>OX439141.1:121293639-121819743 GCA_949318255.1 Pollenia labialis
AACAAATAAGAAATACCAACTTTATGTTGTGCATACATAAAAATAACATCGACTGCAAAATCTTTAAGTAATCAAGCCATAACATTTTGCTTGCCGTTTTTCATTTATAACTTTTATTTTCTTTTAGAAATTTTTAAAGTAAAAAAAACCCTTTTAACATTTAACACGCATTTAACTCACAACTTTTACAAATGGTGAAAACTGCTATAAAGGATGACGATGAAACATCTTTTAAAATAAAGAAAAAGTATGCCAATATAACATTTATAAAATGGACTACACAGAATTTACTATAAAGTTACTCTCACTTCCATGGTAAAATGCTGAAGTAAAGAGGGTGTCCAGTAAACACCGTTGAAAGTAATTTGAGAATTAGATTATATTAAGTAAACGTTAATTAAATTTTATCAACTAGGAAAATATTTTTACCATAACAATAAAAAATTTATTAGCCAGGGTTTAAAAAACCAAAAACTGTCGAGAAAAAAATAAAATTTGTGTACAACTTTTCGCTATTTGAGTTGGTTTGACAGCATGTGAACAATCACGTAATGAATCAGAAGTTAAAGCAACAGTTTTTTTTTTTTTTGCCAAAGACAAATGAAGAAGTGGAAGAAATTACAGTTTTTCTACTTTGACTGCAGTTTATTCTTATGTAGCAAATTGATCTCAACTTACAGGCAATTCACATGGGTTGTGTGCGAGCGGTGTAGAGAAGAAAAAAACAGTGAGTCCTCGATTATCGATAACAGACGGGACCGGCTGCATTCTTGATTATTAATTTTTTTTTTGAGGTGTTTCATATTTTATATAAATATATAATGTATTATTATGTAAACATGAGGAAAAAAGTAATTGGCAGAATATGCTTCCAGTACGTTGGGAAATTCTCTTTCTTCGTTTTTTTAAATTTGTTTTGATTGTTCAAGAGTAAACGAAAAAAAGATAATTTGTTTAGAATTTCGGATAACAGAGGTAATTTAAATCAATGCAAAAAATATTTTATTTTCCAGCTAATTGATGCTGCCGGTTAATCGAATGACGGATAATAAAGGCCATACTGTAAATAAAAAATAGACATGCAACCCAAAATCATCGTATGAACGCAAAGAGATTTTGGAAATTGCTTTAATAGGGAATCAAGATAAAACGATGTCGTACAAGCCCTCATGTGAATTGAGTGTTTACACTTTTATCGTAATGAATTTTTCTGGTCTACTATTGAATTTTAAATTGGGTTTTACTTAAACATTTTTTTTACCATTTTTCAGCCATTTTTGTTCACCAAGTTTTGGCAACACTGTATTTATGTCAAATACAGTCCGGAATCGCTCGCATCGCTGAAATTCAGCCTGACCGGTCTTAAAATGGCTGAGATATGAGCAAAAACCCACGACTGCATCTAATTCTACCAAAAAATCCCTTGTTGTTGTGGTTTTTTTTATTATATCTGGAGAACGGCAGAATCCAAAGCTTACAAATTTAAACAAGCTTCTTGGTTATAAAAACCCAAGATCCGACAAAGTGTGGGCTACAAAGAAAGATTAGATATACGCTAATCAGGAGAGCGGAAAGAACCAAATGTTCCGAAAAAATGTGGGCGGGACTTATATCTAAATAACGATATTTATATAACGTTCTGTTATTATCGCACCATGGTGAAGGGTATATAAGATTCGGCATAGCCGAATATAGCACTTTTACTTGTTGTTATTTTTTAAAAAAGTATTTCCTTTAAAATAATATTTTTTTTAAATAGTTTTTATTTAATATTTTTAATACATATTTTTAAGCAAAATAGTTTCTTTTAAAATTTAAAATGTTTTATTTTCGGAAATAAGTTTTAAAAAAATATATGGCAACGCTTACCCTTTGGTCAAAATGGGACTTTATTTAACAAAAATATTTTATGTTAGAATATCTAGACTATTTTATTATTACTGATTTTGCAATGATTTTGCTTTTCCTGTACAAAAAATAAGAGGAAGTAACTTCTTCCGCTTGCATTTAAGGTGACGATATATTGTATAAAATTTTTATTACTGAATTCAGCTTAAATTTATTTTATATTGTAAAACCATGTTATTTATGTATAACAAATAAAATGTTCAGCTTTTGAAAATTCTTTGAATTTACAGTGCAATAATTCTATTACTGGGTATCAAGTAATTGCATTTTCTACATCAATTCTCTTTAAATTGTAACAAATTATAATTTGTTTAGAATTACTTTTATTCCATGGTTTAATTACATTGAGTTTAACTGCCTTTTAAACACAGTATCTAATGTGCAGCGATTTTTCATGTACATAACGTCAAAAAACTTTAGCTATGGATGTGTGTATTTATTACCTTTGTAAGTTTCCAACTTTATAGTACTTATGTACTTTAGCATTAGAAAACGTTTAACTGTTAGAAACTCTTATTACATCAGAAGGAAATTTAATAGTATTTAGTAATTAGTTTGATATTGGATACAAAACAGTTTAGTTTAGTAGTAGATAATAAAGTAATCAAGAGTAAAAATTCCATATGTATGAATATGAATAGGTTTAAAATAATTTTGATTTAATATTCAAAACTTGTAGTGCAATAAATGTAAAAATTACTTTAAAAAATGTTAAAAGCGATTGTTTAGAATTGTCCACCAAGAATTACAATATGTTGAGAGTTGGAGCTCAACTAAATTAAAAACGATTCATCATAAAATCAGACATTACAATTTCAAGTAATATAAAACTTAATGATGGAATTATTACTATTTTAAGTTCGTCCCAGTTTTGTTCCTCGCATTATGTGTACAGAAGGGTTTTCCAAGAACAGGCTTTATATGGAATTATGGAACGATCATTGCATAATTAAATGGTATTAATATTGAGGTTTAGAATTTTGTAGCGCAAAACCATGAACATTTTAGTTTGGTGATATAGGGCTTTCCTATTCGGCAAGTTCAGAGTCGGTACCGAGAATGGGCTTTGTATCGGACCGATAGTAAATTATGGACGGATCTGTTAGATCGGGGTTTATGTGATGTAGCGCTTACGTAATTTGACAGGTCAGAAATCGTTAGATTACCTGAAGAAAAAGAAATGGAAGCGGTTCCTAATACTAAATAATTTGTAAACGAAAATGAAATTGAAATTTTTTGTGGATGAGGTTCATAGCTTTTTCAGTTTTAATCCAAAGCTACTAATGGGAACTAGAAACAATTTGACACCATAATATTTATTTTGTGGGCGTATTTTCAATAGAAGGAAAAAAGACGGACATGACAAAATCTATTCAGAATCACTCGATGTTCCTGAACACATATACTTTATGAATGAATACTTCTTGGTGTTAAACACACTAATCTAAACCTTTATATTATAAACGTAAACAGCTGGAAAAGAAAAGAGTAAGAACAATATTGAAACATTCAGAGAAAAACGTTTGGTAATTGATTTACTCATTATAAAATTTACTCATTTACACTATTGTTTCTAAGTGAAATAAATAGAGAGGTTTTTAGGTTTTTTCGTTTTTAATAATGCTTATTTTGACTAGCTATTATAGTCAAACAACTACAAAACAACTACAAAAACCAAACAAGAACTAAATCAATTACTGCAAACAAAACGTTTCTCTATTTGTTTTGTACTCAGATGTACGATTGTAAGTGCCGGTTCACACACGTCAAGTTTGGCTCGACAAGTCTTGAGCTTTTAGGAGAGAAGGGAAAAGAGAATGCCATTTCTTTTCCCCTCTTTCCTAAAAACTCAAGACTTGACGAGACAAACTTGACCTGTGTGAACCGGCACTAACGGTAAATTAAAAAATGCACATGAGTGGAAAGCCAATTGTTTCGTTTTCTCTCTTTGACACTTGAAAAGTTTTTGTTTTGGTTTTGCACATGTAAAATACAATTAAAAAATTTTGAATAATTTTGTGCATTTTGCAAACGTTTGCGAAATGTTTTGTTTGTTTTCATATGGCATATTTACCTGTGCTGAATGTAAGAAACCCTCCACCAATTAAGTAGTGTGCTTAATTTAGTAAAAAGCCAAATTTGACTTAATTTAGTTATAGCATAAATATTCTTTAGGATTCTAATGCAAAGACTTTTTATTGTTTTTAAATAAAAATGGCCTATAATCAAAATTAAATTCGATTCGAGTCAATTTTTTTAATTTATATGTGTGTATGTAAGTAACCTGTCATTATTATACCTTAAATTGGTATCTGCCAACCTTGTTTTCAAATAAATCTTTACGTATTTTATTTGAACCTACGTGCTAAATATCGTCACCTAAAACGCAAAAATAAAAATCAACTTTTCAATTGATTCTAATGTATTGCATCGACAAAAATGTATATAACAAGATTTTATGGACCTAACAGTGGACCTAACTAACAGTTTGCATTGTACGCAACATTTTTAATTGTCAAAACTACTGGAAGGATTTAGAAGAAAACTAAATTATAAACATTTAAAAGCGATTTATCTATTTATAACTTGAAATACTTTTGTTGCTTCGCCTGTAAAATTTTCAAAATGTTAGATATGGCGTTTTGCATTTTAGGTAACGATATGTATGTTGCAAATAGAATCAAGTTCTTAATCGGGCTTTATTTCGTTGTTTATTCAGTTATTGTAATAAGTTTTAGTTGTTGTAGAAATGTCATACTTTAAAAAAAGGCAAAAGTTATTTTTCAAAAACTGACATCTAAAATAACGTGCGTACATTAATTAACTCTTATTAAGCGGCCATACATATGCAATATTATTTCCATTTTGTCCTATATTATGCAATAAGTTGCACAATGGTTTCAATTTCAATACTGCTCAACCCTCATTCAATAAAAAGGTGAACGTAACCTTTAAGGTAGAAGTACATACCACGCGTTAGTGCGCGCGCCCTCTGTAGTCTTCTGTCAAAAATGTTAAACTAGTGTAATTTAATAGAACAAGCTACATGCAAAATATTTTGACGCGTTACCGCCAGAAAGTTGGTTAACTTTGAACTTTTTAAAGCGTTGTGTATTTTTGACAAGTAATCAACTGACAATAAAAAAAAATTTTACAAATTTGCGTATCGTGAAAGAAAAATTTATTGAAGAGCTTCAAAAACATATTTATATAAAAAGAATTAATTCAATAAAACTGTAACTTGCAATTTTTCATGCGCTAAAGTTTTTTAACGCACGTCGACGAATGAACGCGTGTTATGTACTTCTACCTTTAGGAATAACATACACAGCACTGTACAATGTTGCCAACATATTTCACTTTCTTTTCGTTGTGCAATAAAAATCAAAAGTCTGTTGATTGCTGCCAATATATTGTGCCACCTTATAACATACACATAATTGTACAATACCTAAGCTTAAACAATTTTATTGCAAGTATACGAGCCGCTTTAAAGCAATTTTAAGATTATATACTTTCAATAAAGTGATAAAACAACTAATCAGGCTATAGATAAAAAAATTAGTTAAAGTTTTCCTACTCAAGTACAAACATTCAGTCGATAGTAATATTGATACTATCGATAGTGAAATCTGAACTATCGATAAATATCTATAGTATCCCAGCACTATTACCTACAGGATGTTGTTCACTGTTTATGTGTAAATATTACTTTTATTTAATTTTAAATTTAAAATAGCGCAAGGAATTAATAAAAAAAGAAATCCTCTTTAAGGATTCTGCATTTATTGAAAATAATATCAACTTTTATTTTAACATGAATTTTAATGGTTGTAACATTTGTACGTTGCGTGTGAAGTTATAGTTTTTTAATTTGTTTCACAAAATACGCACACTCTAATGCACAATGCGAATACCACCTACAGAAAATTTTTTTATATTTTTTATAATATTACAAAATGTACAGATTTTTAGTATAAACACAACTGTTCATAACCAGGGAAACCATAAATATGCAATTTCATGTTTTTCTTATGAATTTACATGTTGAATTTTTTAGATGCCTACAAGGGCTTTCGCAGCAAATAAAAAAAAAAATTTTGCGGAATTTTGGCTTTTGTGTTTTAAATATTTATCTGTTTACCCAACATGTAGCTTCAATTTCGCAATCTGCATTTAATTTTTACTCCAAAATTGTAAGAAAGAGCAGGTTGTCATTAAAGACAAATGTCATTTTAAACTTTAAAATTGTATATATGATTAAGCAAAAGTTAAGGAAAAATCAATAACAAACGTTTTTGTTAACCTTGTGCGCAAAGTACAAGTTGCAGTCTGGTAGGTGATTTGATCAATCTTACTAAATACATTTTAATTGCACAAATGACGAAGTGGGAATTGATTTATAATTTCACATATTACATATAGAACTGTTTTCCAAATTAGACTCCTTGTGTCCGTAAACCAGCTATATATGGTGTTGGTTAGATTAAATTCGCCCCAAAAATATTTTACTGTAAATTAAATTATTTTTGAATCAGTTCACATTTTCCTAAAGTATCCAGCTATAAAGCTTTAATAGCTTTAACATTCTTTAAAAGCTTAACATTAATAAACAATTTAGCGACCTTCTTTTAAATCTAATATTCTGCCCAAATATCTGTGATATGAATTTTAACCTCTTAACTTAACTCTGTTTATGTGAGCCGATTACCGCTCATCGTTTCCAAATATGCACATCTCCAAAAATGCATCTGTTAATACATTGGAGTTTGGGCTTTCCCGAATTTAATTTAAGGATTGTTTTTATTACATGAAAGTGTTAATAAATTGTTGAATATTTTGTTTTCAAAAAAGCAATTTTTGAATTTTGTATGGCATATTCTTAACAATTTTCAGGGCATATTTTCAAGTTTGTACTGCATATTTTATGCGCATAAAACGCGTTTTTTTTAAGCATATTTCTGATTTCCCTGTTCATAACACATCGTACAGTTGTTGCTTGACAGTTTACTGTTTACGGCATTTGATACGTATGATATTTAATAGCACTTGCTCTGGTTGTTACAGAAAAATATTTAAATTTAAAATTCCATGTTACGTTTTAAAGTATCTTTAAAAATTGTTACAATAATTGTTTATTCTCGTTTTATTAAAAAAAAATAATTCCTCCTTAAGGATAATAGTTATGCCAACTGGCACAAATTTTATATATATATGAGGGATTCACAAGGTGTGCTATCAAGTTATATCGTCATAATGTCCTAAATAATATTTTACAATTGTTTAAAAAAAATATTGTTGTGTTTTAAATAAAATAAAAATTGTAATGCTGTGTTCATTGATACGTCATAACTTTACAGTAGAAATCTAAATTATAAGCGGTTGCCCACAGCAGTCTTATATATTTTTTGTAATTATTTTAAGACATATGACTTTACAACTTTATGACTACCTTGTGAATCCCCCAATAGTTATGAATAATATTTAAATATTACTCAAAGTAAACAAAGTAAAGTCTGAAAGTGTCAGAAATTCTTAAATGAAAGATCACGTTACCCTATCTGACTTTTAAGACAATTTAAAATGTCTTGGCTTACAAATTGTATAAGCTTTCATGCAAAACATCTTATTTCGAAAAGAATAATGTGTGGAACTAGATCAAGTACCAGGCAGCATAGATCTAATGCGCTTACATTGTATTTTTAAGATACTAACGAGATATTGTTTTCATAATAATAACAGCTTACTAAGAGTTGTTTGTGTAGAACATGCAAACATATAAGGAAATAGGCATTTCAAAATTTGCATTACCTTTTGCTCACAATCAACTTAATTTATTTCATCAATATTATTGTCTGTTCCATTTTTTTTACTATTTATTTAGCATTTTTGAATTTTTTAACAATCCACAATGAGGATATATTAAGTTCGTCATGCAGCGCGAAACTTTTAATTATTCATCTAAGACCATCTAAGCCTCTTGAGTAATTGTAAGTCGATTTACCTTTGTCTGTCCGCCAGATTGCCTGACCGTCTTTGGTATTGAAATATAGCCAAATCGGTTTAGCAGTATGAAAGTTATGAACCCAAATGCGGAACAACCACATGTCTCAAAAGTTAATAATTTTGTTTCGGAAACTATAATGTAAGGATATAAGGGTGTTTTTTATATTGTCACAACTTTGAGTTGGCATCACTGCTTTATATGAGCGCCCATGTAGCAGCTGATAGTTGCTTTTTGTTTAGTTTATTTTGAGATTTAAACGAGTGCAAATTGTGGAAATTTTTAAACAAAATAATTGTTCAATTCAAAATTGTATTTTCCAATGAAGCCCATTTCTGGTTTAATGGGTACGTAAATAAGAAGAATTTGGAGTGAGGAGAATCTACAAGCTTTTGTCGAAACACCATTATATCCACAGAAAATAACTGTTTGGTGCGCTTAATGGGCTGGCGGAGTCATTGGCCGATATGTCTTCAAAAACGATGATAGTCAAAATTTTACTGTCAATCGTGAACGGTATAGGAACATGATTCGAAATTGTTTCGTTCTTCAATTACGTGGCACTAATCTTGCTGATATGTGGTTCCAACAGAACTGAGCCACATGCCACGCAGCGGGCGCTACAATTGATTTTCTCCAAGAATCTTTTGATGAAACAATAATTTCACGTTATGGCCGAATTAATAGGCCACCATGTCGTGTGATTATGCTCCATTTGGATTATTTTCTTTTGGATTATGTTAAGTCACTTGTCTACGTCGACAAACCACAAACAATTGAACACTTGAAAATCAATGTTCAACGAGTTTTCGGGTAATTACGGCCACAAATTCTGCAAAAAGTTGTTGAAAATTGGTGTTCCAGATTCTGCCTTCTACGCGCCAGCCTTGGCGGCCACATGGCATAAATCATATTTAAACATTCATTTCATAAAATTTTCTTTCCAATAAAGCCTGTTTTATTGATATTCAAAATATATTTCCTTGTTTTATTATGGTTTAAACTTATGTCACTCTATAAAAAAACACCCTTTATATGACTAAAAATTATGTTGTTAAATTTCGTGAAGATCGGTTCATAATTTAAGAGAAGACTTACTCTAGGAAAACCGTTTAGTATGTAAAAAACCGTAACTAATGATGCTACTTTAACCAAATTTGGTATGTCACAGTTTTATAGGACTAGAAATCACACTTAAAAAAGCCTTCTCTCGGAAAACAGTGTAGTGCGACTAAAATCGCAACGAATAAAATTTTAGTAGCAGAATTTCATATTTAGAAGCTTCATAAGGCTTAATATCGCAGCATAAAACTTCAAGATGTCCATAATTTACCATATTTCCCGCCCTCTCCGGGAAATTATTTATTGTAAATATTATTTTATGTAATTGCCCACAAAAGGGGGCGGGGACGAAAGGTGTAATTTCACAATCTCCTGGGTCCAGTTTTAGGTTTTTTTTAACTTTCGCCGACGTTAAAAGTTGCATTTTCTAAACAAAAGTATTGGAAAACTTTAAAAAAAATTAAATTTTTCAAAGGCTGGATGGATTTGTTCTTCTAGAGAGAACTTTTTCCTCCTTGGCTTAACCTGCCTAGGACATGATCTAGGGGCACTCAATTACTTTTGCAAAGCAATATAAGCTAAAACAAAAAGTTATGTCCGGATAGATTGACAAAATACCCCTGTGTCGGTTGAGGGTATCAAAGATTTGGCACAGTCGAATATAGCACTCTTACATATTTTTTTTCTTAAGTTAAACAGATTTCTTAACAAAAAAGTTTTATATATTTAAAAAAAAATTCAAAGAAAACATAAATAAAATTTCCTTTTAACACTTGAAAAAAATCTACATTATTTCAAATCCAAAATATCTTTTTTTTCAAGTAATTCATTTAATTGGATTTTAAAAGTAGTTATTGAAATAACTGTCCCTTAGACAAACAAAATGTTTTTATTTTTAAAAGCAAACAATTAAAATAAAATGACATATAAATGCTAGGCAAAATAGTTTTAAGATAAAGTTAAAAAATATTATAAAAATTTTAATTTTTTATACATGAGGAAAAAAAATGATCTGTACTTTCTTATGGTACCATTTCAATAGTGTTAGAAAAAAGTGTATTAATGAATTGTCTAAAAAAAACACACACACAAACATGCGTAGGTACATATCTACATATATACATACTAATTTTTAGTAAGTAAACTCTTTAAAATATACAACCATTTTAAACCCTATAAAGTACTATCATAAATGCATATTTCAAATCATTTCAAAATTCCAAGACGATTTAATCCGCTTCTCTATTATAAGCCTGATGGAGCTCGCAATAGACAGCAGCTGCCGTACGGGTTTTATTGCTTTATGAACAATTGGACTCAAACTTGATTTCTCCGAAGAAATTCTCACATATATGTCTCGCAAGCCAATTGGAAATTTGTTTTTCTATCTTCGCCGCAACCTTAGCTATAGACAAGAAAATAACAAACTAATCCGAAAAAATGGCATCTAATTCCTCAAAATTGCTTAAATGCCAAAAAAATTTAAATTTGTTATATCTTTTTTCGCCATTTTTGGCCCATAACGTGGAATATGCAGTAGAGTAATCTTCAAAATAATCTTCAGAATAATTTTCAGAATATAATAATACTGGAAACTGCCTTTTTTCATATTTCCCAGCTGTATATTATCTCGTAAATTCGGCATATATGCATACATACATACATACATATATGAAATATATGGCAAAAGGCAAAAAAAACATGAATTAATCAATATTCTATTTTAATACATTTCTTAAATTTTCGACGAGGACCTAGGTTTAAAAAACAGCAGTCGAAAACAAAAACTTTCGAACAAAAAACGAAATTTTGTGTACAACTTTTTGCTTTTTGAATTGATTTGACAGCGACTGTTTTCATTTAATGAATAAGAAGTAAAAGCAATAGTTTTTTTGGCCAATAGCAAATGAAGAAGTGAAAGAAATGTTTCAACTTTTACAACAGTCTTTTAAACGCTCGTTAATATAGCTGGCAAATATAGCAAAGTTAACATGAAAAATTTCTGCAATAATAATTTTACTATGTAAACTTAAATGAAACTTTAAAAAAGAAATAGCATATAACCACAAAAAGCGAACAGCCAAAAAAAAGTACGCAAACGTGTCACAATTATACGTTTGCACAACCGTTTTGCGTTGTTAAGTGGGGTATTTGACAACATGTTGATAGAAAAATATAAATGTTGAATATTTTCCAAACTGTTTGCGCAAGCTAGTACTAAATTTAATCATTGTAGTGAAAATTTTGCAATCAAGAAATATAAAAAGAATCATAAAAAAACTAAAAGGATATAAAAGATTTTTATTAAAATGTATTGAAAAAAGTGCGTGTTTCCTGTTTGTGTGATCTGTTTGGCTCTTAAAGCTAACCACTGTTATACGAGTATGTGTTAATCAAATAATATAAGATTATAGTTTAAAAAAAATATAACAAAAATGAAAGAAACAAAATTTTTATGTGAAAACTGCAAAATCTGCACATTTTACAAAAAAACTTATTTTTTAAACAAAAAACTTCATAACTGCTCAATGCTTAAAAAAACTGTAAATGTGGATAAATCTTTACCCACTGAATTTTTTGTTGCTGCGGATATTCTTGAATATTCTCCCTACCTGCTTCTTAGTTAGGGAATGCCGCGGCATGCCGTGGTGTTTTAAATGTTAAATTTTTTTAATAAAAATTTGTTTAGAATTCGTTCAATTAACTTCCTTTGTCTTATTGCGTAATGCACAAATGTGTGTTACTTTTTTAATGCTACCGTTAGTTCATTGCAAAAAAAGAAAATTTTATATTGGGATGGTGTTCAGATTCCGCCCATCCAATTTGGTGAAGTTGTGCCCGTAATACTGCATAACCAGTCAGGATACGCACGATCACACTAACCTCGGAGGCTTCTTTTCCTCCTTTCGTTTGGTTACCCCACAAAATCTTAGTGGTCCTACCCGCAGCTCCACTTTTCCAAACGGCCGTGCTCGTCTCTCAGCGCACGCGGTCCATTTCATTTCCGTGGGCTGGAATTCTGGAATTATGCCGAATGCGAAACCGCTTGAGACAACGATAACGGAATTATATTAAAATTTCTTACAACCATAGTTACCTTCTATACGTGTAGTCATAGCATAGCTGGGGAATTTCGATTACAATTAGAAATCATTACGATTAGATAAATAAAATAATCTAATCATTAGAATTTAATTTTTATAAAAATTTCAGATTACTAATTGATTAGATTAGAAATAATCAAAAATATAATCACAATTAGTGACGATTAGCATTTCTAATCAAATCTAATCAAAACTAATCCAAGAAATAATTGATTAGATTTCTTGATTATTTTTGATTAGATTTGATTAGTTCAACTATTTTTAACTATTTTTGTGAAAAGAAAATATTTTATTATCACATTTGTTGGTATTTTTACATAATGTAACAGTTTTGAATATTGCATAAAATTGCATTATATATTGCAACATACATATATATTTACATACATAAACATAAATAACGAATTTACAGAAAGTCAAACAAAAAAAAAAATTCATATTCAGTAAGTTCTGTAAAAAAAAAGGAAATAGGTATATATATATATTACATTATATATATATTATAATTCACAAAAAATTGACATTAGACTTCATTAATACCAACTTTTTAAAAGAAAAGTCTGACAATGAATTTCGTCTTGGACTATTGATGATGCCTGCAAATGAGAATAGTCGTTCAACGGGTGCTGACGATGTCAGTGGAGTGTTACACGATAGGAATGCTTCCTTCAAAACATTATATTTGGTCCAAATTTCAGGGCCGGGATCCGGGTCATTTAACTGATTGCTTATGGCTCTCCAAAACTATATTCCCTATGTTCCGGATCACCTTCGTCGGTACGTAATTTGGATCACATACATCATCGTCTGCGGAGAAGTCTTGGTCTTCGAAAACAATTGGATCCATTACGACAACTACAATATCGAAAATAAATTGGAAATTTTTGTTTTACATATAAAGTTTGCATTTTGTTTAAATTTTCGCGACGGCGAAAAAACAATAAATAAAAGAAAAAAAATCCGTGCATTTTTACTTACCAATAATTTTGAACACTTTAATTTGAATAAAAAAATTAACATTAATAATAACACAACAACAGGGTGCTCCGAATGCAATTTTATGCAATATACAAAAACTGTTACATTATGTAAAAATACCAACAAATGTGATAAAAAAATCTTTTCTTTTCACAAAAATAGTTAAAAATAGTTGATCTAATCAAATCTAATCAAAAATAATCAAGAAATCTAATCAATTATTTTTTGGATTAGTTTCGATTAGATTTGATTAGAAATGCTAATCGTCACTAATTGTGATTAGATTTCTGATTATTTCTAATATAATCAATTAGTAGTCTAAAATGACTAACTAATCATTACTAATCAATTTTTCAGCACAATTAAAATTTCTAATCCAATTGGGAATCATTAGGATTTCTAATCATTATTCCCAAGCTATGAGTCATAGTATGCTAAAGATGCAAACAAATAATAATGTCAAATAATTTTTGTTTAGTTCTGTCGTAATATTTTAAAGAAATTAAAAAAGTTAACGAAATTTTCATTAAATAAAAAATGTTTAAATAACATAGCATTGGTAACAGCATTTTATTTTTTTTTTTTTGTGAAAGTTTAAAAAATATTGACCATTGCAAGTAAGTTTAATGTTATTTTAATAGAAACAGTAAAAAAATTCTATAAAAAAAATGTATAAATAATTGCAACCTACGACAAACGATAACAACAATATAATGATAACCTACGATATCATAATATGATTACTTTTTAACTTATTATAATTAACATGATAATAATATTATTACTTCCTCACTTATTATGATTAACATGAGTTATGATTAACATGATAAGCATATGGTTAAGGGAAAATTATTATGATGTAATATTACGAATATATTTGGTCATAATATGATTCAAGAATAATCGTAATATGGTGACTACAACCATGAATGTATTATAATATTTTTACCACAACCATTTTTTTTACTTTGCGTGTGTCCGGCCTTTGTCGAGTTAAGATCCAAACACCTCGAAAGCGACTGTAAAACCTTAAGGAATTACGTCCAGGAAACTGAGTTTGTCAAGGCCGGACGTTAACCCCTCCCAAAAGGCGGTAGTGTTTCTACCCACCTAAGTCTCGATGTCCTTAGGGAGCGCGCTATAGGCCCAGTAGAGTCCTAGGTGTATACAACTTTGATATAAGGTCACATCCTTGATTATTCATCCTCCTTTCGACCTAACTCAACCTAACCTAATTGCATTCGTTAATTTTTGATAGTAGCTTAAGCTTGTTTGTGCAAGTTCTGGTAAGGCCTTTAAAACCTATTATTACCGTGCTAAAAATTCCAATTATATAAAGCAAACACTATAAAAAAAATAATTTTAAAGAATACAAAATAAAATCATAAAATATTTTTTTAAGAAATTCGTCCTCTTATCCTTAAGCCTATAGTACACGGAATGTAAAAAGCCACATGTGCATGTGGTTCTGACGTAATTTTGACGTCACTACAAAGCCACAATAGCAAGTTCGTGCTGTGTGATGACGACAAATTTACGTCAGAACGACAAAAAAATGTTTCTTACCGCAACACAAATTTCTGTTTGGATCTTAGAACCATTTTTTTCACATCCATGTGCTTTATCGTTGAGCAACAGAGTTCTATCGGTTTTTTGAGACTCAATTTGTGCAAAACTTATTAACTCTCATGGATATTTAAAAAAGGATAATAATATTTGAGGTATAAATTGAAATTATTCAAAAAATGTTTTTAAGTAAATTAGAAATGGATAAACCTTTAAATCTGGAGGTGAAATTTTGGGACAAACCTTATGACGTGATGAAAAATGTTTCCCTTCTAAATGTTAATTAAAAAATATTTTTTTATAATTATTTGTTTTTGAAAAATAAACTGCAACATTTTTAATTACATAAAATAGAGATACCAAAAATTTTTTATTTGTTCAACATTTTTTATTTTTTCGAATTTATTCTATGAGCTAAATTTCAGTTATGTATTTTGTAAAGCTTTTTTGTAATAGTACTATTCCTTTAATTTTTTAGGAATGACTTTATACACAACCAGACTATTATATTGTATCTTCTTGTCTGGTAGTGTATAAGGTACAAGCATCTTGGTGAGCAATTCATCCGACAAAATGTGGTTGGAATTAGAAAATTGGGCGTGGCAAAAAATACATTTTTTATATCTAATGAACGGTAAGAGAAAAATTGTCCAAGTTTGGTACACATATCAATACACAAACTCTCTACAAAAATAGGCGTGGCATAAAACGTATTTACTACCTAGCTCGGGGTCTGCTTCAGTTCGAAGGTCACTAGAGGCTAAAAAAACCGATACTTTGACCTAACTAGAAGACATTTTTAAAATTTGAATACAGCAGTTAGTGGTTACATTGCTAACAACTAATAAACAACAAGTAGAATTAAGATTTGAATACATATTGTAAATTTCGATAAGAAAGATTCAATAATAAATTAACCATATAATTTCATTAAAATATTACACTATGGGTAATTATTCTTAATGTTCGCTTGAAGTTACATTATTTTTCTTAATTTTATTAATTGCTGTTTGTAAAGAAGCTACAGTACATGAATTAGCACAAAAAGAAACCAACAGAAAACATTCAAAGGAAACTACTTGTATTCATATGTTTTTTATGTTAAATGTAGTAACTCCCATTTGAATGCAACATATGCTGCAATCTGTAATTTTCCTTTTGGATTTATTCCTAATCCTCGGAGTGGATTTGGTCTATACCTGCTTTTTATCTTTTTCTTATTGCACGCAGAGAAAAAATATGGTTGGGCATGGTTACGGCAACAACACTATGTTTAATGTAACAATATATTGTTGTCGTACACAAATAATTGTCTTTTTTTATCTTTAATATCAACAATATTATAGTTACTGTAAACAAATCAATGTTTATCGCAATTATTAATTGGAGTAGTATGTCTAAAAACAAATTTTTCAGGAGAGCCGAAAAACAATTCTTTATCCTACTATAGGCTAGGTATTGCAGATTTTGAATTTGCTCTTTTGCAAGCCTTATATTGAACTCCGCTGTTTGATTCACATTAAGAAAAATTGTAAAAAGCCACAAAATACAAAATCGATGCAAAAAAGTTTTAATTTATTTTATATTTTTATGACAGTTATGAAAGAGGCTGTATCATAATATGATTGCTTCTTTATTAATTATGATTAACATTATGATAATATGATTACTTCTTAGCTTATTATGTTTAACATGACAATAATATGATTAGTTCTTAACTTATTATGATTAACATGACAATAATTTGATAACTTCTTAACTTAGTATAATTAACATAATAATAATATGATTATTAATCCAAATTTTTAATATTTTAATCAGGCTTAAGTTCATCAAATTTGATTTTCATTAAATTATTTTTATGAAGAAAGGAATTTTACAACATGAAAATCAATTAAAATTGTTATTGATAATCATTCATTCTTGACTGACCTGAGATTCGAACCCAGGCGGCTGGTTACCATGACATGTTTCGATCGCAACCACTCGATCTCCTTAGATGGATTTGCCGTCTTACACTCGCAGCCATCGACGACTGCTGACGTCACTAGTCAAACATCAATCCTTAAACCAAATTGTATTTTAAGTTTTGGTAGATCGAAATTTGCTTTTTTGAATGATTATCCAATTTAATTGATTTTACATGTTTTTTTCCTTACTTCTGTGTTTTCCGTACTTATGTCAAGAATTCTTCTTGAAGTCCAAAGTACATTTTTTTGTTTTTTCATTTTTCTTTCGTTTTCTTGTTCTTGAATTTGATGAACTTAAGCCTGATTAAAATATTAAAAATTTGGATTAAAAACCATAAATAGTTCAACAAAATAACCACATTTCTAATTATTAATATGATTATTGCAAAAATATTATGATGTAATATTACGAATATATTTAGTCATAATATGATTCAATAATAATCTTAATATGGTGACTTCAATCATAAATTTTATCATAATATAATGCTCTTAGAATATGTTTACCACAACCATGTTTTTATTTTGCGTGTGGCTTGTAGCAAGTAGCAAACCATCATATTACCAATCTATCTACAATAATAAATTTTTGTTATTCATTATAGAAACTATAAAAATGGAGATAGTCACCCTTGTTTATATACCCCAGCAATATGAAATCGTCTACCTTTCCAGGATTGCTAGGAAAGCGTGACCAACAAAAAATATTTCAATACTACTATCAGTGTTATCCGGTTATTGGATAATAGGTGACCATGCAAGCAGATCGGGTATCTTGTTTAACAGAAACTGTAAGCCAAAATATATGAAATCGATCGAACACCAAAGGTTTCCTTTGGAGTTCAGATTTTTGTTTTGTAAAATAGTTATGAGTTAGCGCAGGTAGAAATACCATGTGCTAGTTAGTAATCAAACTGAGCCTGGGTAGAAGCACCGAGACTTGTCATTCAATCATCTGAGTTAATCTTTGTTTGCCTAAAGTTCATTATTTTTAATTGCCTTTTATACAATTTAAATTCTTAAGTCTAAATTAAAATACAATAATAATAATAACAATAATATCAAAAAGTAATTTCAATTTTTGGGAATACAAAATTTAAATTTCAAAAGATTTTGTTATTCGTGCTAAATTCCCAGTTTTTATTATTGATAAAAACACTTGAAATTTATTCTTGATGGGATAAGCTATTCCTATGCGCATTTCACTGGTTGCTTAGGCCAGATCATCAGGAAACTTCATCCATAAAGATTTTAGAAAAACTAAAGATATTAAACCAAGTAAAAATGTTAAACGTATAAGACTTATAGCAACAGTTCCACTTGTAATAATATCAAAGCTTAAACAAAACAACATCAACAATAAACAGTGCGTTCATCTCGTCTTACATTCCCCGCTACAATTAGTTGAAATTCTCTCAACATTAATTGTAGTTGTAAGTAGGTTAAGAAAAACAAAATAAAAAACAACAACAACTTACAAAAGATGTTGTCTTATACGTTTAACATTTTTACTTGGTTTAATATCTTTAGTTTTTCTAAAATCTTTATGGATGAAGTTTCCTGATGATCTGGCCTAAGCAACCAGTGAAATGCGCATAGGAATAGCTTATCCCATCAACAATAAATTTCAAGTTTTTTTATCAATAATAAAAACTGGGAATTTAGCACGAATAACAAAATCTTTTGAAATTTAAATTTTGTATTCCCAAAAATTGAAATTACTTTTTGATAATAAACGGGCGGGTGCACGGCCTAAAAAACACTTAATTGACAACATCTTTTGTAAGTTGTTGTTGTTTTTTATTTTGTTTTTCTTAACCTACTTACAACTACAATTAATGTTGAGAGAATTTCAACTAATTGTAGCGGGGAATGTAAGACGAGATGAACGCACAGTTTATTGTTGATGTTGTTTTGTTTAAGCTTTGATATTATTACAAGTGGAACTGTTGCTATAAGTCTTATACGTTTAACATTTTTACTTGGTTTAATATCTTTAGTTTTTCTAAAATCTTTATGAATGAAGTTTCCTGATGATCTGGCCTAAGCAACCAGTGAAATGCGCATAGGAATAGCTTATCCCATCAACAATAAATTTCAAGTGTTTTTATCAATAATAAAAACTGGGAATTTAGCACGAATAACATAATCTTTTGAAATTTAAATTTTGTATTCCCAAAAATTGAAATTACTTTTTGATAATAAACGGGCGGGTGCACGGCCTAAAAAACACTTAATTGACAACATCTTTTGTAAGTTGTTGTTGTTTTTTATTTTGTTTTTCTTAACCTACTTACAACTACAATTAATGTTGAGAGAATTTCAACTAATTGTAGCGGGGAATGTAAGACGAGATGAACGCACTGTTTATTGTTGATGTTGTTTTGTTTAAGCTTTGATATTATTACAAGTGGAACTGTTGCTATAAGTCTTATACGTTTAACATTTTTACTTGGTTTAATATCTTTAGTTTTTCTAAAATCTTTATGGATGAAGTTTCCTGATGATCTGGCCTAAGCAACCAGTGAAATGCGCATAGGAATAGCTTATCCCATCAACAATAAATTTCAAGTGTTTTTATCAATAATAAAAACTGGGAATTTAGCACGAATAACAAAATCTTTTGAATAACAATAATATTTAAATATGCGATTGTAATTATAAAAAATGCTTTATTTGCGATTATGGTAATATTGCTCCTTTTCCAGGTTGAATTTAGTAAACATTTCTAATTCTGTCATATAAGCATTTTTGTGTTTTTAACAAGGCGAATTCATAAAGGTGACATTTTCGAGTCATCTGTTTAATGTTCATTTCCTTGTGTGTATACTGAATGTCAAGCGTTGTTCACATTTTATAAAAAAAATTTGTTAAAATTAAAAATTCAATAAAAATATAAATTCTTGAAAAAAACTTATTTAACCTTTGTCCAGCGGAAAAATTTTACAACGTTAAAAGGCGGTATGGGTACAATTGTACCCTTATATACTTAACACGGCTTTCCTATTAATATAATTAAATTATTCTGTTCTTATTTAATAAACAAATGATAGAACAGGCCCGTGGCTAAAAAAAACTTATTTTACGTACACATGTATACATTATTTGCTTTATTTTCTTGTTTTTTTCTTACGACTTATATGAAGGTACAATTGTACCCCTTCAGCCTTTTAGGGATATCAAGTCAAAATAGACTTATTTCGGTATGATATAATCAAAATCTTTTTTTTTAAATTTCAAATATGCAATCCGTAATAAAAGTTTAGAGATGTCAGAAAATTTTAGATATCTAGTATTAACAAAAAAAAAGTTATTGCAATTTAAAAACGAAAAAGGTACAATTGTACCTCTTCCGCCGGACAAAGGTTAAACGTTATAAAACAAAAAAGTGAACATAAAATTTAAACACAAGGATCTCAAAAGGCGTAAGGAATAAGTGGAGACACAATAAATTTGCAATACAGGAAAAAAATTTAGCTTCTAAAGCAATTGTGTATATTTTATAAACAAATAATTTTGACATTCACTCTAACTTTTTACAAAAACAAAATACATAGTATTTTTTCTATCTCATGATGCCGTCACCTTTATGAATCCGCCTTGGTTTTTAATAAGTTAAGCTAAATAAGTAGGTAATAGTTTTTTTGTATAAATTTGTTATTCTTTTGAAATTTTAGAGTTTGTGTTAACATGTGCTAACAGATAACGTTGTTCATTTTCTCTGAGATTGTACAGAATTCATTCACTCACTTATGGCGACCTATCGAAAGCATCGAATAGCAGTTAAGGTAAGATAATCAGATTTTTTGACATGAAAGGTAAATGTATAGCCTTTAAATTTTGCATCATATTGAGTGTTATAATAACAATTTAACCAATTTCAATAGGATTCATCTTTACGAATTAAAACGAAGTGTAAATTTGTAGTGACACAATTTGGATGCTGCTTGTGCCAGCACCCTTTAAGTGCTTAAACAGAATTGTGTTTCAGCTTCAGGCAAAAATCCTTAAGTCCATAATTATTTTGTCGGTGGTAACAAGAATTCTCTCTCATTTGTTTCTTTTTCTTTGTTGACATTTCTTTTTGCTTATTTGATTTCTGAAATTTAATGAAAATGTGGGAGCATGAGAGAATGACAGCCTTTCGCGAGCCACAACAATATTAGTAGCGCTCAATCAGCTGTTTGTCGTTGAAAATTCAAACGATCAATATCGTGGACCTGAATGTGAGTGTCTATAGTTGATAACCTAAGAAGTACCAACTTTAAAATAAAATTGATTCTATTTGACAACGACTTTCTCGGTAATTTCTCTTTCAAAATGTATAAAAAATGTGGTGTGTTGACGCAGGTCTGTTTTAACACTAAGACTTACATTTGAAAACAGAATACAGCGCTTCTTTATTACAATATACATAGTCATATCTTATAAAAATCACACTTGGCAAAATGCGATTAAAATTTTCAAAATATACCTTTATATACAGATTTAATAAAATATATTTGACTATAACTTCGGTTCAGTTTGAGATATAATGCTAATTTCTGTTTTACATATAAAGAAGCACAAAGCAGCACTTTTGCTTAAGTAACCAAATATTTTTTTAATTTGTTGAGATATGACTATGTTGCAATAAAGGTGCGATATAAAAACTTAAAAACCCCTTTAACATTTTTTAAAATTTTATTTGCGTACACATACAAAATGATGAAACTTAAACAAAGCAAATGATAATCAAAAAAAAAATATTTCAAAGCATCTTGGCAAATATCCTGCCATAAAATCATTTGTGTAAAATGCATCAAACATAATACTCGCAGTAAGTCACAGACACCGTAAAAAATAAGATTATAAAGCAAACGAAGTAAAATTTTTTATGGAAGAAGTAAAAACCCAAGCAAATAATGATGAAACTACAAAGTAAAATAATAGACAACAGGATTGTTTGCAATAACATGCTTAAGTAAAAAAAGCAAAAAGGGCACAGTTATCTTTACCCTCAGTTGTAGACGAAACAAAAAAAATATTTTTTTACAAAGAACTTTAAATTGTAATATTAATTTCAAACAAAACCTACTTACATCAGTTTTTGTAGTATAAATGTTGTAATAAAAGATCACAAAAAGGTAAAAATATGCCACACAAACATTAGATTTAACTACATATGTACATCATTTTAACTACTACTACTTTCCATGTGAAATAAAATTAAATTTAAAAAAAGCACAAAACGATCATGAATTGTTTTACTTACCTAATAGGCTTTTAAACTATAACAGCTTAGATGTGAAGCCACATTTGAAGCCTGTTGAAGAATTTATTTTTAAGGTACTATTTTAAAGTTACGTTTAAGCATGGAACTGTAGGCAGAAAATGAAGCTGAGTATAGAACGTCTAGCTATTGTGGTATACTTCTTTAAATTTTGATCTTCCAATTTTACTAAAAAAATCTACAAAGCAACAATCTACAGCACAAATTGAAATGGTCGTAATATATTCTCTTAAATGTTTTTCATTAAATATTTAAACAAATATTCAGTCATGTTCCATAAATCAAAATGAAGTTGATCTAAAATTGAAGAAATTTTAAAAACGACCATGTAATGAAAGTTCATAAAAATATTTATTTTTATATTCTAAATTCTTTGAGTACAAAACCAAATCTTAAGACCAGGAAAACTAGGGTAATTTTTTAAGAAAATTTAACTAAAAATTTCGTTCGATTTTAATTTTACTTCATTTCGATTTCTATTTATAACATGCTCGATAATTCTAATAAAAACACAACTAATTGTGAACTAATTGTAAAATTAATTTAAGACACCAAGAAGTATTTATATACCCGGTGCTTGAGTAATTCTTACTCGATTGAACTATGTCCGTCTGTCTGTTTACTAAAAACACGCTCAGTTCCATAACACAAAATTACTTTTTTTTCATTGTGCAATAACATTCGGAATGAAAACTTAAGTTTACTTTCGATCTGTAACCTAAGTAGAATTAAGGTATAATAACTCTAAAAAAAACTATAACCGAAGAGAAGTGATGATGTTATTAAATATAAAATTGTGTTAAGCACTTGTCCCTTATTGCCGCAGATTTATCATAGAACACATATAAATCCCACTCTCGAAAAATGCTTTTGTTCGCCCAAACCCCTGAAGGATAAAGCTGTTGGCGACAAATGTAGTCTGTCGTAGTTTATAAAGACCAGAAATCATACCTCGAATTTCGTGGAGATCGGTCCATATTTTACTAGTGTCCATCTAAAATCCACTCTGATAAATAATGCTTTTGAGGTAAAATTGGAAAACACACCACCAAATTTCAAGAAGATCAGCCAATACTTTACCAGAGGAATCATATGAGGCCAATTCTCGAAAACGTAAATTTTTGGAATACGGAAATTTATTGCAGCATTTTTAAATTTACAGCCCCTTCAGCTTTGTTATAACAAATTATTATTATTATACAATTCATGTCATTTCTTTTAAATGTTAAATGTACTGTCTATTTGATGTCCTTTACGCAGAGAAAAAATATGGTTGGGCACAGTTACGACAGCTACACTATGTTAAATACAATATATTCTTGTCGTACATAAAAACTTGATATTTTTATTAAAAAACGGGTCCGCCATCTAACGTTTTTTTCAACTAGTGCTTATTTCGTGATTGGTAACACTTAGCTCATGTCTAATTTGACAGATAATTAGTTTTATCCTTCCGCTGAACGTATATGGTCGTGTATACGCTTGAACAACGCTGGGAAATATGCGTTTTCGCTTCGCTAAGTGGGCCTGCGATCGACTTACAGAAGATACCGATTTTGCGAAAAAAAAATCGTCTTTTCAGATGAAGCTCATTTTGATCTAGGCGGATATGTAAAAAAGCAAAATTGTCGTATTTGGGGCACAGAAAACCCCCACGCATACATTAAAAAGCTGCACACAATCGATAATGTGCTTAAAAATTGGACCGATCGGTCAGCCGAGGCAGCCATTTGATTGAAATTATTTTCCATTATTAACCGGAAGGATTGTACTTTCAAATAGAAAAAGAAATTTGAGAAAATATTCAGTAGTTTTTTTTTGTAGAATTTTCAAAAAAAAAGTTATTTGGCAGACCCTGTATAAGCAATATTATTGTTATTGTAAACATATCAATGTTTTTCGCAATTATAAATTTGAATGAAAAATAATTATTTTTCTAACAACTAGCTAATGATAACTTTAAAAATATTTTATATATCTCTCAAACATTTCATGATATTTGATAGTTGTAACATGAAAACTTTCTATACGTGTAGGCATAGCATGCTTAAGAAGCAAACAAAATATGTTTACTCTAATAATATTATGTTAGAGCTATTTGAAAAATAATTTTAAATCAGTTGTGTTTTTTGTTTAAATTATGCCTATGGAATTATTTGATTTATTTTTAGTGAATGGTTAAACAATTAAAAATAAATACTCATTAAACAAGTGTAAGGAAGTTAAAAAAAATAGCTATTGTATTTACATAAAAAAATTGTTAAGTGCCACAAAATAAAAAATCGATTCCAGTTTATTTTTTGTTGTTGTGACAGCACCCCTATATCATAATAATAAAACGTGGATTAATTTTAAGGGCCGATGTTGACTTTGACTAAAACACAAATTATTTAGGAATTCAATTGTGTATTAAACAAAATATCGGCCAAATGGCCGCTGCGACCTCGCGGCGCTCCTCGATCCGATGGTCCAAACTTTCGATAACGCTGAGGCATAGTTGAGGTTCTATGCCATTAATGTGACGAATAATCTCATCGTTTAGCTCTTGAATTGTTGTTGGCTTATCGACGTACACGATTTCAATCAAATAAACCCAAAGAAAGAAGTCCAACGGCGTCAAATCACCTTATCTTGGCGGCCAATTGACATCGCCACCACATGGGATAACACGGCCATTTAATTTGTCGCGCAAAAGAGCCATTGTTTCCTTAGCTGTGTGGCAAGTGGCACCGTCCTGTTGAAACCGAATATCGTACACATTTATATCTTCCAATTCGGGCCATAAAAAGTTCATTATCATCCCACGATAGCGAACCCCATTCACAGTAACTGCCTGGCCGGCCTAATTTTAGAAAAAATACGGCCCGATGATGCCACCAGTCCATAAACCGCAACAAACAGTCACTCTTTGTGGTTGAATTGGCAACACACTCGGGATAAATCAAGTTTTTTGTGATTACTTTAAATATGAGTCGTACTCAAAAATTCAAGTACGAATAACAAAACGTACTCAAAACAATAATAAATGGGATTACTTTCGAAAATAAATCCCGGAATTTCTTGAAATAAGTATAAAATTCTTAAATCAAGTAAACAAAGATTAAACTTTTCGTTGTGTTTAACCCTCCGGCTTATGCATGTTTTGATTTTCTATACACATTGAAAAAAGGTCTGGCCAGACTCATGTGCACCACAAAAGGTTAACAGGTAAATTTTAACTCTTGCTTCTCATTTAGTTTATATTTTTGGTAAATATGTACATACGATTTCTAAAGTAATAAACATATCGGACATGATGTTGGTGTTTTGTCATTCTGTGAGGTGTAACACGGGTAAGTATAATAATTACTTAATAATAACTTCTAATTTCTTTTTGGTTTTTCATGCACGAATTTAGGATAAAATAATCTTTATAATACTTGAATCAAACGCATTTTGAGATTGATTCAATCTTAGTTTTACTTAAATCAATCTCATTTTCGGATTATTTCAAGTTAGAAATCGGGACTGAATATGGATAATTTAAGTATTTTGCGAATGAAAATCTGTACTCGAATCAATCTTTCTGTACTTGGTTCAAGAAATTTGATACTTACCGTACTATTAATACCGCTTCGGATTGATTTGGGTATTAATGGATTAATTTTTCTTTTGAGTGTAAGTTGTTTGCATATGTTTAACCCTAGAAATATAACATTTCAACAAAAATAAGAAAACAATTACTCAAAAAATTACACAAAGAATAACAATACGTCTCCGAGCCGTATTGTTTGCAATTTCTCAGAAATATAGTCGTCAACTTACCTCAGCAAGCTACTGAGATCAACTAAGATTACTGAGCATAAGGAGTTTCTCTCATAACAAACGACAGACACAAAGAACAAAATGAAAAAGGCATGCGTCTGATGGACGTACGTTATCTTTCCAGGGTTAAGGAATCATATGTGTATAAGTACTTAAGTAAGGTGCACATATTTTCAAAACCAAAATACCGAATACAAAAATTTTATGTTATGCAAATACATAATATCGAGACACACCGGTTTTCCCGTGATGCGTCAACCATGAATTTTGTTTTTAAATTTACACCTTTTTTATAAACTAAAATT
This sequence comes from Pollenia labialis, assembly GCA_949318255.1. Taxonomy (NCBI): domain Eukaryota; kingdom Metazoa; phylum Arthropoda; class Insecta; order Diptera; family Polleniidae; genus Pollenia; species Pollenia labialis. The sequence continues at coordinate 121,319,613 of OX439141.1, forward strand.
ATAACCTAAAATTTCGAAATTGTACCTTTCTTTAAAATATCGTTTATCATTAAATAAGAATGTCCTTTTCAATATGCTAAAAACAAGCCAACAAAAGTTTTTTTTTAAATTTTCAAAAGAAAAACCTTAATTCCCAAAGCACTTCCGAAAATCCCTAATATCTGGTTTTTTAAATTTTTGGGAATATTTTTTCCAAGTACGTGACTCAAGATTCCCATTGCAAAACTTGCCACATACATGTTAGGTAATACAAACAATTCCGGCTTTGCGATTGTAGAAAATGCGGCATAAGGTGTTCATTTGTAAAAAAAAGCTCAATTTCGGAAGAGCCATGAGCCTGTAGTGATTGAAGCTTGGCGAACATTTTTGCATAGCAAGTTTACTTTCATTTATAAACTTCCTTTATAAATGAAGTAACAACTCAAAAAATATCAATAATATCTTTTTCGGTATATCTGTTGTTAGAGACATAAAACTTATCATTAAAAACGTTCACTTGACAAGGTCAAATTGGCTTATTATCTTTCCTCGGCCGCATACAAATGTTTTTTTGGAATAAGATTTTAGCCATACCTGATGGTAAGGATATGAAACTTGGCCAAAATATTAGACGCTAGTAACAGCCACCTTCCCAAAAATAAAAAATAACAAATTGTGAATTTTGTTTATTAACACTTTTCTGTGCACATTTCAACACTTTAAAAGAAGACATTGTTGCTAAAACTAAGACGCAGTTATGTGAATCGTAAATTTCTTTGCCGTTGATGTTCCATCTCTGGTGCTTAAAAAGCACTGCAACAATTTACAGGTAATAAAACTTTGTAATACTTTTGCCTCAAAAAGTGAAAAGCAGTTTTCTGAGACAATGTATTTCTATTACTAATAATTTATTTCATAAAACGAAAAAGACGTGTAAAAATTTCTAAGAAATTTAGAAAATTTGTGTTTTAATAAAAAATTTGTTAACGTTTGCCATTTCGTTTAATAAAATGAACTCATTGATTTTCAAAACAAAATTTCTTTAAAGTTTTAAATATTGCAAACTTCAGGTATAACGCAATATTTTTTATACAAATTTAAATTATGTATATATTAGGGAGATCGACCGAATAGTATATGACCGGTTTTAACTGATTATTTTAGTTTTGCCCAAGTCGGATATTTTAAAATGTCCATTTTTCGAATATCGATTAAACCGGTTATTTAAGTAAAATAAAACGGTTATTTTAGTAATGTGTAATTTATATACGTTTTCCTTACTTTTGTTATAAATGTGTCTCTAATTTAAGTATTTTTCTAATTGAATATTTGGCAAACATAAACTTATTATAAAAAATGTCAAAACAAAATGTAGCAAAAGTCAAAAAAACATTATGAGCAATGTAAATACAAATCGCTTATATAAGCGTATGTTCTTGTAACAAAAACCAAAAACAATTCAAAATACAACAAAAAAACAGTTCAGCTTAACAAGTAATTACCAATTTGACAGTATTCTAAATACTATATATTCCTTCATAAAGATGTCATCTTTGGTGATAGTATCGAACTGATTTAAAAGACAATGGTGCTTAAACGGCCCTCAAATGATAAGTTCCAAAGGTTCTTCAACGTCACGACTTATTAATCACTTTTAATTAGTCTACAAGCCTGACAAGTAAAACTTGAGTCTGTTCCAAGTAGTTTTTAAGAGACTGCAAATAATACTTTACTAAAATAGACTGCCAATAATAAGTGAATTAATCTTAAGTACTTCTAGCATATCTTCATGCTTAAAACCACACCATACCGGCAAAATCAACGATATGGAAAAATTCTTCAGTTTTATTTATTAAATTACCAAAAACTTAAAACAAAATTTAAGGAATCAAACAATCTCATGAAAGGTTTTAAATTGTGATCGACGAATTGACAGATATTTCATACCAAAAGCATGTTCATATTACTATTGTTTCTATAATGCTGAAACAAAAAAAATTTATTATAATTATAATCCTGGATAAGAGGTTGTGTTTGCAACTTTTCAAAAATACTGATTCATATGTACATGCTTAGCCACCCACAAATTAAAACTCATATAAAATAAATATGGGAAAATATCTCAAATAATAAATTTATTAAATTCCTATAATTTTCAAAAAATTTGATATGAAAATTTTCTCAACGCAAGGTGAAGTGAACAACAAAATTACCCCCTAAGTTTTTCAAAATTTCTACGCCAATTATTAAATATTTATTTGGCTAGAGCCACCACTATTTAACGGTTTCTTAACATCATTAAACATAAATACAATTATCATCTTACACATAAAGTTAAGCAAATAAATAGAAATTATAAAAAATAAAGCTTAAGTTTGATCAATTTACTGGTAACGCTTTTTTTTGGATTCTATCGTCAACTGTTTGTTAGGTCTGAACATACCTTAAGTCATATTTTGTTGGTTCCTTACCTTCGTGAATTTTTTTGTTTTTGCTCTAATTAACTTTTTATTTCAAAAACTAATTTTTTTTCAAATAGCATCTATGCGGAATATTCGAAAACCGGTTATTGAAAAAAGTCGAATAATCGATCTCCCTAGTATATATTGAAGTTTCTATAAAATGAAAACTAATGTATTCCATATTTTGAATGGAATATATTGTTTGTGTTCAAACTGAATAAATTTGATTCCATATGTGTTAAAACTTGCATAAAATTATAAAAGTTTATATTCGACTTAATTTTTTGAAAATATTTTCAACATTTTTTTTTTTTTGTTGGTCAGTAGAAATGTTTTTGTGCTTTTTACATTGTGTATTGAATTGTAGATCTGATAAGAACTAGTGCAATATGTTTTCATTTTATACCACAAAATGCTTATTAAATAAAGTTATTTTTAAATAAATAGCTTTAGGGTAATATAGGCATTATGTGTATTATAATATTTACATATGTATGTTATATATGGTTGCTAAGATGTAATTTAAAGTTCTTTTTGGTGGTTTTGGTTTAAAATATTTCTATAATTACTCGTATGCCCCCAATATTTGTGCCTAATGATTCATTATACGATTGGTTTTTATAAAATGGCAGAAAGTTAAACTAAAGATGAATATTAAAAAAAAGAACTCTTAAAAATTTAAAATATTGAAAACTGGAACTTACTTGGTTTCCCTATGCGTATGAGTAACATATCCAATGGTTATACGAATGATACCAGAAAAAATTTGTAATAAAAGTGATTTCGTTCAATTCGTATTTAGTTATATGTCCACTACCTGAATTCTAATCAGTTTATTTCATGTGAGAGTGAAAAGCGAAGTCTACGAATAATAAATTAGACATTTATGGGCAAAAATAAGAAGCATTTCTAGATTTTTTCACATATCTCAGTAATTTGTAGATTGTTGGGTAAGGTGGGTCGAAAAAAAAGTTGTGCCAGTCACTTCCTAGAATGAAAGATATGACAATGAAATTTCTAAAATAATCCTTTCTGTTTTTTATATAAAGCGCTGCCATTTAAAGTCCGATCTCATCATATCGTTGTTCATAGCTTGCCAGTGCACTCTGGGCTGGATCGCAAAATTTTTGGCATAAAGTCGAAATTTTCATGGAAATATTTGTTCATTTTAACTATATTTTCTTAAAGTGCATACCCTAGGTACAACATTTCTGTAAATAAAAGTTATTTGATGGTAACCCTGAACTTTTACAAGGGGTACAAAGTCCAATCTATACGTCAGCTGTTTGTTTTCACAAAAAAGCAGAAAAAGTTAGCTCAACTTTATAACAACCGAAAGCGACTGCCGGTAAATAAAAAAAAATTTCATAAATATGGAAAATAAAGATAAAGGTATGTATATTATTAAAAACTAATAGCAATTGCTTTTAATTTGTTAAATGTTTATGTGAATTGTTTTTTGTGAAGTCCTAAGAAAAAGAAAAAATTAACCAAAACACCAGTTTATAGTGGAGTAAAAACTAACTTTCGCCCAATTTTGGCAAAAATTTAATTATCCTTAAATATATTTGAAAGTGTACATTATAACGTGTTATTAACAGTTTTTGCCCAATTTTGCCCGTTTTCCACAAATTTGTGGATTTTTAGGTATATTTGAGTTTAGTCATGCTACCCTGTTCAATGTGTGGCTAGACAACAATCGAAATGAAGATGCAATTTCAAACTGGATTTTTGAACAGCTTAACTCTAAAACTATGAGCGTAGACACAAAAGGTTCTGTAAAGAAAAAAGTCAGCAATTTTACCCGCTTCATCCAGAAAAACTTACCTAAATGCAATAGAACTGTCTCCAACTTTAAGGTAAAACACTCTAATTGGCTTTCATTGAACATGACGATTATTTTGGACAGCAAAAAGGATGTGGCACCCGGGCATAATAAAAGGGGACGTTCACCTCTAACATATGAGGCAGCAGGACCACGCCTTAAAAGAAAGTTAGCAACCGAACTGGCAGATACCCAAGAAAACGACACAAGCCTTCTTATGCATGCAGCAACAGTGTAATCAATTATTCATTAGAATTAGACGTAGAGGATGACTAATTTTTTATTTTAACGCATATATTAAAGTAATCTATATATATTTAAGGATTCAGGGCTTTATAAGTCCATTTCCATGATAACTATTATTATATATTACTTTAATAAAACTTTTGCAATTTAATAATATTACTTTCTCAAATAAAAACACATTGGTATTCGAAATTTCAACGGAAATTTTTCGTAATTTAGGAATTACAGGTCCAAAAATGGCCCAATTTTGACCAGCTTGGGCCTGGTGTTACATAGGTATGTATTCCTGATCTCAAGAAGCCCTTAAATTTTGTACAAAATAATATTTTAAGCAAAATTTGGGTATATTAAATAGTTGTAACGCACGTTTTGGCCCCATATGGGAGGAAGGCGTGGTCGGATTGGTCCAAAATTTTGCACAAATGCTACGCATACTATAACTATCAAATGTACCAAGTTTCAATTCTGTAACTCTATTTTTAGAGTTTATGCCAAAAATTTGGCGATCCAGCCCAGTGTGCAGTGGCTAAATTTTCACCCTTGCTGACATTTTAATCCAAAATCCAATTCTGGGCGCCACTTATGCATCGCATAAATAGAAAAGAAATCCTTCTGAAACTTTGTAAGTAAAGTTTTTCAAAAACTCACTTTTTACTCATGCCCTAAAATTATGCGCATTTTATTATTTAATCACATCGCCCCTTGAAATCTGTTCGCAAAATTTGCTATTAACAATCGAATCGTGGATATTAACATTTTTATTTTCGGTATTTAAATGGACTGTGAAACTTCTGGCACTGTTTTTCAGTATTTTTTTTATATTTACAATGATACAGAGTTAAAACAAGAAATAAAAAATTCGTGCTTAAAAATATAAATGCGAAAAAATGAATTGGGTAGTCGGTGTTTGGAAATCCTGACGATGGCTATGTTGTACTGTAAAATATCGGAAATTCTATTAACTAATGTGGGGCGCGGCGAGTATATTAAAAGCTAGATATACTTAGTTTAAGAAGGACTTTTTTGGCACGTAAAAAACATGTTATGGTTAAATATGACAATAATTTGTTTTTAAATTAACAATAGTATTTTCTAAAAGGAACATGCTATGGCTGAAAAACAGCCTTGCTATTATAAGTCTTAAACATATTTTAGGTTGTGGCTTCTTGATGGAGGACTAATTTAAGCTCGAATTCTGTTGTATGTAAGATTTTTCTTTATTTCTTTGAATATCATCATTTGGGAATGTTTAATTAAAATTTACATTAACCACAATAAAGGAGTAATAGCTCTTCACGTTTCAGCATCAACAACTACAGTGATATTCAAAGAATATCGAAATAGCGGAAACAAATAGAGAAAAATCTTACATACAACAGAACTCGAGCTTAAGCATTTTAACTTAATATTGAATTTTAAAGGTCGAATAAAAATACAACTTAAGAAAAATTATTAAAAATATTACGTTTGAAGATAACCATAATATGGTTGAAACTTCTTGAGGGAAAACTAATTTAACAATAATATGGTTGTCGGTGACAATAATTTAGTTATATAAAACATAACATGTTTAAAATGAAATTTAAAAATTGTTTTGTAATCACTCCGAGTTAGGAGAATGTAATGCTTTCTACTACATTTCTATAATAATATTTCTAATAATATTATGTTAGCGCCATTTGTAAAATAATTTTTAATCAGTTGTGTAGTTTGTGAGCGTTAGTAAGCGTTTAAACAATTTAAAGAAAAGTTCCCATAAAAAACGAAGTTATAAGAAATTAAAAAAAATATGGATATTATTGGAGTATCATAGTTCGTTTGTAAAATCTAACAACAAAACACACAGAGATTTCGTTAGATTTCATAAAATTGTTACGATGTTTTGCATTTTCTCTTTTGCAAGCCTAATATTGAACTCCGCTTTTGCATTTACATTAAGAAAAATTTTAAAGTGCAACAAAATAAAAAATTGATGCAAAAAAATTTAATTTTATTTTTTATTTTTAGGAAAATTATGAAAGGTGCTGCATCTTAATATGATTGATTCTTAGCTTATTATGATTAACATAATAATATGATTAATTCTGTATTTATTATGATCCACATGATAAGAATATGATTAGTGAAAAATATTATGATGTTAATATTAAGAATATATTTGGTCATAATATGATTCAATAATAATCGTAATATCGGGACTACAATCATGAATTTTATCATAATATATTGCTCTTAGAATATGTTTACCACAACCATGTTTTTTCTTTGCGAGTATCTGGTGGCAAATAATATTCTATTTGGAAGATAATTTGCTTTAAAAAGGGCACAGGTACTGAAGAAGCAATTGTTAATGTCGTTGAACATATTTTTTACCAAATGGATGGTGGCTATAAAAGTGTACCGGGGATGTTTTTGATTATTCAAAAACGTTCGATTTGGTCGACTATGAAATTTTGGAAGAAGTATTAGATGCTGGAAATATTTTGGAAGTTTAGTAAATAGGAAACAATTTATTAAGATTAGTGACTGTAGAAGCTCAATATCAGTGGTTACATGTGGTGTTCCCCAAAGGTAGCATCCCTGGTCCATTTTTATTTAAAATTTATGTGAACGATGTTAAAGTTACAACATTTTTTTTTTTGAAGGTTTTAATGTATACGGATGACTTGCGTTTATGTTATAGATACCAAGACTTAAATGTTCTGCGAATATGAATATGATGTTGCTATACTTATTGAATTCTTGCGACTTAACCGGATAGTCTTAAAATCGTCTAAGACTAAGGTAGTAAGCTTAGACCCTATGTTACAAAACATGACGAAAACCTCGTAATTCATATTGGTGGTACAGCAATATCGGAATCGGAGAAGTTGAATTATTAGGGCATGGAAATGAGTCGCAATTAATTGTGGGATGAGCATATAAATTTATTAAAGGCAAAAAAATCTTCTGGAAAACAAATTAAGAAGTGATGCAAAGTTATTACTTTTTCAATCTCTAATACAATCTCATTTGACATATCTTCCCATTTTATGCTAGGAACACAACTGGGACGAACGACGAATTTCGTCCAGCACGACGAATTATTCGGAAGAAATTCGCTGTATAAATTCGGCGTATGAAACACAATAACGACGAAAAACAAAATGGAAATAAAATATGTTGTATAAACAAGAAATAGTGGTACCATATGAACAAAAAATACTTCACAAACAAAACATTAAGAACAACTAACTAAAATACTTTTTTATTGACAATTTTTTTTACAATTTGTATTTAAAATGATATTCAGTTAAAATTTTACAATTTCTAAAGTAAAAAGTAACTTTATCTACTTAAACACTTACCATTTTCAAACAATATGGCTCCCCGGTACTGATTTGTTCGTCGTTCGCCGGCGTTAGAATTAGAATTAAATCTATTTAAAGTTTGCAGCGTCCGCCGAAATTTCTTCGGCGCCCTGATTGTGTGCATTTTCATATACACAAATATTTTTTATTTTTGGCGACGAATATTCGCGGACAAAAATTCGTCGTTCGTCCCAGTTGTGTTCCTAGCAAAATATTGCTACAGAAAAAGCAACAACCATAAGGCTCTCCAATCCGCTCAGAATAATACACTAAAGATTGTATATAGCTAAGCGTTGAGAGATTCAATTTGAGCCCTTTACGGCGCCATGTTGTATTTCTGGAACATACCCTTAAAGTAAGTGTACAAATATTATATTTGGTAGCATAGCAATTTATGTCGATGTTGAATCTTGGCAACATAGCATTCTTGCGGTTTAAAAACTATAAGCTTTCTAGACAGCAACAAGTTTGTATAAATTTCATTTTTTTAAGTAATAGTGATATTTGGCTATTGAAATTTGCTTTTGTTAAAGGTAAGAGGATATATTTCAATAGTTAATTACATATTTTTTCGCAAAACCAATTTCGTTTACGATTAATGCTGATTTTGGTTTGTTGTGTATATGCAACATTGCCTATTTATACTGATATTGGTTTGTTGTGTAAGTGCAACATTGCCTTTTGAGGTGTTTTATTTTTCTATTTTTTCAACATTGTAAATGATTTTTCTTTAGTATCAAAATGAGCCGTAAATTGTGTAACATTACTCCTAAGGGTCGATAAACGCATGATATGCAAATTTCCAGATTGCAAAGGCTATACGCAGACATCTTGCGAAAATGCGGGGTTAGTCTGTGTTACAATAAGCAAAAGAGCTGCTTTAAAAATTTTCATATTCTCTAATTTCTACTTAAATTTTTAGAGCTACTGCTGCAATGTTGCATTTTTGCAACACATAATTTTTTTCAATAAATAAGATCTTAAATATGAATAATTTTTTTATTAATATTTCCATTAATACACTCACAATATTATTACAGTAACGGACTATAGTTTATTTAAGAAATATTCCGTTCAGTCATTTTTAAATAAATAAACATTTAAAATTCCAATCAAATTTATTTTTAACTGATTCTAACAGTTATTCAAAAAACTAAGCGCATATTAATACGGATTTTCAGTTGCAGTTAATATTGTCCGTTGATTGCGTTAAATTCTTCTGTATGTTAAAGTAAATAAAAATGTAATTTAAAGCAACGAAAAGTTCATTTAATTTTTACTGTCGAAAATTCAACACCATATTCAGTAAAAACAATTAAATATTCAGTTATTTTATATAATTTTACTACCAAAAATTAATTTTTACTTATCTATTAAAAATGAATTGCTTGTTTTGTGTAAGCAATACCCATTTTCTATTTGTTAAAATAATTTAGTTAAATACCTACATCAAATTTTAAAAGTAAAATAATTGCGAAGCCATATCGGTGATGCTGCTGGTATCTTATAATTGAGAGTTCTTCTGTAAACAACGTGGTCAGTACAACAAAAGTAAAACAAACGTTTGTAACTGGGTAAGTAAATAAAAATATTCTCCCTCTCTCGCTTATAAGAAAAACAAGCGGACAGGTGTCTGTCTGGTATTTTTTAGAAATTCGGCTCTTGTGGAGTAAATGAAAATTTAATAAAATAACTGAATTTTTAATTGCTTTTACTGAATATGGGGTCAATTTGACAGTAAAAAATTTACAGTAAAATTTTAATAAATAACTGAATATTTAATCGTTTTTACTGAATATGGTGTTGAATTTTTGACAGTAAAATTTTACAAAATAACTGAATATTTATTTGATTTTACGGAATATGGTGTTGAATTTTTGACAGTAAAAATTAAATGAACTTTTTGTTAAAAATAAATGAAAAATAGGTAGACCGGTTTTTAATTGAACTTTCATTTATTTTATATTACAATTTCAGTTAAATTTACGTACAGAATATTGTGAGTGTAGTAGACTATTTACAACCTTTTAACCACAAACTAAAGAAATTGGCGTTTATGCGCCGTAAACGGCTAGATTTATTGAAAATCTACCCAAAAAATCTTTTACCATTCCGTGGATTGTATGAAAAACAAACATTGACAATAAAAAAGGGAATACAATTTTTGCGTAATAGTTGAATTTCAGAACGAATAACCAAGCTAGCTTTAAAATGCATATTAGAGATTATTTTCTGCAGCAGATTGAATCACTAATGATTTAGCTTCAATTGTACTTTATTTATAATTAATATTCACAGTAAAAACTTCGCTTGCTTTTTCAAAATGAGTAGCTTCTCTTACCCATTATTTAGTAGGTTTCTTCCATGGCTTTCATTCATTTTGAGACATCGGTAAAATTCATTGATTCTTTTAGTAGAATTGTAAGTAGTGCTTTTAAGTTTTTCTGATTACTTAACACATTATTTTGTAGGCCAAGTTTTTACTGGGTTGTTGGATAATAATGTAAACATTGTGTATATATATAATTTTAACGTTCAATAGTTAATCTTGTTTGCGCTGAGACGCAAATTATTGTTGGTTTTTTTTCAATATCGTTGCACAGTGGCTATCAACGATTTCTAAAATTATGTGCCATTCTAAGTTAACTAAAAGGTTAAAAAGGTATCCAAAAGTTAGCTGAAAATTTTGGTAATTCTAGGCGTGTCATGCTTTTAAAAAGAAATATTTTATATTATTGAACCTTTATGTGCTCGGTATTCTACATTCGTAGCATTTCTGTAAAAATGTTGAATAAAAAAAATTTCCATAAAAAGAAGTTCTGAAACTTTCAATAGCTTACTAAAAATCCATTCTAAGCAATTTTGGCCACTTATGCCCGCAATTTCTACAAAAGAAATCTAGCTGCGTATATCTATATTTATGGTGTAAAAGCTGTCATATTCTAAAAGAAAACTGAAGGTTAAATAAGCGTTGAAAATGTAAAGATAACCGTTAGGTACGAAGACTAGCGGCTTTCTTTTTGTAGAAATTACGGAAACAACACGTTAAAAAAGTAATTTACGGCATTCCCCAGACAATACTTTTTAAAATGACCATCTCCTGGCCAGTAGTCTTCAAATGTAGTCACCATATAAAATGTATGGAAATGCACATCACTTTATCACTCAACTCAATTTTTTTTTTAATGCGGCATGTTGAACATGTCATTTAGTATTTTTTTTTTTTGCTCTTTGCTTTCTTGTGTACGTTTTGGGTATGCATGCGTGTGCTTGCATATGTAACTTCTTTATATTTTACACTCTGTGTACTAGTGTTTTTCCACATGTGGACACAGTTTTCCATACAAATACATATTTGCTACAAATGTAGACTTCCGGCTGCCAACGTAAGTTAAAAATCCCGATCACATAAAGATTAAGACAAATGTGGCAAAATAAAATCGATAATGGCCACATATTTTTAGTTAGGTTGCCAGCAGCGAAAACAGGCTCATGTTAAAATGCAAAATTTTTTGTATATTTTAACATGAGCGGCGTTGCCTAATTTCGCTGCTAGCTTTTCAACTTCAGTTGTGTTGCTATATGTGATCGACGCATAAGTCTTTTAACATTTCAGCAAAAACTATATTATTAAAGGCAATGATGCCAAGATAATATTATTATGTTCTCTAGATATCCAATAAAATAATATCGAAACGTATAAACGTGATAAGTTGATAATAAAACTATGTTAAAATCGGCGGTGCGCAAAATGACCCCAGGAAATATGGCCCCAAAAAGAAAATTAAGAACGGCCCCAAAATTTGACATGAGACACAACAACACGAAATTATTGTGCAATTTTTTTTGTTTTTTGGGGCTGTTTTTAATTTTTTGGTTGGGGTGTTTTTGCATTTTAAGTGGAATGAAAAATTACCCAAATATCAAGAAATGAAAAATGGCCCCAAATAAAATCACAATTTTTTACTTTGGGGCTATTGTTCATTTAGTAATAAAATATGCAAATTTTAAGAAATGAAAAATTACCCCAAAAATGTTTACAGAAATTTCATGTAAAAGTTTTTAGGATTAGTATCAAAAATTCTTATATAAAAGTGGAGAAAATTCTTGCCTGTTATGCAGAGATGCATTAGTTAGCGATACCGGCGTTCGTTATACCATGGAGAACAAAATCCTTTTTATTTTATTCTCAATAAAATCCGATGTTTAGTGGGTATTCTTTCCAACTTCGTCAGCGATTGAATTTTTATTAAAATCTGGCAACATTGTAAAATTGTTTTCTAAAATGTTTAAATAACCCACGTAAAATGGAAAAAAATTGATACAGAGAAAATGCAGTAGCAACACATATCAACGGTTCCTAACATAAACCAACTTTACAACTACATACAGAAATAGTTAAAATGCATAATTTGCATAGTGGATAAAAAAAACTTTTACAACAGGACTTTACTAACATTATTGTGCAGAACGTTTTACCCAAATTTTAGCCAAAAGAGTATATGCAAGTTATGGTTTTATTAATTTTTACTGCTATTTGTGTACACTCCGGTGCATATGAGGGTATACTTAGTTTGTCATTGCGTTTGAAATTTAGCAAATCGGTTCATAACAATAACTAATGGCGATTTCTTTTATGAGAAACATGTTGCATTAATGTAACTTTTTGTGTTCGTTTGTACAAAAAATACAGCTTTGGGAAAAATGTTCGTGTTCTTTTGTGAATATGTAGATGAAAAGCATGTAAAACATGTTGCATGTTTTACCCTTATGTTTACTTAACCTTCATAAGGGCTACAAATTTGCTTCGGGTAAAATTTGACATAATTGGCATCGACTTATTTTCTATATATAATGTTCCTGCTCAGCAACTTTATGCACTTTTTTGCAATTTTTCGTAAAAATTGGACTTTTTCATAGCTCACGTATCGGCGCAAACTGCTCCAAAAATTTGTCGGTCACTGCGAGTATCCTTGTTGTCAAATCTTACTATTCTCGAAAGGTGTTTGAATCTGTTCAACGCAAGATTTCTCTAAAAATATGTTTTCCCTCCACAACGTCCTTCAAACTGTTTGCACTTTTTTTACTTGATCTATACAATTCAGCTAATTAGAGAACCAATAAATGCGAAATTTTGGGTGTCGTCACTTCAGTCCAATCATACCAAATACACATTTACCTTCATTATTAGTAAACTTCAAAATAACGGATGTTACAGGAGGTGAAAAAAAAATAAATAGCAACTGGAAATTTCTAACGAATATTAAAGAATTTTGCTACAGGTCAAATATGACCCAAAGACCTTAAGTGTAAAAAATTTTATAAATATATTCTTCGTCTATATTTTTTTCTGAAAACCTAACGTAGTTGTTGGCATTTAAAATTAAATAAAAGTCATAAAATATCAAAAATATAACTCACTCACTCTTAGAAAAAATTTAACTTTTATTTCAAAATGGGTCAGATTTGACCCGAAACCTTATGAAGGTTAAGGTGTTCATACTGCCCTGTTGTACAACACTAGTACTTACTGCTTTGTTTGTTCAACCAATGTTGTATTTTGTTTGTCTAAATTCATCCTTTTTAAAATAAAATATAAAAATATTTACATATTTAAATCAAAAAGTCTATGTATATTAACTATAATCGTTTTAATTGTTCTAAGCCATTAGTGATGTCAATATTTGTTTCCAAAGAGTAATAGGGTGCAGAAACCACTCAAATTGCTTTAAAAATCGCTCATGAAGTACATTCATAATAAAAATGTAATAGTTGTAAATAAAAGCAGCTAATTTTTTTATATTTAAGTTGCAAAACATGTAAAACGTTGAATAGTAATAGGTAACATTAGAAAGTGTTACATTTATATACTGTAACATATTTTTTTTTTAGAAAAAAAAAAAATGCCGTAAGTGTGGAACAACCACCCTAAAAAATTGATGTTATTTTACAAAAACTACCATCCATTGTGGCGAAATACGCAGACTGATATCAGATTTTGCTTAAATTCGGTTAATATAAATAAAAACTATAATACATACTATCACAATGGGACCATTTATCACAAAGGCACTCGAGTGAGCTGTCTCTCGATGTCTGCCTATGGAACCTAACCATACTACTACACAGAAAGAAAAAGCTCGTACTAAATTCAAGTTTCTTCAAAATACTTTATATTACGAGTCTTACTTTAAAAGTTAAGAACGAAAGTACATGAAACAATGCAAAATGGGATAACGTTCGAAAACAAATCCCGGAATTTCTTAAAATAAGTATAAATTGCTAAAATCAAGTTAATAAAAGTTTGACATTTACGTTAGTCGTTAATGTTGTTGAAACAACAACAAAAGTAAAAAAAAACGGTTTGCTGGTATTGTGATTGAAAAATTTGTTGACATGATACAGAATCAAATACTTGCCTTTATTTTTGAAGTAGGGCAAGCAAAAGAGATGTTGGTCATATATAAAACAATTTTTAGCATAATTCAATAGTTTAAACAGCACTCCAGTACAAAATTAACTTTCTGGTTTGAAATTTTTTTATTTTGAAAAATTTTATTTTACGCAATATTCAGAAATTGTTAACAAAAAATGAAAAAAAAAATAATTGGCATTTTTCTTGCTTGACGTATTAAGATACATTTAAAAAAAAAAAAAAAACTTAATATAAAAAAACGGTTTTGGGTATTAAATTAATAAAGTGACATTTTAAAAATACTTTATTATAATTGCGTAATGGATGTTTATTATTTAGGGCTTTACCCTGACGTTTTCATTTCTAAACAGCGTAACGACTACTTGTCAAAAATTTGTGACATTCTTTCATTACATTTTAATTTTTTTTTACTTTTTCTCTTTCATCTTTTGCTATGTGAAATTTATTACTTTTTAGTTTGTTGTATTATAAACATAAACGACAGTTGTTGTTTGTTTTTCCAGATGGTCAAATCTAAAAGGATTCTTTTTGTTTGCTTTTCTTTACACATACTTACATACAATAAACCGAAGGAGGAATCTAATTTAGGTTAAAAAAGTTACTTAAGACAAGTTGAAGAAAATAAGGAAAATAATTCGCTGTTCTTTGGTGTTTATTCAAGTTTAAATTGCAATCAAACTTTGCAACTTAGCATTTTTTCTTTCTTTTTCTTAAAATGTTTGCTAATCTATTTATCTTGTTCTCAGCTGTACCCCATTCATTTTTTAAGTCATTTTCTTTTCCGGTTTGTTATGTTTCTTTCAACAGCCATTGTGGTATACGCCGTTAATGTAATTGGTTTATATAACCCAGACTTTAGGTTATTATGTCTAGGCATTTATTCTTGTTCTAGTTATCATTGATGTGTAACCGCTGACCTTAAAATAATCACAGTAAAATGCCTGAGTGGTTTTCATAAGAAATTTCTTAAACATTAACACATACATATTTACGGTACAACGCCATCTGACATCATTGACTACATATGTTACACAGATATTCAATGCATAATAAGAATTATATTTATAAACTCTAATTTTAGCGATGTAGCGTTATATAAAGAATAAAGGCACTTGCAGAATTAATATTACCATAACTTTTAAATTAGCTGCGCTGGAGATGGGTCTAATATATTCCCAATGGCATATGTTAGTACAACAAAACCCATAATTAAGACTATGATGGCTCTACATAAGTCAAATCTACGCGAAATCCATTGTCAGGAAAAACGGATATTGCAGCCCACTTTTCATTAACGGGCCACAACCCAAACTTTTAAAATATCAATACATTATTAACTGACAATAAATACAAAAAGAGATACACTCTGGAGATGTTACGCATTATTAATGTACTACTTGAAAAGAGACAAATGGTGTTTTCTTTAGTGGTAAAAATGTTCCATGTATGCTAACATTCGCGCGAGTTTTTGTTCTATTCTTAAAATATATACAAAAGTGTGAGAAGTTGTCGTTTTCCTTTCTTAATATGTTGCAAAAAATGGCAAATTTGTTCCATTTCTTATCCCCACCTATAATTGAGTATGGATATACCCTTTTTTGCATTAGCGTTAAGTAATTTCTTATGCAAGCAAGTATTTTTTATTTTTTTTATTAACTTATTTCTTGTGTTTGCGTACAATTTATGTTGTATTGTGATTTTTGGTTATATTGTAATGGATATAAAATTTGTTTGTTCTTCTTTCGTTTTACTTTTATTTAAACCTCGGTCTTACACATGTTCTTATTTTCACATTCGTAGCGCATGAGTCTAGCCAGACCCAACCGTTTGGTCGCTCGTCTGACGGCAGCTAAAGTGAGAAGGCGTACAGCTGAGTAACCTGAATGGCATGTCAGATTATTGCGTCTCAGGAAAGTAGGTGTAATCCACTGAAACTCAACTGTTTCCCACCTGCCTAGAGGTTGTTGGCAGCCCCAACGCTAGGATCGGGTAAGGTGACCCAATCAGTCGCTTTGCCTTAAATTCAATGTATTAATGAAACCACATTGTGGCCCTTTGTTCCGAATAGGAACCACAGGGCATTATATATATTTATATATATATATAAATCCATTATATTTAATAATATGCGTACATATTCATATTATTTTTATTTTCAATTATAATATATGATATATGGTGCAAATAAACCACGAAATGGTTTTAAATCCAAACTTTAATATTTAAAAAAAGGCCAACAAGAAAAGAAAGACTAAAAAAACTAATAAATTTCGATCTACCAAGGGTTAAATACAATTTGGTTTAAAGATTGATGTTTGAATATTGACTTCCAGCAGTCATCAATGGATGTAAGTAATAAAAGGCAAAACCCTTTGAAGAGATTGAGTGGTTACAATTGAAATATGTAAGGGTAACAAATCCGTCAATGCCGAGGTTCGAGCCCCACGGCAGTCGAGAATGAAAAATTATCAATAAATTTTAATTCGTTTCAAGATTTAAATTCCTTTCTACATAAAAATAATTTATAGCAAATGTAGATTAGGGGTGCCTTATGAGTCGACTTTTTGTACGCATCTCTTATTTTTTTATATTTGGGATAAACCTGTTATATACAATTTGTTTTTTTTTTTACTTTTGATAACGGAATCCATTCGAAAAATTTGGGGGAATAGTATTATTTCGTATTATTATAAGAAAACATACCCTTATATTGATACACCGATTTGGATAAAACTTTGTAGATTTATAGTACATTCTCAAAAAAATAATTCACCCATAATTTTTTTTTAGTACCGAATCCCGCTTTTTAGGGTTAGGGGTAAAATTACACAGTACAACATTTTTCAGGTGATAGATTCGGGACTCAATTCTGATAATTTCGGGACTCAATTCTGATAATTGGTTATGAAAGTAGACCCAAAAAGAAGAACTTCTGCATCATTAGTTTGGTCATGGTACATCAAATAATAATTTTAATATAAACTCCGAGCAATAATTGCCATTTATCCGGCGTTTCAAAGTAGGTAAATTGATTGGGATTAGTGGTCCATAAAATGAAGGGAATAAATTGATTTTGAATAACTCAATACATAGTGGTCGTTGTTATATAGGTCCCAAATCATTAATCCATATTCGATTGTAGTGCAATGTACAACTGTTTTGGAAAGAAGAATCGAAAATTCAAATATTATTTAACTAATATTTTTTAGATTGCCAACGCTTTTTTATTTCGAGTAAAATAGATAAACAATTTTAACAGTGCCAGAGAAAAACGAGCCTTTTCGGTTGTGTAGCTTGAGTTGTCATGAAACGTACTAGAAAGTAGAACAATGCAACAGAGTATAACCAGAGGATTCTTTGCGTAAAAAGATATTTATCTTCTTCACTAATTTCTTCAGCAGTAATCGATATTATTCCAGCAGTTCAGATGAGGATAATTACATCTTGCCTTCTGGTTTATGTACAAATCCAGAATCCGTACCATTAAAACTTAATGCGAATCGAGGACGGAAAAATTTTGTGACCAAAAAATTAGCGATAGCATAAGATAGATTCCAACTAAACATAAGGAATTCAGTTGTTCCTAATGAAGCTTTTGGTGTTTTTGGTTACACGAATGACAAATGTCTCTTTAATAAGTCATCTTTTCACTGTTTTCGTACACAAATACGAATAAAAATGAACGAGCTGATGGTATAAAGTTGGATTTCAATAATAACGAACAAAAAGAGGTTAATCAACAAGGTCCGATATCTCGAAGTGATAGAGAATTTTTAAAAATGCAGATTTGAAAAATATTATACTTAATGTTTTAACAAATCACGTAGGGATGTGATATAAATTGTTTGATATATTAGTCGTATATTAAAGATGCGGGTCGATACGACACCTTTGTCGTCAGTTCGGAACGCGTTAATGTTATTTAAGAGAGATAATATTTTCCTAATAAATGCCTGGAACCTAATAGAAAAAAATGAGAGGGCATCGAGTTTCATAAAAATAATATTATGTGTTAAGGGACACCCTATTATACATGTCGCTCCTTTATTTCAATATAGTCATACCTCAATCAAAAAATTAAAACTACTAAAGCAAAACTGCTTCTTCGTACCTTCTCTATATGTAAAACAAAAATCAGTGTTATATCCCAAACTAAACCGAAATTATAGCAAAATATATTAAATTGTATCAGTATAAAAGGAACATTTTGAAAACTTTAACCGAATTTTGCCAATTTTGAATTTTTATTTTCAGATATGACTATGTAGCAATAAAGGAGCAATGTGCATTTGCAACTACACAACAATACTTTTTAAACTAAAATAATTTTTATATACTTGGTATATAAAATTTAATATAGTTTATAAATTGGGTATGATTACCGGGCACAGTCTAATTTAACCCTTCCAACAAGCAATATTATGTATTATTTATTTTTTTAGTATGCTTTTGGTCTTTTATAATATTCCCGAATTTACTCCATAGTGTTAATAATAGCTATCACAAAGAGTTTGAATGTTCACCTTTTTCTTTGTATTTTTCAAAAGTTAATCAAGATAATTTTCACAAGGTAATGTATTGTTAAATAATAAAAAACTTATTAAATTTCTTTATCCCATTACCTTTATAAATTTAGCTTAAGCATTATTTTCAAATTTGTTGCTGAGTGGGAAACAAGCTTAAAAAACTTCATAATTTCATTTAGTTGAATAAATATTAATCCAGTTATGAAAATGTACTGAAGTAAAAATGCTAAAAATTATGTTGTTTAAGAAACAAAAATGGGACCTTAATACAGAAGGTCGTTTACTTCAATGAGAAATTTCTAAGATCTTAAATTAAAAATATTTAAATAGAAAATAAAATTTATATAATATTTTTAACCACAATTAGAGCATCAAAAGAAATTTTTAAGGACATATAGTTATGAAATAATATTAAGTGTGCTTAAGAAAATTCGAAGAACTTTTTAAGGAGTTTAAACAATAATAAATTGTTCATTATAAAAGTTTATTATTTACATATTTTAGCAAAATAATTTTGGCCTTTTACACAAAAGAGGATGGGGGTTATAGGCTTGATTTTCTGTGGGTTAATGGAATACGGATCTAATTTTTTTGTTAAGTAATTTGGAACATGGATGATAAATGTGAAATAAGTCAATTTAAACAATTTGTATTAAAAATATAATTTTGAGTGTAGAAATGTATTATTTAACTAAAATATTGGAAATAAAATAAACATATACTAATATTACATACATAAAAACCAACATTAATAATATTCAAAGGGAACATAAAAATACACTTGACTAAATTCAGGAAGGAACGGTGGAGTTAGATTTACTAGAGATAAATAAATTTAAACTTATGAGACTTAAGGAACTAAACATCACATACAACGAAAACTGGTTTGTAAACTACTCTAGTGTTAAATTTGAACTGGAAAATAGGGGAATAAATTTGCGATAGCAGTAGAAAGAAGGAATTTCAAACCAATTCCTTTAATAGCTGACATTGAACAATGGGTTCAAAACATAAAGGACAACACCGAGAAAGACATAACAAGATCGAAAAGTGCAAATAAGATATCTTGTTATAAGAGGAATTTAAATAATACGGAAAAAGAAAAATTTATTTTAAGCATAAATGAGGACACAAAGAAATTCATACGAAAACAAAAAGACGATATAGTTATAACAAATGCAGACAAAGGAAACAAGACAGTGGTAATATATAAAATGGATTATATGGAGAAAATGTATAATTTACTTGAGGACAAAAAAATCGAAACAGACCCAACAGAAACCTTAAAGAGGAAAAACAATAATTTAATTAAACAACTTTTTATAGAAACAAAATTTGAAAAATTCAAATTGACAACACACGCTGCAGCGGCACCTGAACTATATGGTAAACCTAAAATCCATAAGGAAAACGTACCACTGAGGCCAATATCCTTATCAATGAGAGTGCCTTGTTACGATTTAGCAAAATATGTAGGAAGTATTATAAAGAACACAGTTCCAAAAACTTAAAATATGTATAAATTTTATTAAAACTAAAAGAAAAAACATTGGAAAATAACGATGTCATGGTTTCCCTCGACATGTTATAATTATTCACCAACATTCCGGTTCACCTGGCAATATAAAACATATTGGATAAGTGGGAAATCCTGAAGGGACATACAACAATACCAAAACGAAAATTCTTAATGGTTCTCCAATTCTCACATTTGACAACAAATTTTATCATCAATTATATTGCTGATTTAGTACTGGACGCACTACTCTTCGATTCAATAGACGAACTCAGATCGAAGAATATAGAAATCAAGTTTATAACAAAATATGGAAATGACCTTTTTGCAATCATAAGAAAATCTGACGAGGAAATAATTTAAAAAACGCTTAATTTATACCACAATAAGATCCAGTTTACTATCGAACGTGAAAAGAACTTGAATATACCATATTTGGACATTAATACAATTCGAGAAATCGGTAGAATAATAACTAAATAATGCAAGTACAAGTTCGAAAAACTCAATACACTCACACTTGTTAACTAACATTCAAACAATTTTTGTATTTTCAGCCAATCGGCTGTTTCCTCGATTTTTCGTTGATAATACGTATAAACTATTTGTAAGTCATTATTTGCATGTGGAAACGTAGGTTAAAGAACATTTATTTATTTAGCACGCCAATGCTACAAGACCAAGTCTCCTTAACAGCATTGGGAAAATATTGTTAATAAATTCATATGTACATATGAAGTTTCAATTAAGTAATAAAATAATAATAGAGAATAAATTATACAATTAATGACAGAAATAACAAAGTAACCAAGGCCCATCTATCAGGTCTGCTTACTTGAACAAAAACAAAAAACGATTCTTTTTAGTTGTCAAAAATTTACTACCACGTATACAAAGCAAAAGAAAAAAACGTGTATGTGTGGCATATCATAAACGTATACATGCACATGTAAGCAAAATGTAATAACTTTTGACAACTAAAAAGAACATAAACAATGATCATCAGGCTTCTTGCGCAAACCTTTTCAATGGGCCTTGAAAGTAACAAATCAATTTTTAACAAGAAATAAATTTAAATTTTAACAAATTGTAACCGGCATATTTATCATTTGTTATGCTAAATTAAAACATTTATTTTATTAATTTTTTACAGTATTAAAATAAAAATTATATAAAATAAAAATCAAAGAAAGAACGTGATCACAGAAAAAACAGCAACAATTGCACACGAATCATAGCAGACTCTAAGGCATTTGTTTGCATAGGTATTACAAAACCAAACTGGGCATACATATGTAAAATAGATAATGTAGTTTATGAAATAAAATGTGGCAGAAGCAAAGGAAAAGTTATGATATGGTTAACATTAGAACAACAAAAAGAAGGTAAGAGTCAAGAATAACGACGGCACTATCGCTGCATGTAAAATAACGCAACAAGGGATGCCAAATGGGACCAGGTTTTTTGAAACCCGGGATTCGGGATTTGTTATCCAAAAAAACGGGATCACAGGACGGATCGGGATTTTTCGGGATTTCATGTATAAATGAAATTTAATGTTTATGTATAAGTATTTAAACAAATTAATTCATGAAGAATGTTAAACTCATAAAATAAATAAGTTTAATGTATTCTTTTAAAGTAATATGGAAGAATTATGTATTAAAACTTTTATTTTAAAAAGCTTCTAAAACAAATTAATGACGTCTGATAATCGATACCTTATTTTATTGCAAACATATGCTGCCGACGAAAATAGTGTTCGCTTTAACACTTCTGTGTGGTATCGTAAATAAATAGCTACATATATGCTATATAACAATAATAAATTTATTTTATCTCAAATATATATGTATGCAAGTAAAAATTTAATAAAATAAACTTAAACAAATATGTGTCAAAAGACCTTTTGTAGAATTCCCTAAAGTTTTTTACGCCTTTTGGCACAACTTGCATTGTGCGTGGAGAGTTATATTAATATTCATTTAGGAAAAATACCACACCGAACTTTGGCATCTGATTTTATTTTCTGTGGTACAAAATGCATTGCATGTAACATTAATTCATTTGCGACTTCTTTTTGTAACCAGTAAAAATTAGATTCATATGATTTAATATTAAATTTTTCAAGTTACTTGTATCAGGGTGACTCGTGTTTATTTAAATATAGTTGTATTTAATAAAAAAATACCACATATTTACTAAAACCAAAATCTGGGGATTTTAACATAAAAAAATCCCGGGATTCGAGACTTGAATTTTTAGAATAATCCCGGGATTTCGGAATTGGCATCACTAGTTCGCACATACTCCCACTCGCAGAAATAAATGGTTGGACATGGTAACGGCAGCTACACTATGTTTATTGTAACAATATATTGTTGTCGTACACAAAAAATTGTTATTTAATATAAACAATATTATAGTTACTGTAAACAATTTAATGATTATCGCAATTAAAAATTTGAGTATTGTTGACCGAAAAATAATCATTTTTCGAACAACTAAATAATGATAGCATTGAAAACATATTATGTTACCCACAATCATTTCATGGTATTAAATAGCCATAACATGATAACTTTTTATACGTGCACTCATAATATGTTTAAGATGCATTAAAAATATCTTTACTCTCATAATATTTTGTTATCGCCACTTGTAAAATAATTTTGCATCAGTGTGTCGTTTGTTTTAAATATGCCTATCAAATTATTTG
The DNA here is from genome assembly GCA_949318255.1 of Pollenia labialis. Taxonomy (NCBI): domain Eukaryota; kingdom Metazoa; phylum Arthropoda; class Insecta; order Diptera; family Polleniidae; genus Pollenia; species Pollenia labialis. Next base: position 121,342,672 of record OX439141.1, read on the forward strand.
CTAGTGAGTTTTTAAAAAATTAAAAAAATACTTATTATTATTCCTTATTAATTTTTGAGCTTAAGGTCACTTTTATTTAAAATATTTTATTTATTTTAATCAATATTTCGATTTCCTTTGGAAATCTTCTTCAGGATATATTTTTGAAATTTAATAAAAAAATAACAAAAATTGACAATTAATAAAAATTAAAATTAAATTTATAAATTTTCAAACAATCAACAATAACATTCATAAAATCAAAATATTAAAAAATTATGAATGTTATTGTTGATTGTTTGAAAATTTATATATTTAATTTTAATTTTTATTAATTGTCAATTTTTGTTATTTTTTATTAAATTTCAAAAATATATCCTGAAGAAGATTTCCAAAGGAAATCGAAATATTGATTAAAATAAATAAAATATTTTAAATAAAAGTGACCTTAAGCTCAAAAATTAATAAGGAATAATATTATTTAAAAAAGGTCGAAGAAATTAGAATAAAAGTATTAAAAATACTTATTAAAATAACAAGTTTAAAGAAATTAATAAAATGTATTTACATTAAAACAAAATTGTGTCACAAAATAAAAAATCTATGCAAAAAACAGATTTTTTTTAATTGTTGTGAAAGTGGTGCCTTCACGCAGAGAAAAAACATGATCAATGAGTGGTCACTGCGACCATTTTTGTTTATATTTGCCTAATATGTTTACCCTAATAAATTTATTATAGTCCTAATATAACATGAACAAATATTTTTTGTCCTAAACATTTTTAAATTCACTACAATAATGTTATATGGTGCTTTACACCAAAAATGTTACTCTGATCTAGCTAAACATATTAAATTATGTGAAATGTTTGCTACTAAAATATTTTTATATTCAAATAAACAATTAAAATCGTAACATAAGTTGCACACAAAAGGTATGTTTAGTACCACAATTTTTGTTTGCTTTAAAACACATTCTCTAATTGAGCAAACATTTATTGTCAAAAAAAACAATGTGTATTTATAAAGAAAAAAAAGGTTCTTCTTGTCATTTAAGTCTGTCAACATCAGTTAATCGGAAAACTCAAATTATTACACAATAATTAAAACATTTTTCTGGGAGAAAAACTGTAAAACTTATACGTTTTTATTAAAACAGGTAGGTAATTTAAATATAATTATAAAAATGCATACATACATTTATAAACGTTGTCTTTCCTGCAGCCAAAAACACCTACAACATTGGAGACGGGATAAAAATTTTATTAGAAGCCCCGAATTTTTTTCAATTGCCGTTCAACATTATTCGATACGGTGGATATTAAAATGGATAATTTGTGTTTACTTCTAAGTGAACTTGATTATCATGCAACTGAAATAACAACGTTATAACTGTTTCGCCAGATCAACATTTTAAATTTTATTTTCTTTTTCATTTTTTATTAATTTTTTTTAATTTTAATTTTACTTGAACTTTACTTGAATTTTTTAATGAATTAACTGTTTTAAATAACTGCTAACGTAAAAATCTAAATTGTAACGTCAAACAGCTTGGGAAATTGTTTCCCAACTGTTATACTGTTTTTTAATTGAAGAACCATTTTTAAAATAAAGTTTAATTCTGTATTGTTAACGAAAGCAACCGGTATTGTATTTATTTTCGAGTGCGATTTTGATTTTTCTAGAAAGTTTTAAAACAACCCCAAAAAATAATTATTAATTATTGTCTAAAATCCTTAAAAAATATTAAGGCAAAACATTTTGGCGCCCGAGCAGGGACTGTTTTAAAAATTAAATACAATTAAAAAATCCACGGTTACCATTACCGTACTTTCGGTTTCGGTTTGTGTAAAAATAAGTGCTAATTTTCGTGCGTCGTTATTGTAACACCTGAAAAATAAATAAACAAAATAACCACAAACCAATAAACAATTGAACAGCAAATTAATTAAATCCAGCAAATTTAAAAACCAACATCCTAACCACAGCAGAAGGAAGTCATCCAGATGCCTAATTGCAACTGCATTTTATGCCAAAAGGAAAGTGCCGAACGTCAACAAACTTCTAACCAGGTATTAAAGAACAAATAATTGTGTGAGACTTTGTAGCAATTCAATTTAAAAAATTAAACTACTAATATTAATTTGCCAAAGTTTATTTTCCACACCAATATTATTCGTTCTTTTAATGAGATTTGTATTACTAACAATCGCCTAAGTAGTGAAACACACAAACATATACAAATAAAAGTGCTTTTATTGTTCGCAAGTTAATTATCATTAACAGAAAATTAATAAAACATAATTATCTAGTGCAAGTGTTGAAAAAACCACCACAAACGGGAAAATACGCCTCCTCGCTGCAATTTTGCCATCACTTACCATTCGTTCTCTTTATTTTCATATTCCGGAGTTTTTCTCTTATTACAAAATCAAAAAATTTATTAAATTGTAAATATTTACATATTTCCAATAAATATTTACCTTTTTTTTGCGTTACATATTTCTTTAATTCGCTTGTTTTATTATTTGACGTTTACTTTGTTTTATTTTCTTTAAACTCGTTACTAATAAATAGAAAAGTTTACCAACACTGTGTATATTGATCTGATTGGCAACATCATTGATCAGAAGTAAACAGCGAGTAAAAACAAAAACAAACATAAACAAATAACAAGAAGAAGAAAATATTTTGTGCACAAAATAAATAAAAACAATTTGAAATTAACAAATAAATAAATTATATTACATAAAATAAACGGTAAATAGTTGAGAATTTTTTAATAGAAAGAAAAACTGTGTATAAAAAATAATATACGTTAAATATTGTGAAAATAAATCGAGGAAAAATAATTATTATCGGACGGACATTTATCAAAGTGATCGCGAGTGAATTTAATATTCAAGAGGCTGTGGTAAGCTAGTGAAACATAAAGAGACAAAAACTAATTACATATTGAAATTATATTTGCTTGTTTTATAAACAACATACATATACATAAATATTTTTGTCATTTGTTTTCAATTTTTTTCCTTTTGCTTGCGGTGCATCCCAGCAAACATTTTTGCGAAAATTTTAACGCGTCAATAAAATATTTTTATTTTACCGATAATTTTTAAAATCATTGTGAATCGAGAAAAATTATTGAAATTACTCTTCACAACCCAGCGAACAATTATTTTTTGAAATTAATTAAAAAGTTTCCCTACAATTTTTGCAGTTTAATTGCAAAAATTTAGTAAATAAAAAATAGTTGAAACCTAAAAATTTCTGTACAATATAAAAGGTTGTTTCTGCAATAGCATTGAGACAGTAAGTTGATCTCGGAACGTTTTTATTAATTTTTTCGTGTCAATACGACAACGCTTAAAGTTCCTTGAGATCCTTCCAGAAATTTTTAAGATAAAAAGTATTAAAATTAAACTTTGTTTCCTATTTATTCTGTTGTTGATCAAATAATCTCGACTACATTATGGCAGGCGGCAAGAAGCAAAAAGGTTCCGCTCCTAGTCTTGAGAGTTTATACCAACAGAAAAACACAATTTTAGGCAACGTGGCAAGAATACGTCGTTCCATTAAAGAGAAGACAATTTCGTTTAATCAGAATGAGTTGCAGTGTAGGTTGGAAATTTTAAATTCATATATTGAGGACGCAATGGATATTCAGGCAGAGATAGACATTTTAGATCCATCGAATAGTGAAAGGTCTGATTTGGAAAACTTATGCGTTTCCACTAAAAGTATGCTTCTGGGGTATTTAACTCCAAGGCAAAACAGTTTTGCAGAAACCACTTTAGGTTTCCAGCCTCATCATGACCGACTTCCAAATATGAAGTTGCCGAAATTCAGCGGAAAATATTCCGAATATAAAAACTTTATAAGTTTATTCGAGAGCTTGGTTGATAGTGATACAACTCTGACTGAAATGGAAAAATTCAACCATTTGATATCATGCTTGTCAGATGAAGCTCTAGGCACGGTTAAAGCCTATCAAATAAGTGAGCAAAATTATTCCAAGGCTTTGCAAAGTTTAAAAAGAGTTTATGACAATCCCTGTCTGATATTTTTCGAAAATATCACTAAATTATTTGAGTTGCCGGAAATGTCTAAACCATCGGCAACAGCCTTGAGGTGCATGATCGATACGGTTTCGGCCATATATGGGTCACTTTTGTCAATTGGCGACGACAAAGCAATTACTAACGCGATAATAATTCACTTAGTAATGACAAAAGTAGATCCGAGCACTAGATCCAAATGGGAAGAGCAACTTGATTACGAAAAGTTGCCCCTATGGAGTGATTGCGAGGCAGCATTGAACAAAAGGTATCAACACATTTCAGCTGAAGAAGCTTCAAGTTCAAGGCTTAAGCCTACTGCCAATTTTCCAAAGAAAAATTAAACGTTTTCTAAAAAGAAATCAAAGTCTTCATTTGTAAGCCAACCCAATACTCAACAAGAGGCAATTAAATGTTTATTTTGTGCATCGGCTCAACATTATTTATCTAATTGTCCTTCGTTCTCAGCAGTGCCTGTACAACAAAGATTTGACTTTGTTAAGGGCGTTCCTGCCTGCATTAATTGTTTAAAGAAAGGTCATTCTGTGACAAAATGTAAATCGTCAAAATGTCGAGTTTGTAGTCGCTCACATCACACTTTACTACACATATATGCTGCAAATAATGCACAACCGGTAAATGAAAGTAGTTCTGATCCTAATAGAGCTTCTACTTCGAGGGCTTCTGTTAATCATTCGTCTTCAAGCCAGGACAATGTTATATTGGCGACCGCATTGGTTAATATTAGAAATAGATCTGGTCAATATGTTTTGGCTAGAGCGTTATTGGACTCCGGTTCACAAATTAACTTTGTAACTGAGGAACTATCTCAGCGACTACAACTCCGAAAAGAAGAAAGAAATCTCAGTTTACTTGGTATAGGTAGAACTAATTCTTCCGCCAAATTTAAGCTACAGGCAACAATAAGATCTCGAATGAATTCACATGAATTTTCTTCAGAATTTTGGATTCTTCGATCGATCTCAAATTATCAACCAGATCATAAAATTTCGACACATGGTTGGAACTTGCCTTCTAATATAGAATTAGCTGATCCATATTTTAATAAACCTCAGAAAATAGATATGTTGATCGGCGCTGAGATCTTCTTTGAATTATTATGCGTTGGTCAAATTAAACAAAATCCTAACAGTCCAACACTCCAGAAAACACTTCTAGGATGGATTGTTTCAGGAAAATATAGGGAGCCAACAATTACTGATAAGAATGTATGCCATTTAAGTACACTGAACGAAAACGAGGAAGATTCACTTGACTTAGTTGTCCGTAGATTCTGGGAGTTAGAAGAAATGCCTAAAGAGGTAAATATTCTTTCGTTAGAGCATCAAAAATGCGAGGAAAGTTTTTTGAATTCTATTCAACGACTACCCTCGGGAAGATTTAAAGTGGCGCTACCTTTCAAAGCGAATTCTAATACTTTGGGTCTTTCGTTTGAAACAGCAAAAAGACGATTTCTTTCATTAGAACGTCGACTGTCGAAAGAACCACAAATGAAAGAGATGTATAACTCCTTTATGAAGGAATACATTAACTTGGGGCATATGTCTATTACAGACAACAAAATTCCCAAAACACCACATTATTTTATCCCGCATCAATGTGTATTACGTCCCCAGAGTTCTACTACTACGCTTCTTGTAAAACGTCAACACAAATTTCACTTAATGATCTACTAATGATCGGTCCTACAATTCAAGAGGAATTATATTCTACGCTAATTCGTTTTCGAATGCATAAATACGCCATCACGGCTGACATTGAAAAAATGTACCGTCAAGTAATAATTGATGAGGCCGACAGAAATTTTCAATTAATATTATGGCGGGAAAGTCAAACGGAAAATATTGACATTTATAAATTAAACACAGTGACTTATGGCACCTCATCTGCTCCGTTTCTGGCAATACGATGCCTTTCTTATTTGAGTGAATTGTTTGAAAAAACTTTACCTATCGGGTCTAAGGTAATAAAAACAGACTTCTACGTCGATGATTTGTTAACTGGCGCCGATTCAGTAGAAGAGCTTGATGTAATTAGATCTCAAGTCACTGAAATTCTACAATCGGCAGGTTTTAATTTAACTAAATGGTTTTCAAATCATTTTGGTCAAACCGATCACACAATGATAGAAAAGTCTGTTCAAATAGATCCGGATCTCACGAAGACATTAGGCAATTATTGGCGTCCGAAGAGTGATGTATTTAAATACCACTTGGATGATTCATTTCTGAATTTAAGGGCAACAAAACGGAATATATTATCCGTTTCGGCAAGGCTATTTGATCCGCTCGGACTTTTGTGCCCATTGGTTATAAAGGCGAAGATTCTTCTGCAAGAACTATGGCTGATAAAGCTAGATTGGGATGAATCAATCCCTACACGTCTTGATACGTCTTGGTTGAATTTCAAGTCCAATTTATTGAAAATTGATACTTTAGAGATCCCGAGATATGTTTTAACCAATAATAGGACTAAATGTCAAATTCATGGGTTTTCTGATGCTTCTATGCGCGCGTATGGCTGCTGCATTTACATCCGGAGTAGAGCTTCTGCTAAAATTTCATGTCGATTGCTAACGGCTAAATCAAAAGTTGCTCCTCTGAAGACAAAGTCACTTCCCCGACTTGAATTATGTGCAGCGCATTTACTGGCCAAGTTATGGTCGAGAATAAAACCTATGATTTCGTTTGAGATAGAAAGCATAACATTTTGGACGGATTCAGAAATAACGTTGCACTGGATTCAAACTAATCCATCGACTCTAGCGACATTTGTGTCAAATCGAGTTTCAGAAATTCAGGATTTATCTACAAATATCACTTGGCGTCATGTTCCAACTAAAGAAAATCCTGCTGATATAGTTTCTAGAGGTTGTAATGTTGATGAGTTAGTTGATTCTATTTGGTTCGACGGCCCAAGATTTTTACTTAATGAAAGTGATAAGTCGCCCGTTAGCAAACATTTTGAATTGTCAATCGAAGAAGAGTCTCTTGAGAAAAGGAAAACTAACGTGTTTTTTGCTGTAGAGGAAAATGAAAACAACTATGTAGTAAAAGTGATTGAGAAATATTCATCATATACTAAAATGATTCGAGTATTCACTTATGTTTTTCGTTTTCTCGATATTGCTCGTGGAGATAAATGCCGCAATTTGGGTATACCTACAGCGAAAGAAATTAATTGGACTTTCCTTCAGCTTATTCAATTTTACCAAAAATTGGACTATACCGAAGAGCTGAGAAAGTTAAGTAAATCACAAGTTTTGCCTTCTAATTTACAAAAGTCGAATCCATTTGTCCATCAATTTAAAGACGAACATCGTTCATTTTCACTACTTAGGGTCGGCGGGAGGTTGCTTAATGCACCAATTGCATATGATGCAAAATTTCCCCTTTTAATGAAATTTTATGGCACTTTATTTGCGACACTTACATTTAGAGAACTGTCATGCTGGTGCTAAAGCACTAGTAGCCATTTTGCGAGACAGAATTTGGCTAATAAATGCCCGCGAAGAATGTTCAAAAGTAGTCCGCAAGTGCCTTCATTGCTTTTTGTATAAACCAAAGTTAATGAGTCAGATAATGGGAAATTTGCCCGCCGATAGGGTGAGAGCTCTACGTCCATTCAAAGTGTGTGGTGTAGATTTTTGCGGCCCAGTTAATATAACGCTTAAAATTCGTGGCCGTCCACCCGTTAAAATGTATATTGCTATATTTGTGTGTTTTACGTCAAAGGCTGTACATATTGAACTGGTTTCTGATCTCTCTTCCAATTCTTTTATTCTCTGTCTTCAAAGGTTCATCGGCAGACGTGGGCTCCCAGAGCGCGTTTATTGCGACAACGCAACCAATTTTGTCGGTGCCAGCAGAGAGCTGCAGCAGCTCCGAGAGGCGATGGTCACCAATGCCGGCGAGCTACAGACGTATGCTGCCAACAGAGGGGTCAACTTCTTATTCATTCCGCCGCGGGCTCCACATTTCGGCGGCCTGTGGGAAGCAGCCGTCAAATCTGCCAAAGGACTGCTCGTCAAAACCGTGGGCACGGTGGTACTGAGTCAAGAAGAGATGCAGACGGTCCTAGTTCAAGTAGAGGCAGTATTGAACTCCAGGCCAATCGCTCCATTCAGCAACGACCCGAACGACGGCGAAGCGTTAACTCCGGGGCATCTGTTAATCGGCGAGAGCCTACAAGCGCTGCCGCTCGAATTGCCTCGAGAAGAAGTGGACAGGCTGAGGTTTTGCAAGAGATGGCGGCTTACCTGCGCTCTCAAGCAGACGTTTTGGCAGTCTTGGGAGAAAGACTACGTCCGCAGCCTACAAGCCAAAACCAAGTGGTCAGAAGAAGAGCCAGATCTCGCCGTCGGCAAGCTCGTCGTCGTTCACGAGGACAACATGCCACCCATGCAGTGGTTGACCGGCCGAGTTCAGGAGGTAACCCCAGGCGCAGACGGCAGAGTGAGAGTAGCGCTAGTGAAAACTAAAAACGGGGTGCTGAAGAGGGCGATTCACAATTGGCGCTGCTTCCATTTGATTGAAGACCGCAGGTCCTTCAATGGGGCCGGTGTTTCGCCAGATCAACATTTTAAATTTTATTTTCTTTTTCATTTTGTATTATTTTTATTAATTTTTTTTAATTTTAATTTTACTTGAACTTTACTTGAATTTTTTAATGAATTAACTGTTTTAAATAACTGCTAACGTAAAAATCTAAATTGTAACGTCAAACAGCTTGGGAAATTGTTTCCCAACTGTTATACTGTTTTTTAATTGAAGAACCATTTTTAAAATAAAGTTTAATTCTGTATTGTTAACGAAAGCAACCGGTATTGTATTTATTTTCGAGTGCGATTTTGATTTTTCTAGAAAGTTTTAAAACAACCCCAAAAAATAATTATTAATTATTGTCTAAAATCCTTAAAAAATATTAAGGCAAAACAATAACAAAATTGAATGTGTTTTTATTTAATGTTTTTTAAAAATTCCAAGTTTTGGATCAATTTCAATAAAAAGTACTTAATTGAAAAAATTTGTTTAATTTTGAATTTTCTTTTTCTTAGTTTAATGTTTATCAAATAAACAAAACGCGCGATCCTCAGCACACGCAAAAATTAAATTGGCGATTTTGATTTCATAAGTAAATTTTTAAACGGGCGTTTTTGAGTACATGAGTCAATATTTAAGAATTCACGAAATTTTGGTATACTAAGAACAATTAATTATTAATAATTTGTACGTATGGATGGCATCATGCACAAAGTTTTAACTAATACTGGCATTAATAAGTATGTTTATATATTTTGGGTCACTGAGTAATCTTAAGTCGATTAAGCCATATCCGCCTGTCTGTCTGTCTATTAAAAATTACCAAATTAAATTATTACGAATCATAATATTTTATTCAAATTATTTCAAATTAAGCGTTATATGACTAGAAATAAAAGCATTGCTCTTTCTGATGGTCGCTTTATAATTTAACATAGGTCTAAATTGCAACTAATTAAACTCCTTGTAACGATTTTTTTTGTTTTTATTTTCAAAATTAAAGATTATTTGGTAAAATCATAATTGTTTGGATTGGTAGCGAAAACCCTGACGATTCTTTGGGATATTTTTTTGTGGCGTGGTGAATATTTTTTTTACATACTCTTAATCATATAATATCAATTACGCACTTGTAAATGGATTGAGTTTTAGCGCAAGAAAGAGACGTTTAAATAAGTAATACCGTTTAAATTTTTTTACCTAGCCATAAAATGTATTTCTTATTAAGCTTTATGCGTTTAATTTCAATTCTAACAGGTCTGTTCTGCTTTTAAAATCACACGTGTGATTTTGTGGTGTTCTGTAAATCACACCGTTTTTGTGTTTTTCGGTGTGATTTTCAATTGTCGGAAGCACATGTAAACACAAAGGGTTTGTTTTTAAAAAATTATAGCTAATTTTTAACGATTTTTATGTTATTTTCCGACAATTTGTTTTTTTTTTACCGATTTAGCGATGTCAAATTAGTTTTAGGGTTGTTTAAAATCTTGTATTTTTTGCGAATTTTATCCATGTTCGTGATAGAAGCGATTTGCTCCTTTAAGTTTTTGGATTCTTTTCAGCTTTAACGATTTATATTAAAAAGTAGACTCTGCTATCATGCCGCTGTTAGCAAATTTTTGCGATTTTCCGCTAATTTAACAATTTTTACCGAATTTTTACCATTCCTTACAGTTTTAGGGAGTTTTAATCAATTTTATGGCTTGTTTGACATATACAATATTTTCGCGAATTTTCGCTATTGTGCAAATTTTTTTTGTTTTATTTTTCGACATTTTGTTTTTTTAATCCATTTAGAGATTTCAAATAGATTTTAAGGCTAGTTTCCAAGTTTGCAATTTTTTGCAAATTTTAGCCATTTTAGAGTTAGAAGCGATTTTCCCTGTGATTCTTTACAGCTTTTACGATTTTTAATAAATATTAGACTTTGCATCACAGATTTTGCTTATTTTTGCTCAAGCTCTTATAGTTTTCAAGAAAAACGAATTTAAAGTTTTTCATATAAAAATCCTAAGAAAATCAATTTTTATATGAAAATAGAAGTGATCACAGATTTTGCCTATTTTTGCTCTAGCTCTTATAGTTTTCAAGAAAAACGCATTTAAAGTTTTTCATATAAAATTCCTAAGAAAATCAATTTTTATATGAAAATAGAAGTGATCACAGATTTTGCTTATTTTTGCTCTAGCTCTTATAGTTTTCAAGAAAGACGAATTTAAAGTTTTTCATATAAAAATCCTAAGAAAATCAATTTTTATATGAAAATAGAAGTGATCACAGATTTTGCTTATTTTTGCGCTAGCTCTTATAGTTTTCAAGAAAAACGCATTTAAAGTTTTTCATATACAAATCCTAAGAAAATCAATTTTTATATGAAAATAGAAGTAATCACAGATTTTGCTTATTTTTGCTCTAGCTCTTATAGTTTTCAAGAAAAACGAATTTAAAGTTTTTCATATAAGAATCCTAAAAAATCAATTTTTATATGAAAATAGAAGTGATCACAGATTTTGCTTATTTTTGCTCTAGCTCTTATAATTTTCAAGAAAAACGCATTTAAAGTTTTTCATATACAAATCATAAGAAAATCAATTTTTATATGAAAATAGAAGTAATCACAGATTTTGCTTATTTTTGCTCTAGCTCTTATAGTTTTCAAGAAAAACGAATTTAAAGTTTTTCATATAAGAATCCTAAAAAATCAATTTTTATATGAAAATAGAAGTGATCACAGATTTTGCTTATTTTTGTTCTAGCTCTTATAGTTTTCAAGAAAAACGCATTTAAAGTTTTTCATATAAAAATCCTAAGAAAATCAATTTTTATATGAAAATAGAAGTAATCACAGATTTTGCTTATTTTTGCTCTAGCTCTTATAGTTTTCAAGAAAGACGAATTTAAAGTTTTTCATATAAAAATCCTAAGAAAATCAATTTTTATATCAATATAGAAGTGATCACAGATTTTGCTTATTTTTGCTCTAGCTCTTATAGTTTTCAAGAAAAACGCATTTAAAGTTTTTCATATACAAATCCTAAGAAAATCAATTTTTATATGAAAATAGAAGTAATCACAGATTTTGCTTATTTTTGCTCTAGCTCTTATAGTTTTCAAGAAAGACGAATTTAAAGTTTTTCATATAAAAATCCTAAGAAAATCAATTTTTATATCAATATAGAAGTGATCACAGATTTTGCTTATTTTTGCTCTAGCTCTTATAGTTTTCAAGAAAAACGCATTTAAAGTTTTTCATATAAAAATCCTAAGAAAATCAATTTTTATATGAAAATAGAAGTAATCACAGATTTTGCTTATTTTTGCTCTAGCTCTTATAGTTTTCAAGAAAGACGAATTTAAAGTTTTTCATATAAAAATCCTAAAAAAATCAATTTTTATATGAAAATAGAAGTGATCACAGATTTTGCTTATTTTTGCTCTAGCTCTTATAGTTTTCAAGAAAAACGAATTTAAGGTTTTTCATATAAGAATCCTAAAAAATCAATTTTTATATGAAAATAGAAGTGATCACAGATTTTGCTTATTTTTGCTCTAGCTCTTATAGTTTTCAAGAAAGACGAATTTAAAGTTTTTCATATAAAAATCCTAAAAAAATCAATTTTTATATGAAAATAGAAGTGATCACAGATTTTGCTTATTTTTGCTCTAGCTCTTATAGTTTTCAAGAAAAACGAATTTAAAGTTTTTCATATAAGAATCCTAAAAAATCAATTTTTATATGAAAATAGAAGTGATCACAGATTTTGCTTATTTTTGCTCTAGCTCTTATAGTTTTCAAGAAAGACGAATTTAAAGTTTTTCATATAAAACTCCTAAAAAAATCAATTTTTATATGAAAATAGAAGTGATCACAGATTTTGCTTATTTTTGCTCTAGCTCTTATAGTTTTCAAGAAAGACGAATTTAAAGTTTTTCATATAAAAATCCTAAAAAAATCAATTTTTATATGAAAATAGAAGTGATCACAGATTTTGCTTATTTTTGCTCTAGCTCTTATAGTTTTCAAGAAAAACGAATTTAAAGTTTTTCATATAAGAATCCTAAAAAATCAATTTTTATATGAAAATAGAAGTGATCACAGATTTTGCTTATTTTTGCTCTAGCTCTTATAGTTTTCAAGAAAGACGAATTTAAAGTTTTTCATATAAAAATCCTAAAAAAATCAATTTTTATATGAAAATAGAAGTGATCACAGATTTTGCTTATTTTTGCTCTAGCTCTTATAGTTTTCAAGAAAAACGAATTTAAAGTTTTTCATATAAGAATCCTAAAAAATCAATTTTTATATGAAAATAGAAGTGATCACAGATTTTGCTTATTTTTGCTCTAGCTCTTATAGTTTTCAAGAAAGACGAATTTAAAGTTTTTCATATAAAAATCCTAAGAAAATCAATTTTTATTTGAAAATAGAAGTGATCACAGATTTTGCTTATTTTTGCTCTAGCTCTTATAGTTTTCAAGAAAAACGCATTTAAAGTTTTTCATATACAAATCCTAAGAAAATCAATTTTTATATGAAAATAGAAGTAATCACAGATTTTGCTTATTTTTGCTCTAGCTCTTATAGTTTTCAAGAAAAACGAATTTAAAGTTTTTCATATAAGAATCCTAAAAAATCAATTTTTATATGAAAATAGAAGTGATCACAGATTTTGCTTATTTTTGCTCTAGCTCTTATAGTTTTCAAGAAAAACGCATTTAAAGTTTTTCATATACAAATCCTAAGAAAATCAATTTTTATATGAAAATAGAAGTAATCACAGATTTTGCTTATTTTTGCTCTAGCTCTTATAGTTTTCAAGAAAAACGAATTTAAAGTTTTTCATATAAGAATCCTAAAAAATCAATTTTTATATGAAAATAGAAGTGATCACAGATTTTGCTTATTTTTGTTCTAGCTCTTATAGTTTTCAAGAAAAACGCATTTAAAGTTTTTCATATAATAATCCTAAGAAAATCAATTTTTATATGAAAATAGAAGTAATCACAGATTTTGCTTATTTTTGCTCTAGCTCTTATAGTTTTCAAGAAAAACGCATTTAAAGTTTTTCATATAAAAATCCTAAGAAAATCAATTTTTATATGAAAATAGAAGTAATCACAGATTTTGCTTATTTTTGCTCTAGCTCTTATAGTTTTCAAGAAAAACGAATTTAAAGTTTTTCATATAAAAATCCTAAGAAAATCAATTTTTATATGAAAATAGAAGTGATCACAGATTTTGCTTATTTTTGCTCTAGCTCTTATAGTTTTCAAGAAAAACGCATTTAAAGTTTTTCATATAAAAATCCTAAGAAAATCAATTTTTATATGAAAATAGAAGTGATCACAGATTTTGCTTATTTTTGCTCTAGCTCTTATAGTTTTCAAGAAAAACGAATTTAAAGTTTTTCATATAAAAATCCTAAGAAAATCAATTTTTATATGAAAATAGAAGTAATCACAGATTTTGCTTATTTTTGCTCAAGCTCTTATAGTTTTCAAGAAAAACAAATTTAAAGTTTTTCATATAAAAATCCTAAGAAAATCTATTTTTATATGAAAATAGAAGTGATCACAGATTTTGCTTATTTTTGCTCTAGCTCTTATAGTTTTTAAGAAAAACGCATTTAAAGTTTTTCATATAAAAATCCTAAGAAAATCAATTTTTATATGAAAATAGAAGTGATCAAAGATTTTGCTTATTTTTGCTCTAGCTCTTATAGTTTTCAAGAAAAACGCATTTAAAGTTTTTAATATAAAAATCCTAAGAAAATCAATTTGTATATGAAAATAGAAGTGATCACAGATTTTGCTTATTTTTGCTCTAGCTCTTATAGTTTTCAAGAAAAACGAATTTAAAGTTTTTCATATAAAAATCCTAAGAAAATCAATTTTTATATGAAAATAGAACTGATCACAGATTTTGCTTATTTTTGCTCTAGCTCTTATAGTTTTCAAGAAAAACGCATTTAAAGTTTTTCATATACAAATCCTAAGAAAATCAATTTTTATATGAAAATAGAAGTAATCACAGATTTTGCTTATTTTTGCTCTAGCTCTTATAGTTTTCAAGAAAAACGAATTTAAAGTTTTTCATATAAGAATCCTAAAAAATCAATTTTTATATGAAAATAGAAGTGATCACAGATTTTGCTTATTTTTGTTCTAGCTCTTATAGTTTTCAAGAAAAACGCATTTAAAGTTTTTCATATAATAATCCTAAGAAAATCAATTTTTATATGAAAATAGAAGTAATCACAGATTTTGCTTATTTTTGCTCTAGCTCTTATAGTTTTCAAGAAAAACGCATTTAAAGTTTTTCATATAAAAATCCTAAGAAAATCAATTTTTATATGAAAATAGAAGTAATCACAGATTTTGCTTATTTTTGCTCTAGCTCTTATAGTTTTCAAGAAAAACGAATTTAAAGTTTTTCATATAAAAATCCTAAGAAAATCAATTTTTATATGAAAATAGAAGTGATCACAGATTTTGCTTATTTTTGCTCTAGCTCTTATAGTTTTCAAGAAAAACGCATTTAAAGTTTTTCATATAAAAATCCTAAGAAAATCAATTTTTATATGAAAATAGAAGTGATCACAGATTTTGCTTATTTTTGCTCTAGCTCTTATAGTTTTCAAGAAAAACGAATTTAAAGTTTTTCATATAAAAATCCTAAGAAAATCAATTTTTATATGAAAATAGAAGTAATCACAGATTTTGCTTATTTTTGCTCAAGCTCTTATAGTTTTCAAGAAAAACAAATTTAAAGTTTTTCATATAAAAATCCTAAGAAAATCTATTTTTATATGAAAATAGAAGTGATCACAGATTTTGCTTATTTTTGCTCTAGCTCTTATAGTTTTTAAGAAAAACGCATTTAAAGTTTTTCATATAAAAATCCTAAGAAAATCAATTTTTATATGAAAATAGAAGTGATCAAAGATTTTGCTTATTTTTGCTCTAGCTCTTATAGTTTTCAAGAAAAACGCATTTAAAGTTTTTAATATAAAAATCCTAAGAAAATCAATTTGTATATGAAAATAGAAGTGATCACAGATTTTGCTTATTTTTGCTCTAGCTCTTATAGTTTTCAAGAAAAACGAATTTAAAGTTTTTCATATAAAAATCCTAAGAAAATCAATTTTTATATGAAAATAGAACTGATCACAGATTTTGCTTATTTTTGCTCTAGCTCTTATAGTTTTCAAGAAAAACGCATTTAAAGTTTTTCATATAAAAATCCTAAGAAAATCAATTTTTATATGAAAATAGAAGTGATCACAGATTTTGCTTATTTTTGCTCTAGCTCTTATAGTTTTCAAGAAAAACGAATTTAAAGTTTTTCATATAAAAATCCTAAGAAAATCAATTTTTATATGAAAATAGAAGTGATCACAGATTTTGCTTATTTTTGCTCTAGCTCTTATAGTTTTCAAGAAAAACGCATTTAAAGTTTTTCATATAAAAATCCTAAGAAAATCAATTTTTATATGAAAATAGAAGTGATCACAGATTTTGCTTATTTTTGCTCTAGCTCTTATAGTTTTCAAGAAAAACGCATTTAAAGTTTTTCATATAAAAATCCTAAGAAAATCAATTTTTATATGAAAATAGAAGTGATCACAGATTTTGCTTATTTTTGCTCTAGCTCTTATAGTTTTCAAGAAAAACGAATTTAAAGAAAATCAATTTTTATATGAAAATAGAAGTGATCACAGATTTTGCTTATTTTTGCTCTAGCTCTTATAGTTTTCAAGAAAAACGAATTTAAAGTTTTTCATATAAAAATCCTAAGAAAATCAATTTTTATATGAAAATAGAAGTGATCACAGATTTTGCTTATTTTTGCTCTAGCTCTTATAGTTTTCAAGAAAAACGCATTTAAAGTTTTTCATATAAAAATCCTAAGAAAATCAATTTTTATATGAAAATAGAAGTAAGCACAGATTTTATTTATTTCTGCTCTAGCTCTTATAGTTTTCAAGAAAAACGCATTTAAAGTTTTTCATATAAAAAACCTAAGAAAATCAATTTGTATATGAAAATAGAAGTGATCACAGATTTTGCTTATTTTTGCTCTAGCTCTTATAGTTTTCAAGAAAAACGCATTTAAAGTTTTTCATATAAAAATCCTAAGAAAATCAATATTTATATGAAAATAGAAGTGATCACAGATTTTGCTTATTTTTGCTCTAGCTCTTATAGTTTTCAAGAAAAACGAATTTAAAGTTTTTCATATAAAAATCCTAAGAAAATCAATTTTTATATGAAAATAGAAGTGATCACAGATTTTGCTTATTTTTGCTCTAGCTCTTATAGTTTTCAAGAAAAACGCATTTAAAGTTTTTCATATAAAAATCCTAAGAAAATCAATTTTTATATGAAAATAGAAGTGATCAGAGATTTTGCTAATTTTGGCTCTAGCTCTTATAGTTTTCAAGAAAAACGCATTTAAAGTTTTTCATATAAAAATCCTAAGAAAATCAATTTTTATATGAAAATAGAAGTGATCAAAGATTTTGCTTATTTTTGCTCTAGCTCTTATAGTTTTCAAGAAAAACGCATTTAAAATTTTTCATATAAAAATCGTAAGAAAATCAATTTTTATATGAAAATAGAAGTGATCACAGATTTTGCTTATTTTTGCTCTAGCTCTTATAGTTTTCAAGAAAAACGCATTTAAAGTTTTTTATATTAAAATCCTAAGAAAATCAATTTTTATATGAAAATAGAAGTGATCACAGATTTTGGTTATTTTTGCTCTACCTCTTATAGTTTTCAAGAAAAACGCATTTAAAGTTTTTTATATTAAAATCCTAAGAAAATCAATTTTTATATGAAAATAGAAGTGATCACAGATTTTGGTTATTTTTGCTCTACCTCTTATAGTTTTCAAGAAAAACGCATTTAAAGTTTTTTATATTAAAATCCTAAGAAAATCAATTTTTATGTGAAAATAGAAGTGATCACAGATTTTGCTTATTTTGGCTCTAGCTCTTATAGTTTTCAAGAAAAACGCATTTAAAGTTGTTCATACATAAATCCTTAGAAAATTAGTTTTTATATGAAAATAGAAGTGATCACAGATTTTGCTTACTTTGGCTCTAGCTCTTATAGTTTTCAAGAAAAACGCATTTGAAGTTTTTGATACAAAAATCCTTAGAAAATAAATTTTTATATGAAAATAGAAGTGAGGAACGCTGAAGTCCTTGTCAATAAAATTTTAAAAAATTGTTAATGTTGTTTTTGTCTAAGGTGTGTTTAATGCATACAGTAAAAAAATATGACTGCTGCGAGCTACGCCTCATAGTAAAGATTCCCATATTAATAACAAAACAATAAACACAGAATAAAAAATCTTTTTATTTTTTTTGGAACTTCCTGTTTGGAACACAACAACAATATTGTAAAATATTAGAAGGTATGTGTATTAAGCCAATATGACTTGAGCATAACCATTAAAAACCCCCAAATGTGTAACACTTTTACAGAGTTTTTTCTTAAATCTATGTTTTTTACAAAGGGTAAAACAGTACACGGAAAGAGTTCATTACTAAATCACCAGAAAATATGGCTTGAAACAAGAAAATTTTGCACTATTCTCCTCCAAGCTAAAAATTTCTTATTGTAAACATATGTTTGACTTGCTTTAAGCAAAAAGTTATGACTCAAAGCGAAATAAAATTTACTTAACTACAGCTAAAAAGAAATTATTTGTATTCGTTAGTTGCTTAACTCAAGTTTTCGTTGCTTATGGCCAATTTCACCAATTCTATTTAAATATTAATTCATATTTAAATATAGTTTTTAAAAAATTATAGTTTTATTTGACATGAAAAACGAATTTTAAACATAATTTGAATCAAGCAACTTTTGTATTTCTTGTTTTAAGAAATTTTTGATCATATACCAATAACATGAATTTCTTGATCATGAGAAAATGTTTCTTTATTTAAGAAACTTTTACTTCATACGAACAAAATATGTAAGTTAAAATCATAAAATTATTTTTGGATTTTGAATTTTCTTGTTTTAAGATACGAAATTGATAGGTATCTTTAGAAAAAAATTCGTTCCGTGTGCATTTGCGTACTTCATTTGGTGTCGTGCATAAGAAAGTTAAATTGAAAAACCGCACTGCTAAAAAAGTACTTTTGGCATTTCTTCTTTAAGCTGCCACATGGAATGGACTAGAGGACCGAAAATAAGCCTTTAAATTGACAAAAAAAAAAGATAAAAAGAATCCCTTATCAATAATCAGTAAAGCTTTTTTAATACAAATATTCAAATGTACTCACCTTTTAAAAGTCATTAACATATTTAAGTATTCGAAAATTTTTATTTCTTTAATTGACCTTTATTGAATTATAATTATTTAAATTTAATTTTATTTTCTTTATTTATTTTATTTTTCTTATAAATTTACACCTTTTTATATTTGAATTTTTCTTTTTACTCATTTCTATAAAAATCGGCTATATTTTGCTCTAAATTAACCTCTTAAATAACTGACTTTTATTTCATATATACAAAATAAACGCAGTTTTTTAATTTCCTCTTTTAAATAATTAATGTTTTTTTAACTAATAAAAACCAAAACAAATGAACATTAAACTTTTATTTTCTCTTTGCTTTTGCGCAAAAATTTAGCATTTCCCTTTTTGTAAACAAAAACTTGCACCCATACACTCTTTATTAAATAATCCACTTTCTGCCAATCTTCGTAACAACGCGACTCTCTTAAATAATACAAGCAGCATTGCAACAGAGACTGCGCTGCTTAATAACTATGCTTTATATGAAAAAAATTTCAACACATTTTTTACTGCGAAACACACAACTTTTTTTGGTTTATTTTTTTATGTTATAATTAAAAAACTATTAAATTAATTTATAACACTTTTTTCCTATTAATTTAATTAGTTGATCAGAGAGCTTGCACTTAAACGTTCACGCACAATTAAAATTTCTAGAAACTGAAAGGAAATGGAAAGGAAAATCAGACAAAAGGGCAGAAAAAAAGCTTTTATTGTTTAAATGATTATGAAGAGAGAACGGGAGCAGTGTTACCGTTCGCCCGACTAAAGTCGCAATTTGACCCTTTTTCAGCGGTCTGCGACTTTTTGTGAGACTTTTTTTTATCACCGACTTTTGCGACTATTTTAATTTTGTTGCTACTTTTTACCATTTTTGTTAAAATTCTTACAAAACATTCAAGTTGCAGTATATTATACATTTTCTTATTATTTGTATAAAAAAAAAGATACAAAAAAGACAAAGATATAGAAGACTGGATTCCCTGTGATGAACTTATTTCTAAATATAGAAATACAATTTCAAAAAAGTAGTATTTATGTAGGTATGCTAAGAAAAAGAAATATTGCGCCAAGATCAAACGAACGGAATTAAAGTAAAATTTCCAAGGGGCTTTAGTTGGACAAGTTTAAATTTTGTCAAAAATATATTAACCTTAACTTTTTGGCTTGTTATTAAACAGGAATTCTACTCCTTTGACCATGGCAGCATACGACAAATTTATTAAACTTAAGTAAATGTTTTCACTATACATGAAAACATGGACAAACATGTACATTGTTATGAAATATGATAAAAATGAATTCGGCAATAAGCTTTTTGTTTCAATTGTTTTGTTGTTTTGTTATGCTTTTTATTAATAAAAAAACGATAAAAAAGATGTGCGACTTTTATTTTCTGAAACGACTTTTTTGTGCGACTTTATCTTTATAAAACAACCTTTTGTGCGACTTTTCAAAAATTCCTAACGGTTACCCTGAACGGAAGTGGGAGTTTTCAGTGCTTTTTAAATTTTTCGCCGCAAAAAATGCTGAAGTCAGTGCTCGATGCATTTTTTTTATTTTGTCTCCCAATTTCACGATGTCCAAGGCGAGTTCATTCCAGGTAATCGCGGTTCTACAACAAGTACAAAAACCACAATCAATTAGTTTTTGTAAAATGATTGTACAATGTCAAAAAGAGAAATAAAACAAAACAGAAACAAAGATAATAAACAAAATTTTGACAACCAACAATGATAAAGCTTAAAAAAATCTTATCAGCAGGTCTTTGAAGACCACCTGTAATGATGATGTCAAAGGAACGGTCTCTTTCGCACAAATACATATAAAATAAAAAATAAAGTTTTAAGAATTTAATTTTGTTTTGAATGTTGCTGTGCGAAAGAAAGAGTTCTTTTGCATTTAGAATAATAGGCAGTTAATGTTGTTTTTGTTATTTTAGGTGGCTCTTAATCTAATTTTATTACAAAATTTCTTAAAGTGTAACAAAAATGTTTTAGTACACAATAATAAAATAAGTTTGCATAAATCATTTGGCTTTCAATAGAAAGCTCCAATAAGGCAATTTTAAAAATGCGACTTAAATAAACCTGTGTCTCAAATATTTTCAAACCAACAAATGTTTAATGACTAAATAAATTGTTTCTTATTAATATAATTATTCGATATTCTTTAGGATGTGCAAAGTGCTTATCTGGCAATTGAATCTTTCTGTTGCAGCTAAACTAAATCATTTGATGATTTAGAAAACATTTTACATTTTAATGTCAAAATAATTAAAACTGACAGTGAGTTCGATATTTTAACAGTTTTTTACTTGGTTTCAGGTTGGCAGTGCACCAAAAAGAAAGGATCTTAAAACGGCTACCGATTTACAAGAACATTAGTTGAAGATATACGTGCCAGATTGCCTTTGAAATTTGATGCAAAATAAAGGATTTATCCCATTCTTAAAATGATATGAAGCCTTTATCTACAGAATTTGAGTCCAATGCCAAAATTTTATCTAGTGTTGGAAATGCGTGGTAAATAAATTAACCCCCTTATGAAATGGCTAATGTTGACTCTACGTTAGATCTTTAAGCTGAAGTTTAATGTTATATAGATGCTGTTAATGTTTAGCCTTTTGAGGTATCAGCAAATATTTTGTTAAAATTTCGTAAATTCCATATTCAAAAGCAGAAGCACGTTTTCAGTGTAATGAATTTGATCAAGACCAAAACTCGTAACTCAATGTGTTTATATGACCTAAAGCGACATTAGAAATAAAGATTACAAAGGGTGTGTGTGAAACGGTAGCAAAGTACACATGGAAGTCAAATTTTAACACCGTTGAAGTACAACACAGCCACCTTGAGTCACGTCGAGACTACCCAACTTATATTTTTTTTCATTTGTATGCATGTAATTAATTTTGAAGTTTTTCACTTTTAGAATTCTGCATTTTCTTTAGTTTGTTCAGTTCGTGTTTTAACTTTGTACCATGGTATTGTTATTAACTCTATTTCAGTATTTCAGGGCGTGGGAAAAACATTTTTTCCTGTTATAGAATCTTCATTGACATATTATTCATATGTTTCTACCAATGTTGCCTTGTCTTTGGGTAGCATCAGAAAAAGGTGGCAAAAGAAGATTACAGGAGAAATGATAATTTGCCTCCGAATACGTGAACATGATGAAATAAGTTAATTTTTAGCCTATTATGATTGCATTTTGGTCAATTCTTTATTTTAAATTAAAATAATGAAAACTTGAATAAAAAAAACTTATCACAACATAAAACGTGGATTTTTAGAAAACCTTGACAGAAGACTAGTCAAACAATACTAACTGCCTGTTTTTGATTTAAATGTACTTTTCTATGCGAATTAAAAAATTGTCCTGTACAAGAACATGCAGACGAATGTACTCGTACATAAAGTATAACGCGGGTAACACACTTTTAAAAAATATTGACATTGCAAACTTTATTTTTACGAGGAAGTGGGAAGGAATTTGGACTGCTTTTGGTGGTGAAGTAGATTTAAATTATGTTGCTTTTACTTAAATCAAAAAATTTTGGTCACGATTGTTAACTATGATTGACGTGTCTTTATCTCTGCGCTTTGTGACAAATTTCTTTTGCGAATAATTATTAAAATTATCAAAATCTCTAAAAGACGTTCTAATACAAAACCGGAGGACTTAAAGTCCACAGTTAACGCGTCAGGCTTAAAAATGAGCCGATATAATTTTTGGACTCCATTACAAGCATTGAATACTGATGACAATGCTGAAAAAATAGACAATCCCGTGCAACTTCCAAAAGTTAAAGAATTTATTTCACCTATTAAAGTGCTTTCTCACAGCAGTGAACAGTTTCATAAAATGTTTAAAAACTCAGGTTTGACCAAAACATTTAATATAATTATAACAATATTAAAAGAACACAACTGTCAGTTTTTTATACACGAGTCTAAGTATGATAAACCATTCAAATTCGTCTTGTACGGCCTAGACAACAAAAGTGCCGAAGAAGTAAAACAAGAAATGATTTTAAAAAAATATAAATGTACAGACGTTAAGAAAATTGAAAAAAAGTACAATGAGTATGTTGATACTCTTTACATAGTATATTTCGAAAACGGCTCAGTTAAATTAAACGATTTAAAACAGAATCTAAAAACTCTCTTTCATATGGTAATAAAATGGGATTATCAAAGAAGAATTAAAAATAAACCTGTTCAGTGTTATAATTGCCAAATGTTTAGCCACGGAGAAAAAGGTTGCTCTATCAAAACAAAATGCGCTCTCTGTACAGGCAGACACAAAACATCAGATTGTACCAACAAAGAGAAGGTTAAATGTGCAAACTGCAATGATACGCATGCTGCAACAGATCGTAGCTGTCCAGTAAGAGAATCGTATTTAATCGTATTTTTGTCAGAAACTTGGTTGTCAAGTTCTGTTCATACACCTCAAATGGGTTACTATTGCATTCGCCGTGATCGTGCAGATCGTGTTGGTGGAGGGGTTGCAATTTTTATTAAAAAAAGAAATAGGAAATTTTAAACCAATTTTTGTCGAAACTAAATATTGTGAAAATTTGTATAAAGACATCTGAAAGATGGAAATAAATATGTTTTCAGTATATTTCCCTGGAGTTGTTGTCAACTCGGAAACTAAAGGATTATTTAGAAAAGATATTAGAAAACTCCTCACAGTTGATAAAAATGTTGTCGTTTGTGGAGACCTAAATAGTAGACATAGATTTTGGAATTGCAATCGGGCAAATGTTTGGGGAAATATCCTCTATGATACCGTGTCTATTCTTCCGTACACTATTTTACACTCGGGCTCTCCAACTTATTTTCCCACAAATAGAAACCACACACCTTCTGTTCTAGACTTGATTATCTCAAATATTCCTCAGTGTATAACCCACCCTACAACCATCAATGACCTTAACTCGGACCACCTTCCTGTGTTGTTTAAACTAAATATAAGTTCTTCACGTTCTAGGAAATTATCTTATATCTACAATAAGACCAATTGGAATCTTTATAGACATTTGCTAGACAAATCGGTTTCTCATTTACCTTCTGATGTAGGTGCGGTGACGAAGAAAGAAGTTATTGACGTAAACTTAGATTATTTTACAAAAAGCATGATCGAAGCTATTGAAATTGCAACTCCTAAAGTAAATAATGATTTGAACAAACAAGTACTGCCACCCTACATTAAGCATCTAATAAGTTATCGTAACTTTTATCGACGTAATTGGTTAAGATATAGAAATGTATCTGATTTCGAATTTTTGAACAACTATAATAGAATAATTCGCTGTGAAATATCGAAATTTAGAAATAAAATATGGAACACTAAAATTCAAAATTTAGATAAAGCCTCAAAACCGTTTTGGAAAATAGCTAAGTGTTTAAGAAAGAAGCGTATATTTATACCACCTCTGAAAGAAAGCTCTACAACTTATTATACTGATGAAGAAAAAGTGAATCAGCTTGCCAATAGTTTCTTAGAAAATCATTGCGTTTCTGAAAATTTAAGTAACCAGTCCCACATCTCTCTAATTGACACTGTCAACGAACGATTTTCTCAACTTAACATTAACACAGACTCATGCGAATATGTAAATAATAATGAAATTGCTACAATTATAAAAGATTTAAAAACCAGGAAAGCATCAGGTTTGGATGGCGTTAAAAACATCATGCTTAAGCAATTGCCTATTTCCGCCCTTACATATTTATCTTTTATTATCAATTGTTGCCTGAAATTACAATATTTTCCCCAAAGGTGGAAATTCGCAAAGGTCATACCTATTTTGAAACCCAATAAACTTCCTAATTCAGTACAGAGTTATCGCCCGATAAGTCTTCTCAGTAGTCTGAGTAAGATTTTAGAAAAAGTTCTTAAAATAAAACTCAATAAGTTTATGGATCTGAACAAAATATTACCACAAACTCAGTTTGGTTTCACCCCATTTCACAGTACAGTTCACCAAATTAAACGTATTTATAATCATATAAATTCCGAGTTTATAGATGGAAACTCAACCGTTTTGGTTACGTTGGATATTGAGAAAGCTTTTGACTCCGTTTGGTATAACGGCCTATTATATAAAATGATTCAATATATTTTCCACTGTACATTATTAAAATCATTGAGTCATTTTTGAAAGATAGATATTATTGTGTAAGTCTGAATGATATATATATATTTTAGGACCATTGCTCTATAATTTGTACTGTTCTGACATGCCTCAACCTAGGGGAGTAGAATGTGCAGCATATGCTGACGACACTTGTTTATATGCATCACACCAGTATGGTCAAAATATAGTTGCAGACTTACAACCAGCTTTGGATCAACTTGCGGCTTATTTCCACAGTTGGAAAATCAAAATTAACGAAAGCAAGACAAATGCAATATTTTTTACTCGTAGAAGAAACTTGTGTTTTTATCCATCAAGTCAACTCAAAATCAATGGCACTAATGTACAATGGAGTGATAATGTTAAATATTTAGGTGTTTTACTGGACAAAAAACTAATATTTGAACTACATATCAAAAAACATATTGAAAAATTCAACTTAGCAAAAGCAATGTTATATCCTCTAATCGGGCGTAGCTCATTTTTAAGTCATGATAACAAAATAATCTTGGCTAAAGTAATTTTTCAATCTTTAATTTTGTATGCTTGTCCAGTTTGGGGAGTTTGCGCAAAAACCCACATTAAAAAAATTCAAATCTGTCAAAATAAGCTTTTAAAGATGATGCTTAATTTACCATGGCATTTTTCCACCACAGATCTTCACGAAGAAAATAATATAAAATTAATTATCGAAAAAATAAGTTTTTTAACAGAACGCTTCAAGGTTTCTTGTAGTATGTCTAGTAACCCACTAATTTCCGGCCTTTATTAAAGAAGACCAATTTATTTATTTGATTGTGTATCCATGCATACATAGGTATATTGCGTATATGCTTTAATGTGTATATATGACTTACAATTATATAGGTATTCATGGGGTATATGATTGTAACATACATTTTTCATTCATATTAATTTGTCTAAAATATCAAATCAGAGGTTTTTATAATGATACTTTCCTCTGAAGTAAAATATTTCTTTATAATAAACATCCTCTTATAAACTAAATTTTATTTTATAGATGAAAAGTTAGTATAATGACTAAAACTCTGTAAATTGTGTGATAACTTTAGGTTAAGTTTTAAATAATTAAATAAATAAATATAAAAAAAAAATATTAATTTTGTTAAACAGATATTTTTAAAATAAAAAAGATTTTACGCTTATTTAAAGAACTAGAACTGACTGAACTTTTTTCATAGCAAAGCCGATTGTTAGTAGTAAATATTAAAATTAAATAAGTATTAAATAGTTTTTACAACTAGACGCTGCTATAAGAAACTAGAACCGATTTTATATATTCAAAAAAATTAAATATGTACATACATACATACTATGTACCCATGTGTACATATATTTTCGTAAAGTAAATTTAATTTTATTATTGAGAATATGAATTTATGATGATTATTGTTTGCCATTCTCTGTCTTCTGTCTATTACCAATCAACACAATTAAATTCAATATTAAATCTTTTTCAATTAAATTCAATATTAAATCTTTTTCAATTTAACTTCTTTAACAATTTAAATTATTCGACTCTTAAGGGCCAAATACACTTGTCAAATGCTTGTCCAGCCGGCGAATTCAACGTATACGTGTGCTGGGCGAAATATTCGCCGTCATATCTAAAATTTTTCATCAAGCGTTGTCGGTGTCACACATACATACACATTTTCACTAATCCTACCACAATGCTTGATGATTACTTTGATCAGTGTATTTGGGCCTTTATTGCTTATCGATAAGAAATACCCATCCCTATTAAAAATAAAGGCAATTTCATAATTTCACTTTTACAACAAAATAAAAACACTTATTTTACAACTACAACACACTACAAATTTTTATATATTTCACTCACTGATGTTGTTGTTATTGCAAAATTATAAATTTTCCCTTCACAACACTTCTTGAATTAATTAATTTCATCTTCTTTTATGCTTCGTAAAATATTCCTGATGCGCTGACCACTACACACATTATTGTTGCATACAATACCAGCATGCAAATAAAAAACTAAAGTTGTTGCTTAAATGGCATAACCTTTTCTCTCACCATTCCCCCTTTATTAAAATTCATAATCAGATTTCGTTCACACGATTTTTATTTGGTTTTCTTTTCCTCTTCTTTTTAGTTTCTAAAGAATCAAGCAACCCATTTGTCGATTTTGCACCTATTACCAAAATGATTATATTGATTACTAAAAATTGTAAAAATTTTGTATTTTGAATATTTTTTTTTAATAAATGATATTTTTTATTTGAATTAAAAAAATGATCAAAAAACTTTGCCGTTTCAAACAATGTGTTGATTGATTTTGACAATTTCCAACAACAATTTCACAAGTTTTAATTATTTGATTTTAAATGAAATAATTTTTTATTATTTGATTATTATTTTAATTCAAATTTTATTTCAAAACAACTAAAATGTTAATTAACTCAAAATTATATTTTTAACTTTCGTTCAACAAGAAAAAATAATTGATTCAATTATCACATTAATTAAATTTAAATATTTTTTAATTAATTTTTTTAATTGATAAAAAACTACTAATAATTTTTTCTTTGTTCTTCATTTTGTATTTGGAAATATCTATCTAAAGAGTGACTTCATTTACATGATTGTTTTACTTTTGTGTTTTCTTTATATTTTGTGTTTTACTTTATTTTAACTTCTACTTTTGTAGTTATTGTGCCTTTCTTAAGTTTATGACACTGCATTTTTTAAGTTTTTTATGTTAATTTAGCTTTTTCTTTTTATTTTTACGTTATTTTATTCACTAATAACTGTGTTAAAAAAAAATTAAGTGCATATTTTTTAAATTTTTAGCGCATATTTTTCTATTTTAAGTGCAATTTTTATGCGCATAAAACACGATTTTAACTGCATAAAAGTCCGGGCCCTAGTAATAATGCTTCTTAGAATATTTTATGATTATGAGGTGTTAAATTCTCATTAATGTAAATGTGTTCTTCACTTTCGAAGCCAGCTTGACGTATGTAAGCATAAATTAGTCTTATTAACACGGCGAAATTTTGCAATGCATTTTAATAGATACTTTCTCAAATGGCGAACATAATTTAGCAACTATTACTTCATCCGTAGGATTATAAGGTTTATTGTTTCTATAAATTTGTTTTAGTCTATATATATTTTCTAAAATTGGCATATTTATTTTTAAACTGTTACATATTTTTTGAGCAATGCCATGAAGATTTTCATTATCATTATAAGGTACACCAGAGATTCGGACACTACCAGCCACTTGATTGAAAAAAATATTTTGATTTGTGTTTACTTTTTATTTAACCTATTTTGTTGGTGGAAGCATTTCAATTTAACCAACTAATTGAAACTCAACAGCAAGAAAAGCTCAAACTTACGAATAAGTTAATTGATATGATCAATTTGTTTGCATGTTGAAAGTCAGTACGGAATTTAATTAAAAGTACAAATTTAAAACTTATTAAAGTTGTTTTTTTTAGCTTTTCTGTGTGACATCCTTTCTTACCAACCAACCACTAACATCCCTAGTACTGTTGTACCACTATGTATTTTATATTAAAAATATGGTATGTTCCATTGAAAACAAATATTAAGCTTTTTTACGCATAGACCTTTAATACCGGATCGAGCATTTCGAGCACGTCTTCAATGTTTTTCGATATCTTTTTTCGCAAATCACAGACAGCTTACAACAACCTTTTACTGCAGGTTTGTTCGTCACGATTGTACCAAGAATCTCAATGATGGATAGATGTACGTTTGCCTCTCACTATCGATGTACAGCATAAGTACACAGAAAAAATTAAGAATTGTCTCTAATCACCAATTTTATATCAAATTCATAGTATCAATCAACCCATTTGTTGATTTTGCACCTATTACCAAAATGATTATATTGATTACTAAACATTGTAAAAATTTTATATATTGAACATTTTTTTTTTCAATAAATGATATTTTGAATTTTAATAAAAAAAATTATCAAAAAATTCTGCCGTTTCAAACAATGTGTTCATTGATTTTGACAATTTCCAACAACAATTTCACAAGTTTAAATTATTTTATTTTAAACGAAATAATTTTTTTGTTATTTAATTGTTATTTTAATTCAAAATTTATTTCAAAACAACTAGAATGTTAATTAAATTATTACACTAATTAAGTTTAAAAACTTAAAAACTACTAATAATTTTTTCTGTGTACGCAGAGGAATAAATAATAATATAAAAAATTCGTTTTTGAAATCTAAATTGGTACAACTGTACCAAGGATTAATCAGTATACCTCTTTTTATGTTATATACTTATAACAAGAGCCCTCTGTTTTACATTTCCTCAAATTTCGCCAGCAAAAATTAAATTAATCCATAATGCTCGTAATATATAAAAGATATTAGCACATAAAGTACGAATATATAGAAGAGAATAAACTTTATTTGCATAACTTTAAATTGTCTTTAAATCGCATGTGCATAAATTAAACTATCTTGACATTTTTTTTCATTCAGGTTAATTGCATCAGTGTAGGTAATTTAAAAAAAAAATCCTAATAACTTACTGTCATAGATAGTTTCCTTTTTTTTTGCTGGGAAATTATGGATTATAGATTTCACTTAATATGTAAGCAATAAGATTATTTAATTTTTTTTTGTGTATATTGTCATATTTTTCTGCAATACATCTTATCTAATCTTTAAAGTTTTTAAAAAAAGTCTGTGAAACTTAATACAAATTGGTCAATTCAAGATAATTTAATTTAATAACCTTTAAAAATAAGCCTTATATAAAGAGGATTAGGTTTTTGGCTTATTATGTTTGCTCTTTTTCTGTTGTTTCCCACAACGCTTCACACATTAAATTTGTTGGCCAAATGTCAAGAAAAGGCCGATATCACTAATGCGGCGTATAGGGATAATGACCAAACGGCTACATAGCCATTATGAAGAGATTAGTAAAATTCTGTTATTAAGTTAAAATACATTATTCAAAAAAAGGAAACTCATATTCTATAAATCTTCTTTAGCACCTCCTATAGCCAACAAACACAAAGCATTTAAAGCAATTTTGCAGAAAAGTGTCCCTATAAATTTACAAAAGAGGCGATAAGGGAATTATGTTGCTTTTACTTATGTATATAGTGATAGAGTGTATTAAACATACATTTTTTCTTATAGTTTCTTAATACGATATTAGGATCTCCAAAAGATACATATCTGTGGCATATTGACAAAAACATTTTATGTCGAGATAAGTTAGCAAAAAGTTTTAAAAAAACTCGGAAAAAAACTTTTATGTCAAATAAAAAAATAAACGAATATTTAAGAAAAATTTTGTTTATAAATCTTTGTTCACAATCAGAGCAACAATTTAATTTTTTCTTCCATCTTATTTCTTCCCAAAGTATTTCATAAATTTCCTTTAATTTTTCAAACAAAAATGTAAATTTTAAAAACTTGAGTCAACTTCTACTTCAGCAACAATTTGTATGAAATTACTAATGACGTGTTCAATAATTTTATTTAGCTTTAAATTAAAATTTTAACAAAATGTTCCAACACATAATAATAAATACTTAATATTGTTCTGGGCAAAATTTGTAAACGATTTCTTTATTTAAAATGTGTGTGGTCGCGAAAAAAAATTGTTACTCTATTATGAACACCAGTTAAAATGTTGCTGACTATTGTGAATAAAGCTTAATACAAAATTTGAAAAACGTAAACATGATAAACATTTTTTTCAACTTTTTTAATTTGAGTTAAGTTGTTTTGTCAAAATTGTATAGATAGTAAAAAAACCAACTTAGTGTGCTTGGTTTGCTGTGTCGAATCTATAAAACATTATTCTAAAAATTACAATTTCACAGTACTGGACTTTATTTACGATCAGTAGTAAATTTTGGACCGATGTTCTTCATTAAATCAGGAATCAGTCATATTTAACTAAGATTTGGCAAATTGCATGACAGTATTATTATTACAGGGCTTTAATCATTTTAAAATTTGGCAATTAAATTTTTATTCTTGTAAGTAGTGCTGCTAATTTAGCCATTTAATTGCTAAGTTCAGCTTGAATTGGAAATTTAGCACATTTAAACGAAACCTTTTTGATGAGTTTTTAACACGCAAGATAAACTTTGATATTTTTGACCTTATCAAGGCCCGTTTTCACAACGGATAGCTAAAAGTAGATTTTAACCGGCCTTATAAAATGTGTTTCATTATAAAAACTTTTCTTTTACCTAAAGTGAGCGATAAAGTAATTAAGGTTTATCCTGGTAGATTAAAGTAAAGTTGTAATAATGGAACACTTGGTTATTGCTAAGTTGTAAAAACGACCCTTAGACATTAAATTGTCACGTTATTATGCTCCAAAAAGTGTCATAAAGTCCATCAGAGCAGTGGCGTTATGTCCGCGGACGTTTTGACACTTTGCAGAGTGTCAAAATGCCACAATATGTGAACAAATTCGATATCATGGTCATTTGCAAGGGTTTTCTTCTCTATGGTATAAAAAATACTGGCTTCGCTAACTAAAACTTCTCTGCCCTTGTTCGGCAACAAGCCAGATTTTAGGAGCTTTACATAGCGAAAATGGTTCTTGTTATGCAATAGGGGAGAAAATTCTTGCGCTCGGCCGAAGTATTCAATTCACAAGAAAGAAAGCTTATTTTGCAATAATTTATGCAAGTGGTCAAAATACATAAAAACGCTTAGAAAAGATTGGTTAGAAAAACATTTACAATGTTTTTTTTTATTATGCGATTATGATTTGCCTTTGAAACTGTTGTAACTTATTTAGGGTCAGAAGATTAAAACTTTTTTAAATTTAAATAGGCCTCGAGCTAAATAACCTACACAAACATATAAAACAAACTAAAGAGCATGTTTGTGTAAATAAAAAAAATTTTAATATACACACAAGCATCTTGTTGTTGTCAAACTGTTTGGCCCTTTACACTTCTTCATTAATGGATCGTTCATGTGATGCGAATTTACTTTCAAATCTTCTTTCCAATTTTGTGTTTGAATGATTGTAATTTTATTAAGCAAATTGTTTTACTTGCCTTTATAAATATTATGCCGCACTCAAAAGAAACATCAATCCATTCGATCAAGTACAGAAAGATTGATTCAAGTACATATTTTCAATCGCGAAATACTTAACTAATCCACTTTCAATCCCGAATTCGTACTGTATGATAATGTGTTTTCGTCTTGTTCTGTTGTTTTTGTTGTTTCTACACACAACAAGCAAATCGTTTTTAAACTACTTTGATAAGTTAAATGGCATGTTATACCAACGAAAAGTTTAATCTTTTTTATACTTGGTTTAAGAATTTTGTACTTATTTTAAGAAAATCCGGGATTGCTATTCGAAAGTAATCCCATTTAGGATTGTTTTAAGTTCGTTTTAGTGTTAGTCGTACTTGAATTTTTGAGTACGACTCGTACTTAAAGTAAGTATTAAGAATTTAATTTATGCCGAAAGTTTTTCTTTCTGTGCGCTTATTCTAGAAGATGAGATAAGCAATAACAACATCGAACATATCGATGGCCATATTTTCAGTATACAAAAATATTTTTTTTTTATATTGTAATAATTTTATTCTAGTTTGTTTTTAGAAAAATTATATTTCTTAAAATCGATAAATTACCTATGAAGAAATATATGTAACTTTATTGTAAAAATGTTAAATGAATTAATTTTGTTTTGTTATAATTAATTAAAATGTATTGATAATTTTTCGTTCTTGACTGACTTGAGGCTCGAACCCAGGCGTTTTACGGACAATCTCTTCAGAGGGGTTTGCCGTTTAACACCCGCAGCCATCGTGTCCCTATAAATTTACAAAAGAGCTCCGGGTGGTAAACGGCAAGCCCCTCTGAAGGTGACGTCTTTTTGAATGTAGAACAAGATTGCATCAAAAACTCAATTTCAAAAAAATTGGCATATACGATAATTTCGCGCAAAGGGGTCAATATGTTCAGACATAATGTTTTTAGCTTATTATTGTCTCAAACATATTATTCAGAAGACAAACGCAAACGACCATTCCAACCATGTTTTTATATTTCCCAAAACCATGCAAAATGTCTATTTTAACACGTTACATGGTTCTCACAATAAAAACAATAACAAATTTATTCTAAAAAAATTTAGTTTTTATTAAAAATACAAATCTTTGTACATATACTTTGTTTTATATATACATTAAAGCATATAGCTAATACAAAATAAAATTAACTTTAAATGATTTTGTTATTCGTGCTTAATTTCCCAATTTTTTATTTATTTATTTATTTATTTAAATTTAATTACAATAATATTAATTGTTGTAACTAAAATAAAAAAAAAAAACATAAGGAGTACTAGCTACTAAGGCTTTCAACTCCGACTTTTAAAATTAGATTAGGTTTTTTAAATTATTTTCTATCAAAAAATTATTGATTAACTTTACATTATTATCACAAGTATTTTGTAAAAAATTAGAAGGTGGATTTGATCCGAATATTTTGGCTCTGGTGTAACTGAATGACCCGCATTCGTCTAGAAGGTGTTTAACGGTAAGTTGAGTGTTGCAAGTTGAACATATGGGAGGATTTTCCTTTTCGAAGAGGTGTTTGTGTGAAAATTTGCAGTGGCCTATTCTGAGTCGCGTTATGATGTAAGCCTCGTTCCTGGAACACGATGTGGAAAATGTTGGCTTAATACCGAGAGGATTTATGTTTTTGTATGGATGTTGGTACGACAACCACCTTAAGTTTTGAGCTGAACTTAAATGAGAGAAAATGTTGTTTACAATGTCACGATATTCCCAAGTAGGAAAGGTGATAAGAGGTCTACTTCTGGCTTCATTGGCAGCAGTGTCTGCATATTCGTTGCCGAGGATACCAACGTGCGATGGAACCCACATTAATTTAATTGTGTTCTGATTTTTGTTAATGATGTTACGAATTTTGTTAATTAACGGAGATTCATGTAAAGAGTTTTTAATTGCAAGGATAGATGATAGACTATCAGTACATATTATGTATTTAGCCTCATTTACTTCGGCAAATTCAGTAGCGTTAGCTATAGCTAAAGCTTCGGCTGTAAAGTTGGAACAGTGTTTATCAATATAACCAGCTTTGATAAGTGTGCCATCTTGTTGGACGACTGCAAATGTTGTAAAGTTGTTCGATTTGGATCCATCAGTAAATAAAATATTCCAGTTTTGTTGTGCAAAGTTCTCAATTGTACTTTTGAACATTTGTTGATAAACATTAGGTGGAGTTGCTGTTTTCGGGAGACTAACCAGGGATAAAATGAAGGAAGAATTATTAATAAGCCAAGGAGGCTCTAATGATTGTTTTGTAAGAATTGGCCGAAGCGTTAGATCCATTGAGCGGGAAAAGTGGATACATCTCAATATTGTGGATTTTATTCTGGGTGTTTTCTTGTATTTAATTGCTTTTGAAACTTCTTCAAATATAATCTTGCTGCGACAAGTTAAAAGTTTTGGTATAAGTTTATGCGTGAGTAAAGAGGTGCGATCTTCAATTGAAGGCATACCAGCTTCAACTAGTAAGTTTATAGTTGGGCTAGTGCGAAAAGCTCCAATACTGTATCGAACGGCTGCATGGTAGGGAGTTTTAATTAGTTTTATGTGGGAAGGAGCACACCATCCATAGATTGGTAGGGCATAATCAATTTTGGAGAGAATTATAGAACGTGTAATGTTTAACATTGTAGTTATATGTATATTGAAGTGCTTCGAGGTTAAGTATTTTATAATATTTAATCTAGCATTTAGATTTTTTCTCAGCTGCATGCAGTGTTCCTTAAAGGTGAATTTTTTGTCGAATATAATTCCTAAAATACGTAAATGATCAACATGTTTTATTTTTATATTGTTGAATTCGATGTCGAAGATGTTGCAGTTATGTTTATTACAGATGTGTAATAAAGAACATTTTACGATGGAGAGTTTTGCCCCAGAAACTTGACACCAATTGTCTATGTCACGAAGAATATTCGAGAATATTTCTTTGACCTTAGTATTGTCCTTAATTTTTGTAAATATAACCGCGTCATCAGCATAAATGGCGTGTTCGATATTTTTATACGAGGATATGATTTTACTAACGTTGTTAAAAGCAATTATGAATAATACCACTGATAAAGGTGATCCTTGTGGTATGCCATTATGTAAAGGGAACGTTTTAGATTGTTGATCATTAATTTTTACATTAAACTTACGATTGGTTAAAAAGCCTGTTTATTATCAAAAAGTAATTTCAATTTTTGGGAATACAAAATTTAAATTTCAAAAGATTTTGTTATTCGTGCTAAATTCCCAATTTTTATTTTTGATAAAAACACTGAAATTTATTGTTGATGGGATAAGCTATTCCTTTGAGCATTTCACTGGTTGCTTAGGCCAGATCATCAGGAAACTTCAACCATAAAGATTTTAGAAAAACTAAAGATATTAAACCAAATAAAACTGTTAAGCGTATAAGAATTACAGCAACAGTTCAATTTGTAACAATATCAAAGTTTAAACAAAATCATCAACAATAAACATTGAGTTCATCTCTCCTTACATTAACCACTACAATTGATTGGAATTCTTCCAACATTAATTGTAGTTGTAAGTAGGTTAAGAAAAAACAAAATAAAAACAAAAACAACTCGCTTTACTATTTTCGCAAACAAAATATAAAGCGGGCGAGATGAACTCACTGTTTATTGTTGATGATTTTGTTTAAACTTTGAAATTCGCATAGGTCATGTTGTTCAGTTCAGTTTGTGCTTTGTTGTGATACAGACGTGTATTATTAAACCCGCATACTATTTGAATTAATTAAATTTGATTTTTTTTTTTATTTAAAATAAACATTCCGCGAATGAACGCAAAATACATAAATAATTTTTAAATAAATTATTTAGCATAAAAGTGATCAATTAATAAAAACGAAAAATTAATAAAGATAAATAAAAAATATAAGTGAATATATGTACATACATACTTATGTATGTATGTAGGTATACATAATCTTGCAAAAACATTTTAATTTTGTAAAGAACAAAATAAAAAAAAAAAAAAATAACAAAAATATTAAAAGCACAAAGTTACGTTGAAAAACAAAAACAATATTTTGTATGAGCAAAAACAATGAGACAACAATAAAACTCAACGAGAGAAATTGCTATGTAACAGTTCATGCAAATGAAAATAATGAAATAAATAAAACAAAACAAAACAATATTAATTACCTAACGGCTAAGCCAATTATTCGTACACGTTCCCTCTCACCCTCGGTATTTACACAAACGGTGGATAGTGACTCATTAAAAAAACTAAAACTAGACCTGGTGACAAGTGTTGCCAGGCCAGAAAGTATTGCCGCGACGTCAAAAAAAAAATTAAGTGGGAAATGATACCATGAACTTAAACACAAATGCAATGGAAAACCCCCCTGTAAAAAGTTGTCAAAAGCCTCAAGTCCAAGTTGGTATGGACAGGTATATAACAGTCCTTAAACGGGGTCGCAGCCCTACATCTTCAGCTGTTGCTTCGGCCTCAAAAATGCCATTTTTTGATAAAATAAATTCCCAAAATCGCTTTGCAATTCTGGAGGATGAATCCTCTGAAGCACCAAACGTAATAAAATCGTCCAAGCCTCCCCCGATATATCTTAGGGAGCAAAACTCAAATGAGTTAATAAAAAGTTTGATTTCGGTAATAGGTGAAAATTCCTTTTACGTAGCTTCAATAAAGCGAGGTATGATTAACGAGACTAAAATACAGGTGAATAACGAGGATGACTTTCGAAAAGTAATTACAAGATTTGAGGCTCTTAATAAAAACTTTTATACATATCAACTGAAGAGCAGTAAAGGTCTTCAGGTAGTGATCAAGGGCATAGACTCATGTGTAGACCCAGGAGAAATTAAAGCTTTTTTGGAAGAGAAGGGCTTTAAAATAAAAAACGTGACAAATATCAAAAATAAGGAAAAAAATCCCCAACCACTATTTCGAGTGGAGTTAGAACCCGGCGACGTTAAGCTCAAAAAAAATGAAACGCATCCAATTTATAACCTAAAGTACATTCTATACAGAAGGGTAACTATAGAGGAGCCGCACAAGAGAAATGGTCCTGTTCAATGACTAAACTGCCAGGAATTTGGCCATACAAAGGCATACTGCTACTTACCCCCTGTTTGCGTAGTATGTGGTGAACTACATGGTACAGTTCTTTGCGATAAGTCTAAAACCGACCCCAACGTAAAAAAATGTAGCAACTGTGGCGGTAATCACACTGCTAATTATAGAGGATGCCCCGTATACACTATCGTCAAGCAGTCGGTTGGACCGAAAACTAATCCCCCTCAAATGCAGGTAACAAATCAGCTAAACACTAATAACATTCAGGGCCCGCAGCCTAGTAATAACAGAACCTCCTATGCTAACGTCCTAAAATCAAACCATGTGCCGCAAGGTGCTTCGCCAAGTAATGACGAAACTCCAGATTCTAATATAAGTCGTCTAGAAAAAAGCATGGAAACATTAGTGCAAACAGTAAACAATTTTACAAACACAATGGGTAATATGTTACAGGAAATTCTAAGAATGCAATCGATGTTATTGCAAGCTGTACTTAACAAGCCATGAACTGTTTAAAAATTTGTTTTTGGAACGCAAACGGCATCCGCCAACATAAAAATGAACTAGAATACTTTCTCAAAAATAAACAAATTGATGTTATGATGGTTTCTGAAACTCATCTGACCTCAAGAAATACGTTTAAAATCAATGGCTACATACTATATGATACCAAGGACCCTCGAGATAGAGCTTGTGGAGGTTCTGCCATTTTGATAAAAACCCGAGTCAAACACTACTTAATGTGTGATCATCGTGAGGATTATCTGCAAGCAACAAATATTCGTGTTGAAGAGCTTAATCGAAACATAGTAATTTCATCTTTATACTCTCCACCTAGATTTTCAATATCAGAAAGCCAATATTGTGAATATTATAAATCCCTAGGACCCTGTTTCCTGGCCGCTGGCGATTATAACGCTAAACATACCTTCTGGGGGTCACGACTTATAACACCAAAGGGTCGTGTTTTGTTTAATACAATCTCTAGAATGAATTTAAATGTTGTCGCGAGCGGACAACCAACATATTGGCCTGCTGATCCACAAAAAATTCCAGATGTCATCGATTTCGGCGTGGTTAAAAACATCCCCACAGAAACGATTCACGTTGAAGCCTCATTAGAATTATCCTCTGATCACACACCTACAATTGTTACTATAACAAACACCAATATAATTGTATCTCCCTCTAGTTACATAGCGACGTCAGCTACACAAATAAATTGGTTAAAATATAAAAAATATCTCAGTACTCATTGCACAGAAAATATTCCGCTTAGCACACCGGAGAATGTAGATCTCTCTATTGCCAATTTTGACAGTTATCTTAAACTAGCGGTTCAACATTCCTGCAAAACCCTCAAAAAAACTTATAATAATAAAATATATTCTACAGATGTCGAGCGCCTCTTGAATGAAAAAAGGAGAGTGCGAAGAGAGTGGCAATTGCACAGATCCCCCCAACTTAAGAACTTATTAAAAGAGTGCACAAAAAAGCTAAGAAAATTACTGCAGTCTCGGAAAACGGCTTCCGTGGAAAAATATCTTAAGGACCTGGATGCAACACCACAATCAGACTACTCATTATGGCGTGCAGCCAGAAATCTAAAAAGGCCAGTTATCACGAAACCACCATTAAGAAACCCGAATGGAAGTTGGGCAAGAAATGATAATGAGAAAGGAAACCTGTTTGTAAATCATTTGAAAAACGTATTTACCCCAAATATATCTGACGACATAGCGGACGAGTTACCACCTGTTGCTGCTAGAGCAGCTGTTCCCCTAAGATTTGAGATGAGAGAAATCGAAAAGGCTATTTGTAACTTAAAGAAAGCCCCTGGTTTTCATAAGATAAGCAACAAAATGCTTTTGGAGCTACCTCGAATAGCAAAGAAAATTATTCTTTATATTTTTAATGCTATTTTACGCCTTGAATACTACCCTCAAGAATGGAAGGTCTCCTTAGTAAAGATGATACCAAAGCCAGGAAAAGATCACACAAAAGTTGAGTCATATAGGCCTATTAGCTTATTGTCTAATATATCAAAGCTGTTTGAGAAGCTCTTAGCGTCAAAATTAACCCCAATTTTAAATGATAATGGGTGTATACCTAACCATCAATTCGGTTTCAGAAGAGAACATAGCACAATTGAACAAACCCATCGAATAGTAAACGCCATAAGAAAAGCCTTTGAAGAAAGAAAATATTGCTCCGCTCTCTTCATCGATGTTTCTCAAGCTTTTGATAAAGTCTGGCATGTAGGCTTGTTACATAAATTGAAGCTAAACCTACCGGTTAACACACACAAGCTGCTAGAAAGCAACTTGGTCGGTCGAAAATTTATTATTAAAGAAGGTGATTTTGTAAGTTCTCCTCAGCCAATTGAAGCTGGAGTCCCTCAGGGAAGCATCCTGGGCCCACTTTTTTACTTAATATATACCTCGGACATGCCAACAAACAATTACACCCTAACCTCAACTTTTGCTGATGATACAGCTTTTCTAAGCGTACACGAGAACAGTCGTGAAGCATCTCGATACCTGCAGGATCATATATTTCAGCTCGAACTATGGTTAAAGCAATGGAGGATAAAGGTCAATGAGCAAAAATGCGTACATATAACATTCACTTTGCGTCGGGAAACATGCTCCCCTATTAAAATCAATAATCAACTAGTGCCTCAACAATTGCATGTAAAATATCTCGGTATTCATCTAGATCGGCGTTTAACATGGAAATGCCATATAGAAGCAAAATTAACCCAAATGAAACTAAAAGCAATTCAAATTAACTGGCTTATTGGAAGAAATTCAGTTCTTAGTCTCGATTGCAAACTACTACTTTACAACGCTATTTTAAAGCCAATATGGTGCTACGGTATTCAACTATGGGGCACTGCCTCAGCTTCAAATATCGAAAAAATTCAAAGGCGCCAAAACAAACTTCTTCGAATAATCACAGCTGCCCCTTGGTATGTTAAAAACTCAAATATCCACAAGGATCTCAATGTGCCACTGGTAAGGACTATTATTACGAAGTATGCGGTAAAATATTTAAAAAGGCTAGAGTTGCACCCTAATCCACTAGCTCGAAATATTTTAAATGATAGTGGCCACACTCGCTTAAGAAGAAGAGACACTGCAGCACTTACCCATTAAGATGAGCGATTAACACCTACATATGTGAATAGAACCCGTGATGAAGAAAATTTTTGTCTGGCACTGGCAGGACATAAAATAAATTTTTAGGATAAGATTTGATTAATTATTGTTAGTTCATATTTAATATATGAAGATTCAATAAATAAATAATGAAAAGAAAAAATGTTGTTCTCTGTGTGTAGTTTTGTTGGAGGTGACCGTATTAAAAAATGTGTTATTTTCGTGTACCGACATTATGCTAATTTGTGGTATTTTTTCGTGCAATTATATGAAATACATATGTATCTACATAGTTGGGATATACGAAAAGAAATTGTTTTTATATAGATCTTAAGTAGTAAATAGGGAGGTTGGTCCACATTTGGGAGCATAACTCTTTTCCAGCTTAACTGATTATGCTGAGCTTAGGAGAGCTACAATAAAGTGTGTGTGTTTTTAATGGACAGATGAATAAATAGATGAAATGAGTTATGGATATGTATAAATATACTAAGAGTTACTTAAGAGCTCGAAATGTTATGTCTTGCTGTTACACAAGTCATGACAAACTTGTTATACCCTCATTTACCACTAGTAGTGAAGGGTATAACAACTTGTGTGTACAAAGTTGTTTGTAAATATTTTGAGACAAAATTATGTAAATTATATTATTTATAGTTGTCTGATGTCGTTTAAGTTTTTTTATTTTATTATTTATTTTAAATAAAAGACTATTTTTTGTGTAGTTTAGAGTGAAATTTCTTTATATTTATTTAATGTTTTTGTTTTTACTGATTTCTTATTCCGTTCTGCGCTGGTTGTTCGCATTTATTTTTTTTTTTTTGTTTTATGTATCCTATTCTACATAGGTGGGGAGAATATTATGGCTTTGTGCTAATATGCGTAAGACAGAGGAATATTAGTTCTCGGGCCACCTTTTATTATTTTCTCTGGACATCCTTTATTAAAAGCCGGTTTAATGATGACCCTGCGTTTGGCTGACTTGTGGTCTTCTGTCCATGTTAAATTTGTGCGCAATAAACAGGTCGTAATTTTTGAGATAATTTGGATTGACAAGTTTTATGTTCCAAGGTCACCAGAGCTTAGCAGGCTTTTTTGAAACTAGAGAACATTAAATTAGCGGTTAAATTGGTAATAACTAAAAAATAACATTTAGGATAAAGCTTTGAATACATATTCAATCTACATATCATGTAGATATGGGGTAAAACTGACTTGAAGACGAATAAATTTATGTAGCTGTTGGTATTTGGATAAAATTCAGAGCAAACTTTAATATTAAAAAATTCCATAATTTCCCCTTAACGACCTAATCTGGGTTATGGATTTGAAATACTCACTAGTGGTGTAGGGTACAACATGGTAGTGCCTGCTTGCCTATACTTTTTCCTTGTCTTATTTATGTAAATGACCCATTAAAGTGTTCTAGGAATCTATTTTTTTACAAATTAGAGAACTTTTTTCTATTGTCGCCGACAAGGATGTTGTTTTCGTTTGGTTATGTTTTTTTTCAATATTGATAAAATATGCCAATTGTCACTTTCATTATTTTGTGTGTTACAAATTAAAATATTTTTTGTCTCCATTATGTATGCACAGTTTTTGTGACACTCGTTTTACTTTTTGCTGATACTGTGCCAATTGTTGAAATATTTTTTTTCTTTAAGTTAATTTATTGTTAAATTGTTGACATTGTGTTTGTTGATTGTTTTGCATATAAAG
The DNA here is from genome assembly GCA_949318255.1 of Pollenia labialis. Classification (NCBI taxonomy): domain Eukaryota; kingdom Metazoa; phylum Arthropoda; class Insecta; order Diptera; family Polleniidae; genus Pollenia; species Pollenia labialis. The sequence goes on from OX439141.1 coordinate 121,384,789, forward strand.
TATTTCATTTTGGGTTTCTTCCTTTTCCCACAATCAATTTTTTGAGGCCTACTTAATAAAAAGGAAAGGAAAAACAACATCGAAAATGTTAAAATGACTGCCAATAACAGTTAAATATAAAAATACATACAAATGTATGTATGTAAAGTATATATGTACATAAATATTAAACTTGATCAACAAGAAATTTAAAAATTTTTGGTAAAAGAAAAACAGTTTTGAATTAAATTTTAAAGGCTTATGAAACAAAATAAAATTTTTCGTCAAGGCCCATTGAAAAGGTCTGCGCAAGAAGCCTGATGATCATTGTTTATGTTTTTTTAGTTGTCAAAAGTTGTTTACATTTTGCTTACATGTGCATTGTGATAAGTATTAACGATTTACTTTATTTTATATTGACAAGCTACACTGTTCATTTGAAAATAACGGCTAGATTGTAATTTAATAAATAGGTAGATGAATAGTGCAGTATTTCAATAACGTATGTTGGATTATTGACGTAATCCAGGTTACAGAACCGAAGTACGCACTAAAGAAGAGTATAAAAAAAATTGGAGAGTACGCGAATTTTTTTGTTCTTTACACATTTTTTTTGCATAGGCTAGCGGTAAACCGTTCTTTTATTGAAAAGCACATTTTAATAAAATTTGTCATTCTGACCACACATAATCGGCATTGTACTTAAAAATTTGTTACAATAAAAAAAAAAAAAGTATTTGTGCAAAGTTTTAATATTTGCTTAACAATATACAATTGTGCCTTATCAGTGAATACTATAAGTATTTTAATACCATCTAGCCTAAAAACGCTTCTACGCCCACCAGTAGGGTCATTCCTCATGGTATATGGAACCGGGTTTTTCTGTATAAAGACACCTGAATACCACTTAGATACGGTGAGTTAATTAAACAGTAAAGTTTAGGCAATACTTTTGTAACACCCACAATCTCTACTACAACTGTAGGAAAATTTCTGCGCTGGTGTCATTTAAATATCTCGTTCGTGCCCCGGAGTGATTCCCCATAACCTTACCAGGGGCCACGTTGCATAATAAAAATGAATCCGCATTAATTAAAACGTTACCCAACAACTACAAGTACATGAAAATTTATCTCTATGCTTACAACTAATAGCTAATTTAAAAGCCTTATATATCCAATTGAAAACCAAGTGTCGTGAAACTAGAAAAAAAAACCCTTGTACCACCCTTAATTGTTAGATAAAAATCACTAACAAATAATAGGCTAAAATTTTTTTTGTGTAGACACAATTTATAAATTAATCACATAATAACCAAATTTACTAATGTATGTACATATATAAATTGAAAAATAAGAACACAAGTATAAAAAAAAAGAAAATTTAACCTTTTAATCAAATATTTTTTAATTTTGCTAAATTACCCTAACTTACAACTTTTTGCCTTTATTAATACTTCTAATATAATATAACTCTAATTATTAAACAAATCGCAAAGAAAAAAAAATTTTTTTTAACACAATTCCTAAAAACATAATATTAACAAAACCATCGGCAAAAATTAGTTCCCACTGAACCCCTAATAACAACAATTAAAACAACTTCATAATGCGTATTATATCCACCAAATCAACAGGCCTGCTGACGTCGATGGATGCAAATACTACGTAAGTTTACAAAATTACAACTTTTTTTTTAAATTTTTTTATTATTTTAACACATTATTTTAATTGTTGTTGTAGAGAAAGAATACGTATTAATAACTGAAGTATTTATAGTTGTAAAAAAAAAAAAATAAAAGAGAGAATAGAATGTATGAATGAAAATAAAATAATGAATTAATATTTGTTCCAATAAACCTTCCAGTTACTAATAGGTACTCTTTACTCTTTCCAAAAATTTTTGCTTTTTGTTTTGATTACATTAAAAATATCACATATATATATATATATAATTTGTTCACAATTTATATATAAATTTTTTTTTTGCATAATTAATCTACATAGATACATATCTACATGCTTTTGTCATTTATTTTGTTAAATTTAAAGGGATGTAACCCTAGACAATAAATTGAAATCCCCATAATACCCCACACTTTGTATATTTACTTTGTGTTTCGAAAATAATGTTTGTCAATAAAGTTAGTTATGCAATTTACTAAAATTTAAAATGCGTTGGTAAAATTATTTAAAATGGTTGATGAAATGTAGGGATTTTTATATAGTAGGTAGAAAAAGGGGCTGATAAGATACTCTGATAGTCAGCATGGTAGGGAGGGAAACTGATCCCCGTCGTAGCAGCAAACTTTAGACACTAGATCACATCTTTCTTAAATTTGTTTCTTTTTGAAAATACTGCACACATAAAAATTTTTTAATTAAAGTAACGCTACCCTTTATGTAATTATCACCACCTACGCCCATTTTCCCTGAGCTAAGACCAAAGCATAGCTAGGTGTGCAGACCCGTGATAATTAAAGGAATAAGTTGTTCGTTACAGAAATTAAATGGCGCCCAACGTGGGGCACACAAATACCAGTTTAGTAACACCTTAAACTTAAAATAGTTAAATAAGCTCCCATTTCAAACATATTTTTATGACATCAAATCAGTTATTGGCGTGTTAAGTCTTTTGGATTTGATATATGACTATCTGTGTCAATACTTTCACCGATCGACAAGGCACTTCCAAGTTCTTTATCTTAACTAAAATAGGAAATTTGAAAATAGTTATAAAAAGGTAGTTGGATTCTAAAGAAAGGACAAAGTTGACCTTGATTTACCACTTCATTATATACTAGCAAATTTTTTATGACAAATTTCTGCCTTTAAAAGTTTTTATACTTTTGGATTTTTTTGTTAAATGTTTCATGCGTTTGCATACCATTAGTACTTAAAACTTTTAACATAGATTTTTCAAAACTTTTAAATCAGTTTAATAATAATTAACAATCCATTGGGTTTTTCTGGTTTCTTAATGATGCTGCTTTGCTTACATAGGTAAAACTGTATATTCTTGCAGACCTACTATATTATCTCTACAAAGAAGTCAACCGAATTCTTAATTGAACCACATTTATTTTATTTACATATAAAAATAAAAATAAATATATAAATTTATTTGATTTGCGATTGTTACATACCACAATAATGCCTGTCAATCGTAGTCCCGAAGCTCAAGGTGATGAGGGGGTTGAAAAGCCAGAACGTTCTATATGTACAACTTGTGGTGACAACCTGGAATCGCATGATAGAACTGTAGCCATTCATTTCATAACATGTGCCTAACCAGATGGTTAGAGACTAATCAAACTTGTCCCGTATGTAGACAAATTTGTAGTCCGTTGGAAACCAATTCTCAGCCGTCCATTTCCTTAGGAACTGAACCATCCACATTTCGCAATAGGGGTGCAATCCCACGAGATAGGCCTAATACCAGATCCTATGCTCAACAAAACCAAAGAAGGTTAGGATTCGTTGATAATGTTCCATCACCTGTAAATAGGCGACGGACAACAAATTTTTCGAACATTCATATGTCCGAACAGAAAGTTCAACAGATAATAACAGAATCTTTGAATACCTTCAGAACCGAATTTTCTGCCTCTATCACAGATGAGTTGAGGTCAATGTTTCAGAATTTAAACGTAGGGACAGGTCTCCAGAGTATGACTAACCCAGGGGGACATTTAACCAATCGATCGGGGGTACGTAGCTCTGGTAATATTGACTCTGCAAATTTACGCAATTTGTCTTAAGAACCACCTATGGATTGGCCAGAGGATAATCCCTTTGGTGGCAATCAATCGTTTGGACCCACATAAAATTTCAAATTTAATTTTTAATTGGCACGTTAGGTATACCGGAGCGGATGATAGTATTTCAGTAGACGAATTCATATACAGAATAAACACTCTTACTTCCATTCACCTAAATGGCAATTTTGAATTGCTTTGTGAACATGTACATTCCGTATTTGAAGGCAAGGCCTTAAAATGGTTTTGGAGGTACCATCGACAAATTGATTCAAGCTTAGTGTGGTTTGACATCTGTGAGGCTCTACGCAGGCAATTTAAAGATACCACCACTGATTATGACATAAAAGACGATATGAGACGTCGAAAACAACGAGGTAATGAGAGTTTTGATTCGTTTGTAGAATCTATGATGTATTTAAGTGATAGACTGAGGGTGCCTATAGGGGAACCAGAATTGGTCGAAATTATAATTCGAAACTTGAAAACTGATTTACGTCATGAATTGCTTCATTTAAATATAAGCGACTTATCTACACTGAGAAAGGAGGCTAGAAAGCACGAGAAGTTTTTTGAAGATTTAATTGCTAATTCTTCAAATAGACAAAAATTTCAACGTATTCAAGTATCAGAACTTATTCCTGAGGATTTAATAGAGACTCAGGGGTCACAGGGTGAGGAAAATATAACTGTAGTAAATGAGATACATGAACCATTTCCAAGATGTTGGAATTGCGATAGTATTGGCCACCGTTACCAAGTGTCGCTCCAAGACGTATTTTTTGCTATGGATGTGGAACCAAAGATAATTATAGACCAACGTGTTCCAATTGCAACAGAAAGTCGGAAAACTCTGTTCAGGATGTTCGTCTGAAAATGGGCGGACATCCACAAAACCGAATCAAAAATTAACTAATACATATGTAATTAAGGCACCAGAAATTGTAAAATCCACAAAAGTCCCTAAAGATAATTTTGTAAACGTACCACACCCACTTAAATTTTTGCCATATCATGAACGATTAGAGAACTACTTGAAAATACGAAATAGAATATTTTTAGAAACACCTACCTCAAGAAAACGACTACGGTCGAAATTACGTATAAGAGATTTTTGGAAACGCAGAAAACAACTTAGAAGCGTTATAGTTTCAAGTATTGTAAAGAATGGGATAGATTCTAGACCATACATTAATGTACTTATTTTAAACCGGACAATATTGGCACTTTTGGATAGCGGGGCAAATAGATCCTGTATAGGGGGAGAATTAGCTGGGGAAATATTATCGAACGGAAATTTGGGTTACACTAAATTTAAGGGAACCGTAAAGACTGCAGATGGGCATAATCAACAGGTCGTGGGTTCGATTTTCGTAGATGTCAACTACAATAACGAATCTAGAAGGATAGAACTATTAATAGTCCCAAATCTGAGGCAGAATTTAATTTGCGGTATCGACTTTTGGAAAAGTTTTGGTATTGAAATTTGGCACCCTAATATAAATGAGATTATACTCGAAGAGGATGATCCAGATGTTTTAAAGTTGAATCCAAAGGAAATCTGCAAGCTTAACGCAACAATTGCTTCTTTTCCCTCATTTGAGAAAGAAGGTCTGGGCAAAACTACCCTTATTGAGCACGTTATTGACACCGGAACGGCATCGCCTATAAAACAGCGCTACTACCCCATATCGCCAGCTAGGGAAAAAGTTTTATGTGAGGAGATTGATCGGATGCTTCAGATGGGTGTAATAGAGGTAGCCGAAAACTCATCCTGGTCTTCACCAGGTGTCTTATTGATAAAACCAGGGAAAGTTAGATTTTGTCTTGACTCTCGGAAGCTAAATGAGGTAACCGTAAAAGACGCCTACCCAATCCCAAATATCGACGGTTTAATATCACGATTGCCTCCGGTGAATGTTATATCAAAAGTAGATTTAATGGACGCCTTTTGGCAGATAGAACTGTCAAAAGAGTCTCGTCCAAAAACAGCCTTCACTGTCCCCAACCGACCATTGTATCAGTTTGTGCGGATGCCTTTTGGACTCTGCAATGCCCCACAAACAATGTGTCGGTTAATGGACAAAGTGATACCATATGATTTGAAAAGCCACGTGTTTGTTTATTTGGACGATCTACTGGTGGTATCGCATTCACTGGATGAGCATATTGTGCACCTCCTTCAAGTTGCCTCCCTACTAAGAAAAGCAGGACTAACAATTAATATTAATAAGAGTAAATTTGGTTTAAGAAGTGTAAAATATTTGGGATATATCGTGGGAAATGGAACTCTAATGGTGGATCCAGACAAAGTAAGGGCAATTACTGATTACCCTATTCCGAAAACTATAAAACAGATGCGCCAATGCTTGGGCCTGGCTGGTTGGTATAGGCGGTTTGTATCCGACTATGCTTCTATAACTTATCCCCTAACTGAACTTTTATCTAAAAAGAAAAACTTTATTTGGAACGCTGAAGCCCAACAGGCTTTTGATACTCTTAAAAAGCGACTGACGATGGCTCCGTTTTTGTCGCACCCAAACTACAACAAACCTTTTATTGTCCAGTGCGATGCTAGTCAACACGGGGTAGGAGGGGTTCTGGCTCAGTGCGATGATATTGGTGAGGAACGCCCAATAGCATTCATGTCCCACAAACTGAACAGGGCGTAGAGGAACTACTCAGTAACGGAGCAGGAATGTTTAGCGGTGGTTTTAGCCATTAAGAAATTCCGTGCTTATATTGAGGGACACCAATTTAAGGTAGTGACGGACCATGCTAGCCTGAAATGGCTCATGGGCCAAAAAGATTTGAGTGGTAGGTTGGCAAGGTGGGCTCTCAAATTGCAAGGGTACAATTTTTCGATAGAGCACCGAAAGGGAAGCGAAAATGTTGTGGCGGATGCGTTATCTCGCGCACATGATGGAAACGATATGGCAGTGGAGACGATTGAATTGGAATCATTGCCGATAATAGATTTAGCATCCAGTGAATTTGATTCTACGGAATATGTTGAGTTAAGAGAGGAGTTAGAAAAAGGGGAATTGCCTCATTTTAAAATTATGGGAAAATATATTTACCATAAGACAGAGTTTGAAAGGGGAAATGAAAATGACATGTTTATATGGAAATTTTTGGTTCCAAAAGGGCTAAGAGCTGATGTTCTTATTGCCTCCCATAATCAACCCTCAGCTTCCCATGGAGGTATATCAAAAACTCTGGACAGAATCAGACGGTATTTTTATTGGCCAGGGATGGTTTCGGACATCCGGAGGTATGTCACCAATTGTGAGTTGTGTACGACATCGAAATCACCTACACATACTTTACGACCGCCAATGGGCCAAATGCCTGAATCCGATAGACCATTCCAAAGGCTTTATGTGGACTTAATAGGTCCATATCCACGAAGTCGAAGTGGTAATATTGGCGTTTTTATAGTCCTGGACCATTTTAGCAAATTCTCGTTCTTAAAGCCAGTAAAAAAGTTTAATACTAAGGTCATTATCTCATACTTGAGGGAAAATATTTTTGACTGCTTTGGGGTACCCGAAACCCTCGTATCAGACAATGGCAGTCAATTTAAGAGCAAGGAGTTTGAATCATTTTTAGGAAAACTTGGTATACATCACGTATGTACCGCTGTGTATTCTCCACAGGCAAATGCTAGCGAAAGGGTGAATAGGTCGGTGAATGAGGCTCTACGCCCATATATTCGTGAGGACCAGCGTAATTGGGATTTATTTCTAAGTAGCATTAATTGCTCGCTTCGCAATAGCCTTCACCAAAGTCTAGGATATTCCCCTTATTTTGTTGTCTTCGGTCTTCACCAAAGTCTAGGATATTCCCCTTATTTTGTTGTCTTCGGGCAACATATGATTACCCATGGTAGGGACTATTAAACCCTCCGAAATTTAGAAATGTTGTCTGAGCCAGAGGCAAAACTATCTAAGGTAGACAAGTTTCAATTTATAAGGGAAAGAATTAAACATAATATGAATTCCCATTCATATAACTTAAGGTCTAAGTCCCGTAATTTCGAAATTGGCCAAATTGTAACACGGAGGAACTTTGCCCAAAGCAATCTTTTGAAACATTTTAATGCAAAATTAGCTCCAGTAGGTATTAAGAGTCGAGTCGTCGAGAAAAAGGGGAACGCTTACTACATTCTACAAGACTTAAATGGCAATAACAAATCCACCTATCACTTAAAGGATATTTGGTAATACTTTTTTTCAGTTATTTCTCATCGGTAGAGCTTGATAAACCCCTGCTTTGTGATAAGTATTAACGATTTACTTTATTTTATATTGACAAGCTACACTGTTCATTGGAAAATAACGGCTAGATTGTAATTTAATAAATAGGTAGATGAATAGTGCAGTATTTCAATAACGTATGTTGGATTATTGACGTAATCCAGGTTACAGAACCGAAGTACGCACTAAAGAAGAGTATAAAAAAAATTGGAGAGTACGCGAATTTTTTTTGTTCTTTACACATTTTTTTTGCATAGGCTAGCGGTAAACCGTTCTTTTATTGAAAAGCACATTTTAATAAAATTTGTCATTCTGACCACACATAATCGGCATTGTACTTAAAACTTTGTTACAATAAAAAAAAAAAAGTATTTGTGCAAAGTTTTAATATTTGCTTAACAATATACAATTGTGCCTTATCAGTGAATACTATAAGTATTTTAATACCATCTAGCCTAAAAACGCTCCTACGCCCACCAGTAGGGTCATTCCTCATGGTATATGGAACCGGGTTTTTCTGTATAAAGACACCTGAATACCACTTAGATACGGTGGGTTAATTAAACAGTAAAGTTTAGGCAATACTTTTGTAACACCCACAATCTCTACTACAACTGTAGGAAAATTTCTGCGCTGGTGTCATTTAAATATCTCGTTCGTGCCCCGGAGTGATTCCCCATAACCTTACCAGGGGCCACGTTGCATAATAAAAATGAATCCGCATTAATTTAAACGTTACCCAACAACTACAAGTACATGAAAATTTATCTCTATGCTAACAACTAATAGCTAATTTAAAAGCCTTATATATCCAATTGAAAACCAAGTGTCGTGAAACTAGAAAAAAAAAACCCTTGTACCACCCTTAATTGTTAGATAAAAATCACTAACAAATAATAGGCTAAAATTTTTTTTGTGTAGACACAATTTATAAATTAATCACATAATAACCAAATTTACTAATGTATGTACATATATAAATTGAAAAATAAGAACACAAGTATAAAAAAAAAAAAAGAAAATTTAACCTTTTAATCAAATATTTTTTAATTTTGCTAAATTACCCTAACTTACAACTTTTTGCCTTTATTAATACTTCTAATATAATATAACTCTAATTATTAAACAAATCGCAAAGAAAAATTTTTTTTAACACAATTCCTAAAAACATAATATTAACAAAACCATCGGCAAAAATTAGTTCCCACTGAACCCCCTAATAACAACAATTAAAACAACTTCATAATGCGTATTATATCCACCAAATCAACAGGCCTGCTGACGTCGATGGATGCAAATACTACGTAAGTTTACAAAATTACAACTTTTTTTTTAAATTTTTTTATTATTTTAACACATTATTTTAATTGTTGTTGTAGAGAAAGAATACGTATTAATAACTGAAGTATTTATAGTTGTAAAAAAAAAAATAAAAGAGAGAATAGAATGTATGAATGAAAATAAAATAATGAATTAATATTTGTTCCAATAAACCTTCCAGTTACTAATAGGTACTCTTTACTCTTTCCAAAAATTTTTGCTTTTTGTTTTGATTACATTAAAAATATCACATATATATATATATAATTTGTTCACAATTTATATATAAATTTTTTTTTTGCATAATTAATCTACATAGATACATATCTACATGCTTTTGTCATTTATTTTGTTAAATTTAAAGGGATGTAACCCTAGACAATAAATTGAAATCCCCATAATACCCCACACTTTGTATATTTACTTTGTGTTTCGAAAATAATGTTTGTCAATAAAGTTAGTTATGCAATTTACTAAAATTTAAAATGCGTTGGTAAAATTATTTAAAATGGTTGATGAAATGTAGGGATTTTTATATAGTAGGTAGAAAAAGGGGCTGATAAGATACTCTGATAGTCAGCATGGTAGGGAGGGAAACTGATCCCCGTCGTAGCAGCAAACTTTAGACACTAGATCACATCTTTCTTAAATTTGTTTCTTTTTGAAAATACTGCACACATAAAAATTTTTTAATTAAAGTAACGCTACCCTTTATGTAATTATCACCACCTACGCCCATTTTCCCTGAGCTAAGACCAAAGCATAGCTAGGTGTGCAGACCCGTGATAATTAAAGGAATAAGTTGTTCGTTACAGCATGTATACGTTGGTTTACGTTTATGGTATGCCACACATACACGTTTTTTCCTTTTGCTTTGTATATATGGTAGTACATTTTTGACAACTAAAAAGAATCGTTTTTTGTTTTTGTACTAGTAAGCAAACCTAATAGATGGGCCTTGGGCTTCGTTTGCTTTTTCTGTTATCTTGAAAAAAATTATTCAATTTAATTAAAATAAAAAAAAATAATATTTCAATTGAGATTTGTTTTTCCATATAAATTTTAAGTGTTGTTAAAATTGCAAGAAATAAAACTGTGCTATGGCTAATGCCAGAGCCATTGGCTCTGGTGTTGTCGCACAAAATCGGATGATCCACAAAATTCTGAAGAAATGGAATGGCAAACTATTTCACACTAAAAAAACTTCAAATTTCGCCGCTGTTGTATGAAAATAAACGTAGACAAATTATCAATAACGAAGAATCTCCAAAATCGAGCATGAATAGATTCATTGACCTTTCTAATGAAGATGACGATGGTTTCAACATTTTGAAACCCACCGAACCAAAACCACCACCACTGTATATCCCTGATGTTACATACATACATACATACATATATAAAAGACATGATCAGTTATTTTTCAACTGTTATTGCAGCAGACCAGTATTCATATAAGTCTTTAAAAGACGGCCAAGTTAGAGTTATGATAAAATCGATTAATGCTTATCGAATATTTGTCTCAAGCCTTAGGCTTAAAAAGATAAGTTATCATAATTTCCAGATAAAACCGGAAAGGGCCTACAGAGTGGTTATAAAAAATGTGCACTACTCGACAAACGTTGAAGACATTAAGGATTTTATTGAAAAACTTGGCCGTAAAGTAAAAAATATTTCTAACATAAGAAGTAATATTACCAAACAACCACTTTCCATGTTCTTTCTCGATCTTGAACCAAATGCCAACAATAAAGATATTTATGATGTAAGAAATATTAATAATGCAATTATTACAATTGAACCGCCACGTAAGTCTAGAAATATTCCACAGTGTCACCGTTGTCAACAGTATTGCCATATGTTGTGCAAAATAGATGTCAAATCTCTTCACAGACACGCGAACTTATTCGAATAAGGAGAAGGATTAGAAAAGCATGACATATTGGCAGAAATCCCTTTGTTAAAAGAAGGTTAAATCTAGCAACGAGAAACCTTAAGCAGCATTTGAATAATTTGAAAAACAAATCTACTGGGGAGTTTTTTGACGACATTAATTCAGCATCAAATAACAACAACTTATGGAAAGCTACAAAATGTATTAAGCAGTTAACAAAAAGATGTTAATGGATCTTGGTGTAGATCAGACGAAAAAAAGGCACAGGCATTTGCAAAACATCTGTATAAAACTTTTCGATCTCATCAAATTTGTAATCCTGTCGAAGATGAAGAAATCTCACATTTCTTAGATGCACCATATCAGATGTGTTTCCCAATAAGACCCATTTCCCTCTTTGAAGTTGAGGTTCAAATAAAAAGTCTAAATCTAAAAAAGTCCCCTGGATATGATAATATTGATGCAAGGGTGGGTAGAAATTTACCCAAAAAAGCCGTTATATATATGACATTACTTTTTAATTCTATTTTGCGCTTAAGTCACTTTTCTTCTCAGTGGAAATGTGCTGAGATTATACTGATTAAAAAGCCAAATAAACCAGAAAATGAAACAACATATTATAGGCCGATAAGTCTTTTGAGTATTTTTTTAAAAATTTTTGAAAAAATGTTCCTAAGCCGATTGTCTCCAATACTTGAACAACTGCATATTATTCCCAACCATCAATTTGGATTTAGACAAAGACATGGTACTCCTGAACAGTGTCATAGAGTAGTCAACGTTATTCGAAAAGCTATTCAACAGGCGTTTGACAGAGTCTGGCATAATGGTCTTTTGTTTAAGTTAAAAAATCTTCTTCCAGCCACATTTTATTCACTTATAAAGTCTTATATACAAAACAGAACCTTTTTATGATAAAATCAAAGATGTGAGGTCAAACATTTTTGATTTTAGAGCAGGTGTGCCACAAGGCAGCGTACTAAGTCCAGTGTTATACAATATTTTCACAGCTGACATGTCAATTTCAGAAAATGTATCTGTTTCAACATATGCAGATGACATGGCAATTTTAGCAGCAGACAATTCACCTTCAGTTGCATCTAATAATGTTCAGAGTGAATTAAATCTAATTGAATTGTGGCTGAAAAAATGGAAAATAAAAGTAAAGGCACACTTAGAAAGGGTAACTTTCCCAATCTTACTATTAATAATATACAGAAACCTAAAAATGATTGTGTTAAATATCTTGGCTTGAACATGGATCGTAGATTTACTTCGAAACAACACATAAAAATAAGCGTCAGCATTTGAATTATATTAATAGGAAATTTTATTGGTTAATTGATCCCAAATCTCAGATGAATATTGATAATAAATTAATACTTAATAAAGTAATTTTAAAACCGGTGTGGACTTATGGAATTCAATTGTGTGGAACTGCAAGCTATTGAAATATTGAAATTATTCAAAGATACCAATCACAAACACTAAGACTTATTTTTCAGTCACCTTGGTATATTACTAATGAAGCAATCCACAATGATCTTAAAATTAAAACTGTAAAGGAAACTATCAATTCGTTTAGTGAAAAATACTTAAAAATACTTAGTTATCACGAGAATCCATTGGCTATTGCGTTATTAGACGATACCGACGAAATTAAAAGACTTAAGAGATATCATATCTTAAGGCGACCGTACACGACATGTATTTGTCATCTGACATGTCAAATTTCCCACTGCAAAATACATACATGTCGTGTGTTACCTTTTTAACTTTGCTTCTGTAAAAGTCAGACGCAAAGTCATCTGACAAAATTTCAATTAGAGCGTGCTCTATTTTCTTCTGACAAACCATCTGACATCAGAAATCTATGACGTGAAGAAACCGGCTGCGGCATCCACTATTGACGGAATCATTAGCCGGCTGAAGTTAATTTTTTACAATACCGAGATATGTTTGATCATCTTACCATTGAATAGAATTTATGCGAATATATATATATAAAAACCGTTTTATTATAAAATCCTAAATTGGTATCTTTGAATTAAATGAAAAAGTGTTAATATGGCTAAACTATTTTACGGCGCAAAAAAAAAATTTCATGGCGGCAGCAAGCTATTTTAAAACCGAGCACTACTTTGGTTTCTGCAATAACAATGCGAAAAAAACAGAGACAATGTTAGAAGCAAATTACATGTACGTTTGTGACCGAATATTATAAACCTTATATAAACAGCGATTTTGACAGACATGTGACTTACAAATTTGACATGTCAGATGACAAAAACATGTCGTCTATATGCTCCTTTAGACTTGCCATTTAGAAATTAGTTTAATTTATTCATTTTTTTTTCTTTTACTTTACTTTTATTTATTTATTTTTTTTTTTATTATTAATTTACTTTGGCAGTTATGTATATGTCAATATGTATGCATATGTATGTATATATGTATACAGGTGTGATTGCAGGCCAATGTGTCTCAGTTAATGAAGTTGTTAAAATTATAGAAAAAGTGTGAGTGTGATGTACTAAAACATTTTGCCATTAATTATTTATTGAAAATAATTAATCATATTATCTAGTTTATACTTGTTTATTGAAATTTTGTAAAGCACAGAATTCTTTTTCTATTTTTATAGTTGTACTTAATGTTAAAAACTGTAATTTTTATGTTTCATCAAATTTTCTTATTATTATTTTGTACTGATAGATTGCAATTAAAATAAAATTAAAAAAAAAAAAAAAAAAAATATTCTAAATGTCATAATTTCGCCGAATTAGCCCAATGTGTTGAACTTATTTCTTCAATAATTTGAAAACTACTTTACATACGAAGATGACGGTTTTACCGCGATTCTAGCGGTTTTTACGTGTCAATCGGGCTAACATTTCCGTTTTGGCGGTTAGCGGGAAATCTAGCGCTTTTTTAATGTCATTAGAAAATACAATTTTTGTTCTAGGCATTTGAAAATTACAATTTTTATTGCAAAATAAGAGATTTAAAATATTTGTTTTCAATAAAAGTAATAAAGTGATAAGAAAAAATTGTTTTTGTGGAAATAAAATTTGTTTCCGAAATAAAAAATTTTACAACGTTTTAAGCAGATTTTATAAATTTTCTTATTAGGAAGTTTAATTGAAATGTATTAGCATAACCGCCTTATTACGAGTGAAAAATTTGTCCAGCACAAAAAAAAAACTAGACGTGAGAGAAAAAACACCGGAAAACACACTTGAATTTATTTAAAACTATTTTTACGGCAGACCAGTGTTATCAACTTTTTATCGATCAAAATATAATATTTGCGTACAGCAGATCAGCTAAAAATTAAAAATATTTTTTATTATCCCTCGGATAAAACTTCCACACGGTTGTCAAACCTAATGCCAAACAACGTACTGTTATTCGAGAATTCAAGAAATACTGTTTGCGATGCTTTAAAAAACAACAAAAAAGCGTAATTTTACACCTTTACATGGGCTTTTATAAGTTTGTTATGTAGTATAAGCCAGTTTGTAACTAGATATGCCAAAATTCTTCTATATTTTTATTTTAGTTAACGGATACAAACCTAATTTCTAGTTTTCCTAAAAAAGTGAAAAATAATTTGTATAAATCTAAGCGAAGTCTTCGGAGCGAAACAAAAATTATCTATTCGTTTGTTAGGATTGTAAACAGTTTTCAAGCATGTATGTTTGAAATAATGGCCAGCAAAAACTTTTAAAAATTATAAGCGTTATAAAGCAGTAGTGGCCATGTTAAAATAAAAAATCCAATTTTGTTTTCAATATAAATTTCTAAACGAAAATTTTTATTTTTGTTTTAAAACAGGCGGTAAATAACATGTTCGACATTCCGTAATCAAAAAAATTTGAGTAGATTAAAAATGAGTGAAGTGAATTCTATACAAAGTTGAAAGTGGCCAAGCTGCTTTGAATTGATTTTTAGGAACCTACTGAAAATACCGGTCCTTGTTGTTGTGGAAATTGTTTATTTAACTTTTTCTACAAAAATAAAACAAATGTAGACTACCGCAACAGTTGTTTATGGATTAGCATTGAGTGTCCTTAACTTTTTTTTTGTTCACAAAAATCTATTCTCACCATATTTTAAAAATATCTGTTGTTATCTGTTGTATTTGAAAATATTGTTGGTGAGTTGATGAAAATAACAAAGTTTACAAATATGCATATACGAACGCAACGCCTATCTCTAGTATTGTTGCTGCTGCTGGATAATTTGAACGTCTCCAGCACGTATAGCCTTGTGTGTATACTGTGCACAAGTTTTATTTGTACAAGCATTTTTTGTTTGGCTTTTTTCCCTCTAAACATATTTACGCAAAAACTATTGAAAAATAACTGAACACATGTTGTTGGTTTTTGTAAAAAATTATTTGGTTGTTTTTACCAACCAAACGGTCGGTTTTTATTTCTTAAAAAAGGCATCGAACAATAAGTAACTAATTGTATTCCATTATTATATGCAAGTATCTGCTGGTGCTAAACGTAGAAAACAGATATGTGTCTCATTCTCTTTTTATCCACTCACATCCACTCTGCTACAAATAATAACAATATCAACTTATATCAGATACACTATCAAGACGCACTTACTTTAGTGACAACACAGAAACTTGTACGAAAACTGTATCTGTGCAAGTCTTTAATACAAGACTTTATACATAACAACTAAAATATTTCTAAAACTTCAAATGGAGTTATTTTGTTAAACTGTTCATGTTTTTAATCCAAATTTTTGCTATATTTTTAATTTGCCTTAACCCCAATCGCACTATCTAGAAATCCCAAGAAAAAAATTATTTTTGTTTTAAGATAATACTTCCCCTGTTAAGACTGTGTGTCAGGATTGCCTTTACACAGTTATTGAAGAAATATTTGACAACCACTCAGTGCTCAAAAATTTTATTCTAATTTTGCGATTGGAGAAAATGTGGCATTAAATGGTAATTTTATGAAAAAAGTCTGTTTCGACAGGCCTCTAGCCCGAAGATATACAATTTTTGAAAAAAATACATAATGATTATATAATTATAATTATAGATTATTTGTAATACAAATCATTTTACAGATAAAAATGACAAAAAGAAAGGTTTTTTATTTATTTTAATTATTTATTATTATTAATGTAGAGTATTATTCGATTAATGATTTTTTTATAAAAAAAATATTTAAAAAAAATCGTGATAAATTTGTGTTTCTATTTGCAGAATACAACTCATACTAAAAATGTTTAAAATCGGCTTAAAATAAGAATTGTGGATCGGTTAAATTTTTACAATACTCGAGTTGACCTATTTTGGGAACCCATATGCGCTCCTCCTAATATGTCTATAGATCTCAAATCCAGAACATTAGCTCGAGCACAAGTCCTTAATTGCCAGCTGAAATATTATTCTAAGCGAACCAACCCTTTACAAAATACAGCGTTATAACCTTTTTTTCCTCCCACTGTGCAGTGTTAAGTTGCTAATTTTGTTATTTCTATTTTTTAAATTATCTTTGAAACCATGGTAAAACATTTACAAAATAAATAAAACCAATCATTTAAAATCAATTTTATTTCTTTATTATTTTTTTTTATCTTCGAATCAAAGCAAAAAACGAAACCTTTAAGTTATTTTTTTAAGGAAGTTAGGAAAAATATGAAAAAAAAAATATTTTTGGAATTTAAATAAAAGAAAATAAATAAAAAGAAGATTTATTGGTTTAACAAAACAGTTACTTTGGCAACAGTATTTATTCAAGCAGAAATACCAAAAATCCTATAACTTTTTTTTTAATGTTGACATCTCACAAAGATTCCCTTTAATGGTAGTGTAGGAAGAAAACCACTTATGATATAAAAATATTAATGACATGAAATTTCGCTTAGAAAGTGGTTGTTTTCGGATTTTATCAACGTAATGTGAAACAATTTATAAAAAATGTAAAATGGGACATGTGATACCCTATAAAGTTTATATGTTTTTAAAGAATATATTTATAACAAATTGAAGGGGGTGATTATCTCAAACACTTCACAAGACAAATTTTTTGATAATTCAAAAAATCCTATATAAAATATTTTTCAGCGCAAGATTAAGGAATTTGCAAAATATCCCCGTAAGACTTTAAATTCTTTAAGAATAATTGTCTTAACACTTAAAATTATTTGTAGGCATATGACTTATATTAAAATTATGTTATCTGAGTGAAGCTTGTGGGAAACTAATTTTCGTGGCCAAGTTTTGCCTTGCAGACAAAAAGAATTTGTCTGGATTGTACGCTTATTCATTTCAAGAGTTTTTTCTTTTTTTTGAAGTAAGGATTATATGGAAAATGTGGTTATAAAGTTGTGGTTTTACCCTTCCACCAACAATACATCAAATATAAGGAATAATTGATAAGGGTGTTTACGTAAAGCTAATGGACGGAGTGATGCTTCATTATTCAGGTTGAAATATGAACTCAAATTCCAACAAGATAAAGTCAGAACACTCCAGTTAATTGACAATGCAGTGATGTGGTTCTCGTTTAATATGGTTGAAGTTATTTCGCACAGAGGAATTTTGGTTGCAAAAAGAAAATTTTCCGACTATTACTTTTCAAAAATTAAATAATGCAGTTCTAAAGAGACACGTTTAACGAATTGAAATCTATTATTCTGAGTTATCCTCTTGGTCTGGCCAGACCACAATTAGAATGGTTAAAAAAAAACAATTTAATGAAAGGTTAATAAATATATTATATAATCAATAAAATAGAGTTCGTTTGTCGTTCTTAATTCCCAATCTTTATTTTTGATAAAAACGCTGAAATTTATTGTTGATGTGACAAGCTATTCCTATGAGCATTTTACTGAGTGCTTAGGCCAGATCATCAGGAAACTTCTAGAAAAACTAAAGATATTATACAAATTAAACTGTTAGCAAATAAGAAGTATAAGCACCAGTTTTACTTGCAACAATAAACAGTGAGTTTATCTTTTCTAACATTCCTTACTGCAATTGGCTGGAATTCTTCCAAACATTAACTGTCGTTGTAAGTAGGTTAAGAAAACACAAAAGCAACTTCCTTATTTTGTTTTCGCAAGAAATTCAAAAAATAAAGCATGTTGCCAGTTCAGTGTTTTTAGGCCGTGTACTTGCCAGTTTAATAGAAAAGTAAATTACACTGGTTTACAGCCAAAAAATACCAAGAACGCCACATGCCTAGATAAGTTAATTGGGACCTCCTGAACACGAAAAACGCTGTAATTTTTTTTTTCTAAGTACCGTTTTTTAGATAACGGTACTTTTGTGTTTTTCAGTGTATGGTCCCACTCAAACCCTTGTGGAGCCCAGCCGAGAAGTCCGATCGAGATAAATGGTACATCGTTGCAAAGGTAATTGAATACCCTTTTTGTCGATATGTCGGAAATTTCTATCTGATAAGAACTGGCTGAGTTATGGTACCTCAAAATTCAAAATTTGCCTATTTTTTACGTTTTTTTGAAAATTTTTCATTTTTATTTCGTTTTTTTTCTACGTTATAGTAAAGATCTGGAATGTTTTATTTTTTTACCTAATAGTTTATTTAATTACCAACATTTTAAGTGTAATTTGAAAAAAATCGGATAAAAAATAAAGTTTTTATTAAGGATTTGGTGGAACGACAACATTTTCATCTTCATTGCTCACACACTATATTCGGCGGAATTTACATTGAAACGACAATAAAAAAATAAAATTTGTTTTTGTTGTCAATGCAAGTTCCCGGATTTACATTTTAATTTTAAAAAACAGGCAGATCTATTATTGTGCATCGGATTTTTAAGCAATTAAGGTTTTTCCAAAATTTTATGGTCCTTTACTGTCTTACAGGTAACAAAACGCGCGAAACACCATCATAAAGATGAGTTTTTTTTTAACAATTTTCCATGCAAATAAATTTTTTAAAGAATTCTTACAGGTGTATAAAAAAACACATTTTGTAAAAACATGTCAGTTTGGCTTTGTTCGTGCAAAAAATAAGATGTGTTCAATCGATCCCAACGAATTTTGTTATGTTTGTGATGTTCTTGTGAAAAAGAAATCACAACATTTGATGCGAAAAATGAATACGAAAAATTTATCTGAAGCGTATAAGAAGTATTTCGGTTTTCGACCTGCGTCTCTCGACAAACCGTGGACACCGAATAGTGCATGTAACAACTGCCGAACAATTTTAAATAAAATTGGTATGGGTCAAGAGTGTTTCTTCACATTTGGAAAGCCAATGCAATGGAGAAACCAGATCAACCATACAACTGATTGTTATTTCTGTTTAACGGAAAATGCTATCGGACGTAGAATTGAAGCAGTTTATCCAGTTGTTAGCTCGGTGACGCTACCAGTGCCGCACTCAGTATCGTGCCCCAAACCGCAGCTGATTGTAGCTGGCCCCACAGAAATACGAAAAAGAACAATAAAAAATGATTCATCAGATGAGTGCAGTGAAGCAGAAATGCAATCAAATAAGAAACCCCATCTACTTACTCAGGCCGAGCTCAATGATTTGTGCCGAGATTTGTATTTGCCGAAATCGAAATCTGAACTACTTGCATCACGATTTCAAGAGTGGGGATATTGTGCTCCTGAGACACGTGTTACATATTACCGTGATCGCAGCAAACAACTTGCACTTTTCTTCGCAAAAACGGCAAACTTTTGTTTTTGTGCCAACATATGTGGTCTTTTCAATGCTCTCCAACAAAATTATGACCCAGAGGAATGGCGTCTTTTTATGGGTGGAGGCAAGGATAGTTTGAAGGCAGTCTTGCTTCATAAAGGGAATACGAAACCATCAATTCCAATCGGATATGGAAAATACATAAAGGAAACATATGAAGCAATGAAAGAACTTCTCGATCTCATACATTATGACCAACATCAATGGAATGTTTGCTCTGATTTTAAATTAGTTGCCAAACCATCTGGATTGCAAGGGGGCAATACGAAGTTTCCCTGTTTTCTATGTCTATGGGACAGCCGTGACCGTCAGAATCACTACACCCGAAATGTTTGGCCCGAGCGAAGTGGACGTACGCACGGAGAGTACAATATAAAAAATGACCCACTCATTCCTCTGGAGAAGATAATACTTCCTCCATTACATATAAAGCTTGGGTTATTTACAAATATTGTAAAAAAGTTGCCAAAAGACAGTATTGCCATGAATTACCTTAAACAAAAATTTCCGAGAGACACAGCGAGCAAAATTGAAGCTGGTATATTTGATGGACCTCAAATTCGGGCTCTGTACGGTGACCAATCATTTAATGAGTGTTTAGGTCCAGCTCATTTGCAGGCATGGGAAGCATTCCAGGACATCGTTCACAACTTTTTGGGAAACTACAGAAGTCCTGATTACGCAGAGAAGATCGATACATTACTGCAAAAATTTAATGCCATTGGTAAGTGTTGAGTGAAAACATGTATATCAAAAAGGCCTTTATCATTTTAAAATTTATTCTTTTTAACCTTAAGGTTCAAATATGACACCTAAATTACACTTCTTATTCAGTCATTTGGATATTTTCCCCACGAACTTGGGCTCCGAAAGTGATGAACAAGGTGAAAGATTTCACCAAGAAATGGAAGAAATCGAGAGACGTTACAAAGGCTGGTGGGACGAACAAATGATGGCGGACTATTGTTGGTTCCTCATTCGCGAAGATCCAACCGAAAAAAAACGCAACGTCAAGTCGCTCGTCATTTTAATTTAAATTTTTTGGATTCCGCCGAATATAGTGTGTGAGCAATGAAGATGAAAATATTGTCGTTCCACAAAATCCTTAATAAAAACTTTATTTTTTATCCGATTTTTTTCAAATTACACTTAAAATGTTGGTAATTAAATAAACTATTAGGTAAAAAAATAAAACATTCCAGATCTTTACTATAACGTAGAAAAAAAACGAAATAAAAATGAAAAATTTTCAAAAAAACGTAAAAAATAGGCAAATTTTGAATTTTGAGGTACCATAACTCAGCCAGTTCTTATCAGATAGAAATTTCCGACATATCGACAAAAAAGGTATTCAATTACCTTTGCAACGATGTACCATTTATCTCGATCGGACTTCTCGGCTGGGATCCACAAGGGTTTGAGTGGGACCATACACCGAAAAACACAAAAGTACCGTTATCTAAAAAACGGTACTTAGAAAAAAAAAATTACAGCGTTTTTCGTGTTCAGGAGGTCCCAATTAACTTATCTAGGCATGTGGCGTTCTTGGTATTTTTCCAAACTTAAAATTTGTAAAGCAGTGTTATGGGAATACAAAATTTTTAATAAACAAAATTTCGTTGGGCGTGCTTATTTCCCAATTTTTATTTTTGATAAAAACTCTGAAATTTATTGTTGATGGGATAAGTAATTCCTTTTAATATTATATATATATTTATTATTTGTTACAGTTTGAGACGTACTGATGTAGTGTTTCCCATTAGTCGGCTTTTAAAATTAAACTTCAGTTAAACATTTCACTTTATTCAATACAAATTTAAATTATATCTAACAAATATTTTGATTACTAGTGGTCAATTCAATTACTTTGTTTATTAATTTTAATTTATTTTTATATACCTGAGGAAATTGAATCAATAAACATATTGCTTGAAATCACAAAATTTCTAATTATACATTTAACTAAAATAAAATAAAAACTAATTTATTGAAAAAAAAATAACAATTTTCATTTTTGAAAACTATTAGTATTCATGTAATCATTTTGGTAATAAGTTCAAAATCAAAAAATTTTGGCTTGGTTTTACGAATCTGGTAATTAAAACTATTTTTTAATTTTTTTCTGTGTTTCACAAAGATACTTATCATTCAAGAAAATAATCTGTTTTTTCTTACATAATTGCAAAATTAACTGCACTACTTATCCATAAATATTTGCCGATGCGGATAATAATAATTTTGGTTATTAACCCACCCAATAAAATTTTTTATCATTTTGCCAAGCACTAATGGCACATTTATAAAAGTAAACTCACAATTATGCGCTAGGCAATAACCCAATAAGCCATAGAACGATATGATAGCGAAAACGATATTATATTTTACGGCGTTTATAATATTATGTACTATTATTTAAAACGTTATCGTTACGATATCACTTTTCGAAATATTTTTTCCAATTTAAAAACAAACATTTGAAAAAAACATCAAACATTTTTTAATCATAGAAAATTATTTACACAAAAATACATACATATAAAAATTTCAAGAATATTATTTTGTTACTCTAGCTTGAATTTAATATTATTATTATTATCACATATACATATGTACATATATAAATTTGCAACTTTTCATTAGCTAGATATCATTATCAGTATAACAAAACGATAGTTTTTTAGTAAATTTAAAAATGCGATTCCACTATCGTTATTTTTGGAAATTATGATATCGAAAACGATATTATAATTTAATGGAAAAATTATATTATAAGGAAAGGTACAATTTAGTCCGTAAAAACTATCGTTTTCGATTCGTAAACGATTATCACTTGTGATACTTTCTATCACCTATATGATATTGTTTCAATATCGTTATAATATCGCTTGGTTTACTGGGAAGACATACAAAGTTACAGTAAAGTAAGTAAAGGAACTCTAAACAAGTTTTATAAAAGAAAAAAATAACATTTCAAGTGCTACGCCATTCCGTACGAAGCAGGTATGTAAGGGAGAATACTAAAAAAAATTTAAAAAAACATTCAGTGTGTAAAGCCGAACGCTACATTTAATAGTTTTAATGTTCGTTGTATTTCTAAAAAGTGGGAACTCGCCATATAAAATTCATACCATCCGTAAGCGAGATGGTAAGCGAAACTCTTACATTTTTCCCTTACAAACCTGCTTTGTTTGAAGTTCAATTCTTTATGGGAAACTTTAATTGTTATTATCAATATGGAATTAAAATCCACTATAATCAGGTTTCTAGCCGATAAGCAGTGTACCAATATATGGAACAACCTCCAGCAAAAAAAAGTTTTTTTTGTGTGCGCACAGTATATTCCATTCGGAATTAACATGACATAGATATATGTCAGTGTGTCCTAATGACATACCAATATAAGATGATTTGTTGGCACAAAGACTCTATTCCGGATAGAAACTTGTATAAGAGTTATGTAACATTATGGACCGATATTCAGCATTTTGAAAAGGTCCTTTTGAGAATTAAAACAGTGTTTTGCTGAGTCTGATGGCTACATTAGTTTTATTTTGTGATATAAAGACCAGCTTTAATCTCAGTAACTGTTAACAGAAGTAGCGGTTAGGCTTATTTGGGAAAATATTTTATTAGTGTGACCGTAGCTTAAGGAAAACGTATATAAGGTGTGTAATGAGAGTAAAATTAAAATTACTCTCTAAATTTGCCGAAACTACCCAAAAACAATTTTTGCACTTCTTCAAATACTAATGCTGCTTACTTTTCAAATTAAGATATATTTAAGAGATTTTAGACGCTTAAAAATCATAACATTACAAAACCAAAACATTTGCATTATTGTAATTTTTTATATTTTGTTTTGTTTTTTATATTAAAGATTAAGGGAAATATGTATGCAAGAACGTTTTTACCACTTTTATTTTTTTACAAAAACCTAACATTTTGCTTTTTAATATGTTTTGTAATTAAAACTAAACTTTTTCTTTTGCTTGTAAATTTATAGAAATTTTTATCAGTTTCATATGTTAACAAAAACAGCTGATTGTTTTTCTTGTCCGAACTTACCCAAAAAAAAAAATACTCTCTCAATTACTCTCTTAATTGCACAAAAATTGTTATGTGGAACGCTTTTGGGTAACTTTGTGCAAGTTCGGACTGTTTCGTTATGCACGTGGAACAGAGCTATAAACTACACACAATTAAAATTGAATTTTTATATTCGAAAAATGGACACATAAAAATAGCCGGCTTGAGCAATAAAAAACGGCCGAATAATAACCATTGCATCTCCTTACTACAGATAAAACATTTTATTCTTACCATTCTTTAAATGAAAAGACAACACAAGTTAAACTTTTCGTCTTACTTCATTTAACCGTTTCATAAAATATAGTCATTTGGTTTTCTATTTTTAATCTTATGTTTTGTAATTTAAACTATATTGAACAAACTTGTAACTTTAACTAATGTTTTTCTAGCATGTGAAATGTACATTGTAAAGAGTGGTTAAATATTAAGGGCCGATGTTGAATGTAAAACACCTAAACATTAAGCTTTTTTCAGCATTTAATTAGACAATTCTCAATTTCAGACTAATTCAATTTTAACAGTGGAATGATACACAATCGACCAACGCGTTAAAGTTATTCTGGCTTATTATGAAAATGGGCGTTCAAATCAAAATGCATATCAAAGAAAATTATATTCAGTGATAAGGCATATTTTCACCACAGTGGATACGTCAATAAGCAGAATTGTCGCATTTGGGCGATTGATATTCCAAGAGTGATTGTCGAAAAACCAATGCACCCACAAAGGGTGACTGTTTGGTGCGGTTTATGGGCTGGCGGCATCATCGGGCCGTATTTTTTCCAAAATGAGGCCAGTCAGGCAGTTACTGTAAATGGTGTTCGCTATCGTTATATGATAGCGAACTTTTTATGGCCCGAAGTGAAAGATTTAGATGTAAACGATATGTGGTTTCAACAGAACACTTGCCACACAGCTAACGAAACAATGGCTCTTTTGCGCGACAAAATTAATGGCCGTGTTATCTCACCTGGTGGAGATGACAATTTGCCGCCAAAATCATGTGATCTGACACCGTCGGATTTCTTTCTTTTGGGTTATTTCAAAAAATAGGTGTGTATCTATAAGCCAGCAACAATTCAAGAGCTGAAAGATGAGATAATTCGGCACATTAACGACATAGAACCTCAATTATGCCTCAGCGTCATTGAAAATTTAGACCATCGGATGGAAATGCGCTGCCGAGGTCGCGGCGGCCATTTGACCGATATTTTGTTCCATACATGATGGGACCATACCAGTATTATCATAATAATTATCATCGGGCGTTAAAGTTTAACCACCCTTTACATAGTAAAAATTATTCGATTTCATTAAAAAATAAAAAAATATACCTAAATATAATGTTCAGTGACTTATGGCCTACCCTGTAAAAGTTTTTTTTTCTTATATTAAATCTAAAATTATAATTTGTCAAACGTACATATATTATTTTACAAACATAAAGTTCATAGATACATGCATAGTATGCATTTTAAAATATATATTTAACTACGGCTTTTAACTTACTTACACATGTTCTTCATACATTTCTTGCTCAGCACCATAAACAAGAGCATATACATAGCTTATATTAGTTAACAGAATCACTAACATCAACCACAAAAGGGGCTGATATACACGAAAGTGTCCTTTTCTACATTTATAAAAGTGTCCTACTCTAAATTGTTCACAAATTGTTTGTACAACTTAAATATTAAGTTGAAACATATTTCAATATTACATTATTTATATTTATATTGAATCGAACTGTGTGTGTCCTTTCAAATATTGTAAAATTGACTTATATAGATTTTCCATAGCATTAATCACACTTTAAACCCCACATCACTATTTAAAAACCAAAAATTACTAAATATTGAAAATATAATAATTCTGCTGTTTTGTTTCTTTCATATTATTTTACGTAGGAGTAAACAAAATATGCAGTTTGTAATAAATATTTTTAATTTATTATATGGATAGCCTTGAAACAATTGTATTGAGTCATGTAATGTAGTTTTAGTCCTGAATTGCATAATATAAAAATGTGTATAAAGTAATGTACTTTTCGAGGGATTACCATGCAGCAGAAATCGATAACGTTTTGTATCAGATACATCATGAAAAAGTTTACATCCTATTTAAATTTTTAAATATGTTTTCTTTTAAAATATTTTATTAAAAAAGAAATAGAAATATAAAACATTAAAAAAGTTTGTTTTTAAAAATAATTCTCTTTAAATCATTAAAAACAACTTTTAGACAAACCATTTGGGGAAAAAAATAAAAAGAGAAAAATGTGGATTGCAAATTGTTTTTCAGCCATTGCAACAGGACCGTTCTGACAATTTATTGTTAATATATTGTTACTAGAGAAATAGTTTGTGGCAAATTAAACGTCAGTACCCTCATCTGCTACGATTTTAGGCATATTAAAAAGATGTTCAGAGAAAAGGCCTAATGTGGGCCCTTGAATCGAAAATTACAAAATTTTATGGTCTCATTAGTAAAAATCTAAAAGTTGATTTGAAAAATTTCACCTTAATAACTATCGCAACACGAAAATTGTAAATTTCGGAGTATTGAAGAGTTTTCCGTTAGAGGGCTTGGTTGTTTAATCTGAAGTTTTAAAGATTCTTAGAAATTAAGAAGACTATTAAAGTGGCTACATTTTTATAAGAACATACAATTCGTCGAAAGTGATTTATTATGTTAGTAGTTAGTAGACTATAATACCCGTTTTTGTGGAAAGACTTATCAATTTATGTCGCCCAGCAACCTCTGTGCTTGGACATTGGTTGCGGCCATTCACAGACAAAGTAAAGCGTCATTTCCGCTAACTGAGGATTGTTGCGCTGGCGACAATGTACGCACTCTAAGTGCTTAAGAAATTCCGGTTTTCATAATTTCAACAGGTACTGAAACCAGCCCTAGCTAGTTCGTCTACCCGTTCATTATCATAGTAAGTCATGTGCACAGGAACCGAGATTTGGGTGATGTCCGCCGAATGGCTTAGTCGATAGATTTTAATTTAACACTGGCTACAAAATGCATTCATATTTTTTTCAACAGACCAGAGATTTGCAATAAATAGTTTTTTTTCGCTTTTAATTATCACTAAGGATGCGATAATCATACACTAAAAAAATATGCGCATAATATGCACTAAAAATTCCAAAATATGAAAATGATCTCTCAAAGTCAACCGAAATTGAAGTATCTTGAAGGATGTCAATTCATTTTAAGAATATTTATTTTCTAATTCAGATCCCACATTTGATTCTAGATCAAAAATATTTTATATTTGTTTTAATTGTTTGAAATCCCATATTTTTGCAAAACGTTTTTGATTTTGTTTTAAATTTGTCGGGCTATTCTTCCTTCTACATTGATTCCCTTATAAAATCAATGAATCAATATTATCGAATTGGCTTCTAATTTCCTCTGGAACTCGATGTTACCCATGTGCCAACCAAGTAACATGTATCAGTTTTGGATAAATTATGTTAGGCCAATTGGCAGCTTTAACCATGTAAGGTGCTGGATCGGTTAAAAATGTAAATGTTTTGTTGAAATCTTGTGTTTTAAGCAGAGCTCCAAAAAATGTCTTTCAAAAATGTTAAAATATGTCGAAATATGCATTTAAAATCAAAATATTTATGCAAAAATATGCATTTTCGTATAGATATGCAACAATATGCAAAAACAAAAATCGATGCCAGTTTAACGCAAATTTAATGATTTAATAATTATAACTCATTAAATATGAGTGAGTGATATTACTCTAAAGTACTCAAGCACACAACAACATTGATTTATAAGTTATGTTGAAATATATATGAATCTTACCTTGTTAATATACTCATACCATCTCAAATCTTGTCTGATTTATAGTTTATCTCAGCTTGGATTATAATTTTAGAAGAGTTCTTGTAAAACGTAAAATTGATTTTCATTCAGCTCATTCATTTACCGTTTCAACGTAGAATAATCTTCAACTTCATTCATATAAAATCCGGAAAATGTAATCGTCAAACAGTCGCTATGCTTCTTCGGGGTCAAATTTTCTTATAATGAGTTCGTATGCGACTCATACTTTAATATAACTTACATTTTGCATTGCCTATAGGCATTGTGTTAAGTTGAATCTAAATCACCCAGGTCATAGATATTGTAAAGTATGAGTACGATAAGTAAACAAACTTCTGAGTAGATATGACGTTCGATAAGATTGGAGTACAAGATATCATGAATCATGATTTTACTCTACTCAAATTTTCAGTACTCGTTACAGTTCTCTGATGCAGACCTCTAGCTATGACAAATGCATGCAACATATTATGATTAGACTGATGATTATAGTCACCATAATACGATTATTATTGCATCATATTATGGCCCAATATATTCGTAATATTACATAATAATATTTTTCCCATAAACATATTACACATGATTTCGGGACACAATTCTGATAATTGTTTATGAAATTAGACCAAAAAAGAAGAACTTCTGCATCATTAGTTTGGTCAAGATTGCTCAAATAATAATTTAAAAATTAATTTTAAGTTAGTAAGTATCGTATAGGGGCATTTGTCACGTTTTAGGCTCTTTTTTTATCATAACTCAAGAACCACTAGTCAGAATAAGCTGAAAAAAAATTAAGAATTACAATTCCTTTAATCTATTCATACAACCTTTCGCTACATAAGCAACAGTTTCGCAGTTATAAATAAATGTATGAAGAAAAAAAATATTTTTTGCCCAAAAAATTTAAATTTTTTATTATTAATTAATAAAAAATCCAAAACGGTAAAAAAAAGCGTCAACTCCCATTACTTTCGCGTAAAATCGCATAATCTTTGAACAAAATGACACATTTTTCACAAAAATCGATGAACGCGTTTCGCTTTTATTCACAATTAAGTAAAGGTAAGAATTTCAAAAATTCAAAAATTTTCTCGAGATATCCACAAAATTCTTTGGATAAAACATTGATTACTTTTTTAGTTCCCCCTCCAATTATCTTCTTAACTAATCGACCGATTTTCTTAAAATTTCGCAGGCAATAAGTGTTACAACTGGAAAGTACTTCAAACCTATAGTTTTTATTATTTAGGGCGTGAAATAAAGCAAGAGGGGTAAAATCTCCCCCTTCCTATATCTTCTTAACTTATCAACTGATTTTCTTGAAATTTGGCAGGCAAGTAGTGTAACATCTGGAAAGAACTATAGCCTATCATTTGTTTTATCTCCTTAACTAATCAACCGGTTTTCTTAAAATTTTGCATGCAGACACTGTAACATCTGAAAGAAATAAGTTATATGGCAAAACAATGTTTGCCGGGTCAGCTAGTTTTAAATAAATTATAAAACACAAATGTTTTAAATTGTTCTATGAAATTAGTTTTGAATTTAAAGTATGTGATAATTTACACAATAGCAACATGTCTTGAACAATTTAAGTTGCACGTTCTGCGCAGAAGTTGCTTCGCAGACCTTGCCGAAAAGCTGATAGTTTTTTTAACTCAATGTCTGAGAAAACATTAATTTGCTTTTGTAAAGCCGGGCAATGATTTTTGTATCGTGGCGAAATTATTTTTGCTGAAAGTATGATCAGAAAACCAGACTTCGCTCCAAGCATCACATATTAATTTACAAATAGCATATTACTGCAATCGGTATTCCCGAATAAGTATAAAGTACAATAGTGCCAGAATAGCTCTAGAATTCCAACGAGTATTACTGGATGCCTGGTATTTTTCTTTATTTTACATAGCAAAAATAGACATTGTTTACAAAGTATTTAAATGCTTTACATATATAAGCATTGCATGCGTTTTTAAACATTTTTACACAAATTTTTTTGATTAAAATTTCACTGGAGAATGCGTATATCTCTATTGTTAATTTAAACAGTTATCTTAAACTAGCTGTTCAACCTTTTAGCATAACCCTCAAAAAAAGCAAAAATAACAAAATATATTCTACAGATGTCGAGCGTCTCTTGACTTAAAAAGGGATTGTTCGAAGTGAGCGGCAACTGTACAGATCCCTACAACTCAAAGCACCTGGTATTGATAAGATCAGTAACAAAATGCTTTTGGAGATACCTCACATGGCAAACAAATTAATTATTTTTATTTTGAATTATATCTTAAGCCTTGAATTCTATCCTCCTTAGTAACCATGATATCAATGCCAGGTTAAGATCATACAAAAGTTGAGTCTAAAGCTAAGATCCCATTATCGGCGCAATGTACCAATTTTTGTCGAATTTCATGTGCCGATAGTGTGACCGGTCAAACATTTTTACGATGCGACAATCTGTACCGAAATTGTGCTGACAGTGCACAATCAAAATTAACCTTGATGCGCCGATAATGTGAACACTCTTTTGCACAATGTGGAGCAATGAAATTGTTCAATATGTACCGATTTTATCGGCCACTTGTGCGCCGATCACAGTCGCCAATCAGCGCCGATACAAGAGGTGGCAAAACGAAACTATTAAATTGCACCAACTGGCTACTAAATTTTTCCTTTTTAAGCTTTATTGTACCAAAATTACATTTGTTTTATCTATTATTTATGGATTAAAACGTTTAAAAAATACATTTGTACTGTTAAATGAAAGAAAACAATTCGCTTTAGCCAAAACATTGCATTTGTATCGATGTTGCCATTCCTGGTTTGTAAACATATTTTTCCAAAACAACAATTACAAAAACAAAGAACAAGTGCAGTAAGTTTGAAAAAATTGAAAACATTATTTTTATACATTAATTTATTATTTAAAATAGTTAGGAAATTCCAAAATAAAATTTTGTCTGCCAATAAGCAAATAAACAAAAACATATGATTTAATTTTCCCAAATAGCACGATAGTGTGACCGCATTGTACCGATTATTGTCGCAGTTGAGTTTTGGCCGATATGAACCGAAAAAAATTGTCACAATGTACGACGATAATGGGACCACCTAAGAATAAATTGTGCAATGTTTTTAAATGTGCGCCGATATAGCACGATAAAAATCGTCACAGATTGTGCTATTTGAGCCGATAGTGGGATCTTAGCTATATAGGCATATCAGCTAATTTTTAGATATACCAAGGCGAATTCAACTACAACAATCCAAAAAACAACATAAACAACATAGGGGGTTTTGCATTGCATTGTTAGTGTTTACGGCTCGAAATATCAACCATTCTTAGCAAACCTTTAACAAATCAAAACAAATAGGCTCGAACTGTCAAAATCACAAGGCGTTTCAACACCACCTGTAGTTAGTTCGCCTTGAGATATATCAAATCTCTTTGAGAAATTAATAGTGTCAAAATTTTTTCCGATTTTAAATGAAAATAGTTTTATTCCAAACCGTCAACTTGCATTTGGAAGAAAACACAGTATATTTGACTAAAATCATCGAATAGTAAATTTCATAAAAAAATCCTTTGAAGAAAAACAATTGCTCACATAAACTCATGCAACACGTACCAGCAAACATGCACAAGCTAATTAAAAGCTACTTAGTCGGTCGTCAGTTTCAGCCAATTAGCGCTGGAGTCCCACAAGGCAGCATACTGGGTCCTCTATTATACTTAATTTATACTTCCGACATGCCAACAAACAAACAACCCCAAAATTCAACCTTTGAGGACGATACAGGTTTTCTACTTACAGGATCATATGTTTCAACTAGAAATATGGTTAAAACAATGGAGGATAATTGTCAATGTTTACAAAAAACATTTAGCCTGTGCCGCGAATCTTGCCCCCCTTAACATTCGCATGTAAAATATCTCGGTATTTATATTGATTGGCGGCTAACGTAGAAATTCCATTAATAGGCAAAATTTACTCAAATGGAACTGAAAGCCATTTAAATTAATTGGCTAATTGCAATAAATTCTGTTCTTAGTCTCGATTGCAAACTTCTTCTTTACAACTCTATCAATAAGCCTATCTCGAAAATATTCAAAGGCACTAAAATAAACTTCTTTGCTCCATGGTACTTTAAAAACTCAAACATCAAAAGGATCATAATGTGACATTAGTTAAAACTAGGATTACAAAATATGCAGTAAAATATTTAAGAAGGCCTTGAACTACATCCGAACCAAGTAGCTCAAAATATTTTAAATCATGGCACTCGTTTAAGGAGAAGAGACACTGCAGCATTCACCTACATATGTGAATATAGACCGTGATGGCGAAATTTTTTGTCTGGTACTGGCAGGACATGTATTATGTATTAGGATAAGATTCGATTAATTATTGTTAATTCATATTTAATATACATATCGTTACTTTAATATAGAAAAGCCCTAACTAACATTTCCCTTACTTTTCATTAGAACAAAAAACCTAATATAAATTGTAGTATTGCAGCTGTGATTTTTTTTAACGCAGATTTTTATTAAATTGTTTAGAGAATTTAATAAACAACTGCGTTTAAAAAAAATCGCGAATACAAGACTATAATTTTTATTAAGTTTTTTCCTTCTCCTGTAAAGTAAGGAAAATGTTAGTTAGGGCTTTTCTATATTAAAGAAACGTTATGAAGATTCAATAAATAGATATTGAGAAAACAATTTCTAAATTTTAAATCTTGTAAAAAAAAGTAATTGCGTTTGGTGCGAAAATTTTTTTTGCAATTTCGAAAAAAAGCATAATAGATCTTCATATTTTGATCTTTTTTTGAATATGCTATGTATGTATGTCGTTTTTTCTATTTGCAAAAATTGTACAAAATAATTTTTGCAGCAGATCCACATTAGCAATAGAAATTCCATCTGATCAGAGATCCATTTTATGACTCCAATTTAGTTGAAAATGGCAAAACTTAATCTGTTCTTGCTAAGAATATTATGGCTAATTTCAAAATATGCAATTGTAAGCGAGTTAAGCCCTTATTTTAAAAATCTTGGGGTATATAAATTTTTAAGGCACAACAAAGTTTTATCTGCACCAAAACTACATATAAGATAGCACCTTGTTCTCCCAAGGTCGCGATATGTATGTATATAGAATGTATATCAAAAAGTAAATGCAATTAAAATATTTGCATAAAAATTGATTTTTAATAATATTTTATTTTGTGTTTTTTCGTATAAAATAAAAACAGCTTTGTAAAGTGGGATTTTTTAAAAATTTTACCAAAAAGTCAAAGCAGTGTGCCTGGGAATGCCTTAGTACTTATAGGTTTGTCAAAGGCTAGTTTTATTTGCAAAATCCAATTTCGTTATTAAGAAAAAGATATTTTTTTGATTTTGTACCATCATTTTTTGGGAAGACAATATACATACACCACCGAGCTCGAGTACAGACAGGAATACATAATTACTAATAAGCATTTAATAAAAACTAGGGGGATCGATCGAATAGTATTCGAACGATTTAAACCGGTTATTTTAGTTTTGCCCAAGACGAATATTTTAAAAAGTCAATTTTTCGATATCGAATAAACCGGTTATTTTGGTAAAATAAACTGGTTATTTTTGTAATGTGTAATTTATATACGTTTTCCTTACTTTTGTTATAAATGTTCCCGTAATAAAAGTATTTTATTTATATTATATGTATTTTATTCGACCTTTATTATTATATGTAATATAACTAAATTTTCAAGCTTGAGGTCTTTTTTAATTTTATATAAAAAACTTAAACGTTTATTTTAACCAATATTTCGGCACTTCTTTGAGTGCCTTCTTCAGGGTTCTTTTTTAACAAAAATTAACAATTTTTTTAATAAAAAACAAATTTAACAAAAATTGACAAACTTAAAAAAATTTTTTTGGAATTGAATAAAAAATATTTTTCAATACAAACTTGATCTATTACAATATACAAAAATTTTTTACCTTCCGTTTCTATTTTTATAAATTAAATGTCTATAATTTTGTGCTACATTCTCAGTGTCAGACTTAAAATTAATTCTCGACATTGTCGGTACATTTATGATTTGTAACATTTCTAACATAAATCTACGTTTATAATTATTTTCTGTGTTTAAAACAGTTGAATTTTCAAAATCTGGATAATGGTTTAGATTAGCACAATGGGATGATAAAGCTGTTTTTTGTGATGCAATATGTCTATATTTTTGATCTGCCTTATGTCCTGCTATCCTAGTCTTTAGTTTATTTTTTGTTGTACCTATATATACCATATTACACTGTCCACTATCATTATCCTTACAAGGTATTTTATAAACAATATTTGACATTTCCATCTTCTTTATTTTGGCTTTCATTTAAGTAAATAGTTTACCTACTGTGTTAAAAGATTTATGAGCTATTTTATATATTTTACTATCATATATATTTGATTTTTCTAATCTTTCTGAAAATTTTGGTATATATGTTACAGATTTATAAATTCTCTGTTCTGTTATACTATTTCGGTTATATATTCTACAATTATCATACTGTATTAATAAATCTGATATTAATTGTTTAGGAAAGCTATTATCTGTTAAAATATTTGAAATCCTTCTTTTATTATCTCTATGAAATTCTGAATCACTTATCCTTAGAACTCTTTCTATAAAATTTTTAGCTGTATTAATATTATTCTCCTCGGATGTTTCGAGAAAAAATTAATAATTCTACCAGAAGATGTTGGCTTTTGATACCAATCTGTTAATATCCTATTCCCTCTTCTTATTATCAATGTGTCCAAATATGAAAGTCTTGAATTAGATTCCCTTTCAATTGTAAATTTAATGTCCGAATGAAATGAGTTAAAAATATCTAACATTTGCCCTATTTCTGATTCCTGAATTATACAAAATAAATCATCAACATACTTTATCAATATCCTCGTTTTTATAATTAATTTTTCAACACATATATCTAATAATTTTTCCATAACTATATCTGCTACAATTGGAGAAGCTGGTGAGCCCATAGGAAGGCCTTTCATTTGACTATATACATGATTATTCAATTGAAAATATCTACTATCTATTATACAAAATTTAAGAATACGTAAGAATAAATCCTTTTCCATATTCATATTTTCCCTTATTACATTCCATTTTTCCTTTACTATATTCATAGCTAAGTCTACTGGTACACTTGGAAACAATGAAACTACATCAAGAGAAATTAACTTTTCATTATTGTCCAATACAATATTCTTAATTCTATCCTTAAATTGAAGTGAATCCTTAACATTGTATTTTGAATTTTCTGTAATTTTCCTAAGAATCCCTGTTATATATTTACATAGTTCATATGATGGAGAATTTATCATTGAACATATTGGTCTCAATGGAAAATCGATTTTATGAATTTTTGGAACACCGTATAACCTAGGTGCCATTGCTGTATTTGTTTTAAGTTTATTCCTTTCCGTGCTTGTAATTATTTCATTATTAAAAAGTTCTCGAACTAAATTATTATTAAAATTAATTTGATTTTTGTATTTTTATGTATCCGAATTAACACCGGTTAACCGGTTATTTTTTAAATGCTTAAGAGAAAACCGACTTTTTTTAAAATAGCAGCTATTCGGCATATTCGAAAACCGGTTTTTGAAAAAGTCGAATAATCGATCTCCCTAATAAAAACAATCCTAAACTTATAATGGGTAATGTCCAAGATTTTATCCTATTTGGAAAAGATAGTCGATCAATCGAATAATTCTAAATACAGAAATTTTATAGATGACGAAATTTTTTTCAATGATTTTAGAAAAATTAGTACTTGAGTAAATAAACATTATTTTTTTAATTAAACTTGTCAATGTAGCTCCAAATTGTTGCTTAATTTTCGGGTACTTAAATTTTAAAAGAGTCTATATATGTACATATATAACATTGAATTTGTTGAATATAATAGGAAATAGAGAATCGATCGAAGTCAGACCCCTGCCCTGTGGGATTTTATCGTCGGCGTTAATTTAAACATTTTTGATGAAATGTTGGTGCTTTATAAACAAGAGCTGAAAGTATTGGAAGGCAGACATTATTAAATATAATATACCTACGCGTTATTGGTTTCATGTTTTCATAATTTTGTATGAAATATTTAAGGCTCTCTAATATTGTCGTTTTTTGCATTTTTTTATTTGATCGTAAGCAACACTTCTTTATGTAAAATATAAGAAGAACAACAAAAAACACATACGGTCTATTTTTGGACTCTTTAAAAAAGTACAATAAGAAAGATGATAAAATAGCGTGACGAAGTTTGTAGGAAAAAAAACAAAACCAATAGCAGGTAAAAAAACATTTCACTCTTTTTAAACAACAGAAACAACAACAACATTTTTAGAAACAAAATAAATTTTTGGTTGGTTTCAAAGTTGGTAAAAAAGAACGAAACACAAAATCCCATATTTAATTTTTGAAAACTGTTAAGTTAAATATGTACATCAAATACAAAAATAAAATGATATCGATTCGGTCTGCTGCCGTTTTTGGTTACATTTCTCCTTTTTTAGCCAAGGAAAGGATACAGCAACAGTGAGTGATGAAGAAAAACATTGTGTGTATAAACAAGACTTCGTTCAAAAATTATTCCAACAAAAAAAGCGTCTCAAAGCCAGCCGCCGCTCTGCTTCTGCCTTCATCTTCTCCTTCAGTGATAGCTTGAGTGCGCGTCATTGCATGTTCAAAAATTTTTGTTTAATTCAGCAAAATTATTTGTTTGAAATTTATATGAATAATTAGAATTGTGGTTATTTTGTTGAACTATTTATGGTTTTTAATCCAAATTTTTTAATATTTTTAATCAGGCTTAAGTTCATCAAATTTAATTTTCATTAAATTATTTTTATGAAGAAAGGAATTTTTACAACATGAAAATTAATTAAAATTGTTATTGATAATCATTCATTCTTGACTGACCTGAGATTCGAACCCAGGCGGCTGGTTACCATGACATGTTTCGATCGCAACCACTCGATCTCCTCAGATGGATTTATATGAATTTTAGTAAACTTTTTGTTTGATTCTGTAAATTATTTGTTTGAAAAAATCACTGTTTTTTCCGTGAACAAAATTCAAATAAATTGTTTGAATATGCGAATTTGTTTGTAGGACCGATTTCAGACAAAAAATGTTTTGATTCTACAAAATTTTTGTTTGAATTCGAAAAATAATGGAATCCTTGTAGAGTTGTTTTTCCACCATAGCGTGATGCTCAGGTCTTCTGAAAGGCTAACATTTTCGTTGGCATACTGATTTTAAATGTCTTAAAAATGCAACTGGCAACAGATAAACTTCTCAAAGTCATAATATGTACGAATGTATTAACTTGTGGTATCTCATTTCTTAACTGCGAATATGAATATTCGATTTATTTTTTGGTATTTTTACTTGAATCCATTTTGTCTTTTTTCAGATTTTCTTAGGAATAGGTTTTTCTATTTAAATAAGTACACAGATGTTTACATTCTAGAGAGTTTTGTAAAGTCAACAATCCTTTTTTAATAAAATTTTGTAGAATTGTACTCAAACGATTTTGAAAACCCAGTATTTATTAGTGATTCAGCAATTACAAAAAAAGGCCTGGCTAATAAATTTGGCTTTTTTAAATATTTTTGGGAGAATGTTTTCTGATGATCTGGCCTAAGCAACCGTTTTGTTGAGCAAGTACGATATGAAGGTTTAACATTCACTTTGTTTTATATATTTTATATGAAAAATTTGCCTTTATATTCTTAAACGTACTGCTAGATTCTTAATTTTCTTATACAAGCTTAGTAAACATGTATTAAAAATAATATTTTCCTGTTTATTTATAGTTTATAGAGTAAAAAAGGATATAATATTAATATAAGATATTCTTGAATAAATTTTCCAGACATTTTGACAAATTGAAATAAATGACTATAAAAAACATTACAAAGTTTACATACTAACTAAATAAATACATTCTCACTTGCTTGTACAATAAAGCATAAAAAATGCTTAGCTATAACGAAATGTCAAATAAGAAAATAACAAATAGAGTATTTATAAGCTGGAAAAGAATAATTTAAGAAACGCTTTATCTGAAGTTGTATGAGCATTTTTAAATGATTTATATTTAGGATAAAAAATATATTTTTCTTTAAAGCTTCATTTTAAAAAAAATGTAGTTCTAAAAATTTATTCTTTAAATTTAAACCAAATAGAATGTTGAAAATTATTAAATTTAGTTTTTTAAACATACATTTTTATAATAAACTTTGCAACTTAAATCCACTTATTTAAACCAAATTTGATGGTAATTTTTTATTCGTCTAATATTTACACAAAAAATATAAAGTAACCACGTTGCCATAGTTTTATAACATTATTAAAAAGCCACATTGCCCACGTATACGTATGAACTTTGAATATAATACGTATCAATGTAAACAGACACATGTATTTACATATGCGACTAGCCAGACCCTTTTGCATATTTCTAAATCTATTTAATATTGCGCTAATAGCATTTTGTTCTAACAGCATATTTGAACACACAAGTCACCTGTAGCTTAGTAACGTACAGACGTCATGTACATAAGTGTACACATTAGGTATTGATATGTAATGCTAGAAACACAACTGGGACGAATTTCGCCTAATACGAGGAATTTTACGTTATCGTTCTTACAAAGTACAATCACAACGAAAAAATAAGTGCTGCTGTAATTAAAATAAGTTGTTTACTGTTTTAAGCAGAGTACGAGTGACTAAAACAAAAAACCTAAAAAATGAGAATGATTGTGCCATTTTATTTTGTATTGTTTTTGCTCGCAAAAGTTATATCAATAACACTGTGTGTAATTTTTAAAGTCATGGAAAAATTACCATATACGGACAATAAATAACCTAAAGGACCAAAAAAAAAGACCCGTGTCTCCCAGTTTAGCCGAAAGTCATGCACTTTTTCTTTTATGGGCCCTTAAAGGTTAAGGGCCTCGGTATCATTT
Organism: Pollenia labialis; assembly: GCA_949318255.1. NCBI lineage: Eukaryota > Metazoa > Arthropoda > Insecta > Diptera > Polleniidae > Pollenia > Pollenia labialis. The sequence continues at coordinate 121,423,701 of OX439141.1, forward strand.
TTGCAATAAATGTGATCATTTTCTCAGGCTCATATCTTGCAAACCGTTAGGAGGACCAAAAAAAAAGACACGTATCTCTCAGTTTTGCCGAAAGTCATGCACTTTTTCTTTTATGGGCCCTTACAGATTTAGGGCCTCGGTATCATTTTTACAAAAAAGTGATCAGTTTCTCAGGATTATATTTTGCAAACCGTTCGGAATTTTGATTAATCCTCTGAGACAAAGTTGTAGCTATTAGGAACAAAAATTGTCAACATATAAAATCAAAAAAACTTCATCTTCAAGAGCAAAATCGCAAAAAACTTAAAAAAATTCGATTTTTTTTACCTTTTTCCCTGTTCAGGTCCATAGGTAGCAAACCGTTCAAAATTCGAGAGACACCGGGATTTGAACTTCGCTTTTCATGAGGACCCAGAATATATATACTTTATAGGGTGTAGGATCAATATTGTAGAAATTGAAACGGATTGACAAACTCATAAATTTAAAGGAGTAATTTTGGGATTTCAGTATTTTGGTTATAACTCAGCCATTTTTTAACCGATTTGATAGATTTATATACCTACAAGGTTAAGAAGAAATTTACCATTTACTTGGGTTATAAAACTTGGACTCGGAAAGATCTTTGGGTCCCGAAAATTTTATTTCGGCCATAACTTTTTCGTATCTGAACCTATTTTTCCTAGTTTTTTATAAAATATGTTCTACTAAAAATTTCCGATATTTTGGTATATAAATCATATCCATAGGGGATATGGCAGCCCTAAAATGTAGGTTTTTATACAATTTTTCATTTTTTTGTACGGGAGGTACCACGCCACCTCTCCAATTCCGCCTACATTTTGTAGGATGGTGTGTATTGACAACCTTAATGTATGTACCTAATTTGGAAACTTTGGCTCTTGCCGTTCCCCAGATATACAGCAAAAAGTAATAAAAATACCACAACCACAAGGGATTTTTGGGAAAATTAGAGGTAGTCGTGGTTTTTTGCTCATATCTCAGCCATTTGTGGACCGATCTTTTTGAATTTCAAAAGCAAACAATTCCGGACCATATGTGACATAAATGTATAATAACCTGGCCCCCATCACATATGGGGTCTTCGGAAAACCCATTTCAACGGACAGACGCACAGACGGACATCGTTAAATTAACTTGTAGAAATTACAAACGGAATGACAAACTTATATATACGTTTTTACCTTCGGTGAATGGTATAATAAACTTTTGTTCTTCTTAGAATTTTTTTTTAATTTAAAGAATTTTGAAATACCTTGCCATTGTTCCAGGCAGTTATGTTTAAAGTTTTTTTAAATGAAGTATGTTTTTAAGTGAAGCGTGATAGTGTTGGCTTTTGTAAAACGTCTTAAACAGCTGGATCAGACCAATAGTTGCTCGATATCAACTCATCTAAGCATCTGGAAGCATTTGGGCAGAGAAATTAAAAAAAAAACATAAGCAGCAACCACTCTCTGAAGAAAATTCTTCAGGAAGATTGGCCAAAAATGTCTTCTAAGCTTTAAAATGGGTGGAATCTATGCCAAAGAGACTAGAAGCCGTCCTAAAAGCAAAAAGAAATCAAACAAAGTATAACCAACTTCACTTTTCTTGGTATTTTAAAACTGTACATTTTTTTTGATGCGTGCACTGTTTTTTTTTGTTTTTGAAGTATTTAAATTTTTTGATTAAATATTGTAATGACATTATCCAAAGGTTTGCAAATGATAATAAATTTCTAAAAATTTAAATTCTTTTTTACTAAAATAACACTTTTTATATTGGAAAACAAGCTGTTTACTTTATTTTGACGCTCACAGTATATTTGACGTAAAAGCTACAACCGAGATTTTTGATTTCGGTTAAAACCGAACAGCAATGCCTAGTTCAGTATATACTCTAGAGCGATATAAACATACATCTCTAGATTTCGTTTCTAAAAGAAATGAAATAAGAGGTATTAAGGTTTTTTGTTTTTATTGATGCTTTTTAAGACTACTACCTACAGGAACAAAAAAAAACAAAATAAAATAACAAGAAATTATAAACCAAGAAAAAAACAAATTTGTATCCAATTAAAATCTTAAAATATCACTAATAAATAAACTCGGCATTAGAAGTTACTAGCAAAATATGTATTGTTATTACACTATCAAATCAAACAAGAACTAAATCAATTACTCAAAACAACACGTTTCTCTATCTGTATCGTACTTAAATGTACGATTGTAAAGGTTAATTTCAAAATGCAGATGTGTGAAATGCTAATTGTTTCGTTTTCTCTCTTTATCACCTGAAAAGTTTTTGTTTTGGTTTTGCTCATGTAGAATACATTTTAATCTGAAGAGATCAAGTGTTGGTTCGAATCTCAGGTCAGTCAAGAATGGATGATTATCAATAACAATTTTAATTAATTTTCATGTTGTAAAATTCCTTTCTTTATAAAAATAATTTAATGAAAATTAAATTTGATGAACTTAAGCCTGATTAAAATATTAAAAATTTGGATTAAAACCCATAAATAGTTCAACAAAATAACCAAAATTCTAATTATTTTGATTTGTTTTGTACATTTTGCAAACGTTTGCGAAATGTTTTTTTCTTGTTTTCATACTCTGGTTTAAACAAGATAGAAAACAATGTCACCATATTGAACATAAAATTGTATTAAAATAAACATTTGCATTTACAAAAACACAATTAAACATATTTTTTTTAGTTTATTATTTTGTATGTTTATTTTAAATGCTAAAACATTAAAACAATTATTGAATTAAAAATTGCATTATGCGCAAATATTTGTTTCTCGTTTGCTGGCGTAAAAATATAAGAAAATCTATTGCAGAGTTTGTGGTGCATAGGGCGAATTTCGGCCGAAGCCATAATTGTGTGTATCTTCATATAAATAAATATATTTTATTTTTAGCATCGTATATTCGCTTTAGAAATTCGTCGTTCAGCGGAGTTATGCTTCTAGTATTAAATGTTGAGGAATGTACATATACTGTTGTCAAATTAAATTTGTAGTAAAAAGCAAATGAAATACGATTTTGGCAAAACCTAAAAAAAATACACAGCTACGTTTTGCTGCATATATACATACATGTCTGTTGTAAGGTATTATTTGTTGAACATATTGTTGACTCAAAATAAAATAGTTAGTTAATATAATTTAAGTAACGTACGAAATTGTAAGTTCAATTTAAAGCTGATTTTTATACTCATCATTATAAAAATATGATGAAAAGCTTGAGGGCTTCCTGTTCAATACCTTTTTTATTCTTAAACAAGCTAGTTGTATCCATCTGCCCGTCTCTCTTTTGAAAAAAAGGTTTAAATAAAGTCACAATTAGTTTTTCGTTTAAGCTACAGAAATTCTTGTTGTTGACCTTCACAACAAGATTTTTCGCAGAAATAATAACGCTTTAACATTTTTAGGGTCGATAAAAAAAAACAAGCCAGTTTGCTATATTTGGCTGGGCCGAATCCTTGATACCTTCATGGACACATTTCCGGAGGATCCAAAAATTAGACTCATTCAGAAATTTTCAGCTTCTTGCCATAACCTAAAAAAATTAGCAGCCATATTCATAACAAAAAGTTAGTCACAGTTTGTACACTACGTCCAAAGAGCTGCTAACTAAAATGCCGATTAGCCAGCATTTTGGTAGTGTATTATGAATAAACTTTTTGGTAAATTAAAGCCAAATTTTTATTATGAATACGGCTGTAGATGTTTTCTAAGCTTAAATATGGCTTTAATCAATTTTTCTTTTAAGTGTTTTCAAGATATTCGCTTTTCCATTACTGCAAGGGAAATCTTTCATCTTATTCGTCACACTCAGCTCCTAAATTTGGGGGGAATACATATAATGGGTGTAAAGAAAATGCAGTTTCAATAACATGTGTTCTCCTGGAATAACAAGAAGCGCGTTTAGAATTTTAATATTAATGACTTTTTAAATTTATTATACCAATGGCGATATGGTTTCTGTTGTTTCCTATAAGCCCGCTTACCACTTTCTGAAAGAGTTCTATACAATTGTGCCCCAAATTCTGTTTTTTGTCAAACGTGAAGCTACTAATTCAAAGTAATTTTTTGACAAGATTAGTGCGGTGTTTCCAGATGACAGGCAATTGATTGTGTAGAAAAATTTATATGAAAATCACCCAGTTTTTTGAGTATTTTTCATATAAATTTTATAACACATCTGGAAACAGCATATAGATCACAACATAAATTATTCGGTGCATTTGGACTCATTTGTATAAAATGTAAATCACCAGTATAATTATAACTCAGATCTAAATATTCCTCTGCATTAACTGATGTTACTTTTTTGTTTGGATAAAAGTTCTCATTACATTCAAATGGCTTACCGAATGACAAAGAAACTTTTATGCTATTACCAGATAGTTTTAAATTTTTTGTTAATGAATAATATTTTTACGCTTAGTGCGTTTGGGATTATTTAAGACAAAATATAAAAATTGTAGATTTTTTTTTTTGCACAATTTTTTTTTTGACTTAAAATTCTGAGTTTATAAAAAAAACGTAATATGAAATTTTTTTTTTTAAACTAATGATTCATAAAGCAATAAATTTGATTTGACCAACACGGTTTGCATATTGGCAGAAAGAGCAAAAAATCAAATAAACAGATGTTATTTGCTGAAACAACTACAGAAAAACACGATTTTCGCAAATATCTCGGCAACGTTTCTTAAGAAAAAAAAACGAATGCCATTATTGTAAGCAGCCCCAATTAAGCTTAAAACATTAACAGCCTGTTCATCGATTTCGAACGTTAACGTTCGCATAGAAAATTATATGTAAAACAAAAACAATATTCGAAAATTTGTTTTTGTTTAAAATGTAGTTTTCTATGCGAACGTTGACGTTCGAAATCGTTGAACAGGCTGTTAATTTTTAAGGTTATTTTTTTGTGGCATAGTGTTTTTAATGCGTCTTATAACAACTGACGTCAGTATTATAATTGATTTCGGCTTAGACCAATTGTTGATCGACCTTCATAAAATTATATGCCTTAAATAATAAAAAATTTATATATATATGTGTTCCTCTAACTCCCATTGGAGCATAGGGCGCCATGCATCCTGAATGGTCGAAAGGACGTCTCAGGAAAGTAGGCGATAACCGCTGAAACATGGTTGCATCGTGGGATTGGACACGTAGATAGCAGCCCTATCACCAATCTAGGGGACGAGGGTTAGCAGCCCACTTTCCCGAATCACAAATTGCTAACGAATCGCTAATAAAAAATTTAGTTTGCATAAAATATCATAATTCGTAACAGTTTAAGGAACACTAACATAATTTTCAGAGGGGGAATTTATACTGGATCCATGGTAAATTATGAATAAATCTTATGAAAAAATCTGTAAACCTCAAATAGAAAAAATTTCAATAAATTGCTAAGTGAATTTTTTTTTTTAGCATTTTATATGTTTTAAACGGCTGCTTTATATGGGATCCATAGTAAAGTATGGAGCGATGTTCACAAAATATCAAGGTGTTATTTCTGATCATATTAGCTAAATTATACCAAATTTTCACAAAGGTTTAAGTCGTATTTAAGTAGTTAGAAGGAGAGATATTACACAAAATGTTATTTCATATTAATTTTTATTTTTTAAAAAATATTACAGTAACATTAAAGCTGAAAAGTTAATCTGCATTTTAATTTAAGATAATTTTTATATCGATCTATCGGCCTTTATGCCGTTTATCAAATAAGGGGAATTAGTGTATACTGAAGTAAAACTAAGACTACATCTAATTTTCAGTTCATATAATATACTGGATTTTTGTATAAATCAGAACGAATTTCACATCCTAGCAAGTAAACTTTATTATCCATATTTTATTTATAATTTAGTGGCACGTTTTTTCATGAACAACATCAATAACAAAAAGTTAGATAGTTGTTTTCATTTCAAATGGTTTTGCCAAAATTACTCTAAACTCAAGGCCTCATAATATTTTGTTTTAGACCAACAATTTATATTAGTCGGTTGTTCGGTCTGTTTTTTTTTTATTTATATTGAAATCTATTTACTAATTGCAAACTTTTAATTAAATCATGCAGTGGCACAACTAAAAATAACAGCAGTAACATAAAGGAATATTTAAAAAAAAACTTGCAAAAGTAAACAGTATGAGCTAGAAATGTAACACACAGAGAAAAATATGCAAATACATGAATATAAACAAGTGAACAGACTGCAACAGATTATTTTTTCAGTCAAATGTTAAGTAAATATCTATGTGCACATGAATAAATGCTTAAAAATTATTTTGATGTAAATTGCGGAATAATATGTCTAAATTTTGGCAGTAGTTCGTTTCACTTTCTAATATTTGACTTATCAGCAGAGAGTTATTAGCTGTTATTAAATGCAACTTAACAAGAAATACATATGTATTAAGTAGTACTAGAAAAAATATTTTTAACATTTATTAAAGCCAAACTTTCGGAAAATTTTAAGACATCTATAAAAATTTTTTATTTTTTTTTTTGGTGATACATATTTGATTAAACCCCGATCTCACCAAGTTCAGTTAAAACATGCTTACAATATGTGTTGACAGCTATAACTGATAGTTAATTATAACTGAATTTGGTGCAATTGGGGGGTAAGTAGTAAAAAATTTAATTTTAATTTTTAGGTTTATCTGTGCGTATGAAATATATTACAATATTACTCATACGTAGTCAAAGCGTGCCATGCACTATGAAAAAAAAAATTTTTTTTTTTTTAATAATTTTTTTATTTATAATATCGCTCATTTGCTGCAAGACCGGCATAAATCAAAAAATACAATTTTGGAGTTAGTGATGCAGAATTGTTCGCTATGTTTTTCTTTATATTGTATATAAAATTCATCTTTATATCTTTTATACTTTCCCCATTTGAAGAGAATGTATCGTTTTTTTTTCTAAGTGATTAGAGCAAATCAAATCCTTTAAACGCGTTTATCTCGAAATGGATTTTTTTGACTTATGCCGGTCTTGCAACAAATGAGCGATATGTTAACACAACAATAAGCAAGTTTAATAATATTAAAAAAATAAAAGCTGTTATTGAATTATAATTCAATATCTCTACAACTTATTTTCTTATGTTTATGATATCTTTTCAATATACATATGTATGTATATGTATATTGGGAGGACCGCAAGTGTCAGTATGTAGGCCTTTTTTAAGGCCTCTATACTCCTTTCTAAAGCCTATAGTACACGGAATGTAAAAACCCACATGCGCATGTGGGTCTGACGTAATTTTGACGTCACTACAAATCCACAATAGCAAGTTCGTGTTGTGTGATGACGACAAAATTACGTCAGAACCACATGCGCATGTGACTTTTTACATTCCGTGTACTATAGGCTTAAGCGATTCGCTTCGTATGCTAGCCTGCTTTCAGAAGTATGCCTTCAAGAAGGTATACATTTCTTTTTGTAAGACCTTCCAAAATATTCAATACACATTCGCTACTCCCTTTTTTAACCAGAATTGATCCCTCGTGTCCATATGGACACAAATGTAAGCTATTGCTAAAAGAGTCAGAAAGTGCAAACAACGTTCATTATAGCGAAGATTCAGTTCAGTTGGTGAATGTTTGAGGAAAGCAGCGGGGCAACAAAATTAAAATTAAATTAAAAAACAACTAAAATTATAATATTTTGAGATATAGAAATAAGTATTACGTAATATTAGCTTATACTTGATTTTTAATCATGAAAGTTTCGATTAATAAAAAAGTTATAGGGTTAAAAAACAAACAATGTTCTGACTTTTTAAAAATTTTGTTGTTAAGACGTATATTTTTAAAGAATTTGTTAGGTGGGGCACACGGCTACATTGCCAATAAAAGAAAATATTCAACAAAACATATTTTTTGCTTTATTTTACTTATTTTTTAAAATTGATGCTAGAAAAACAGGGTTAGCACTTTATTGAAAAGTTTGGTAGTGAAGATGATGGTGGTAAAAACAATGTGCATACCATTATTTTGTGTCTCCAGATGATGTAGAGAAGATGACACTTTAATCGAACTACAAGGTATTTCAGATCATGTTTGCCTTAAACAACTAAAACCTAATTGTGAAATTCTTCTAAGAAGTAGACGTAGGCCATCGGCAATAAATGAGCTGCATAGCTGTCAAGCTCCTTCCACGATTCTTCCTCAATAATCAACTAAAACAAATTTGTGCACAGTGTAAATCGAATGAATCAAAATGAATCCGTTGTTAGAACATCAAACAGAGGAATAAAATGGTGACATTTAATTTTTACTTAGCTGATGGATAAAAGCGTTCAAAACGCTTGGCAGATGTCCTGACACGAATACCAAATTTGTCACAGATTAGATTGAAAAAAACATCTATTAAAGTAATTTTGACTTAGCTGTACAGTCTCCTTAGCACGATTTTTTGTGCAGATAAATCAAAAATGCTGTTATCTTAAATATGTTTATATACCTTAATAATAATCGTAGTAACCTGCATAAAAGTGTAGCTAAAGGAAAGTTAACAAGAATAATAAAAACGTTTTTTAATAAATTGATATTTTTTTTTAATTTAATAAAATTCTATATTTATTTGAAAAAGTGGCCACCATATGTTTTTCAGGTGTGCAGCTAACTTTGATGTCTTATATAAAAATATTTTAAAGCTGCTCAATTTAATAAATATGCAATCAAACAACAAGATACGTAAACAAGGAGTTTGATGAATATGAAAATAATTTTAAAATTCCAAAAATTTTAAGCATTTCTATTAAATGTGTAGGTATAGAAAGTGCTCCTCAAAACGAAATTAGTGTGGGGTTTGTAAAAATAATGACAAAAATTATTAATTTTGTGCAGTTTAGTCAAGAGCGCACTTAAACGAAAGGCAGTTAAGTCAAAACTATTGTATATTGCCATTTTTTGAGAAAAGTCACAACGTCCAGGTTATCAGTGAACCGAAACATGAAGGAACAGCCAAGATATTTTATGTTTTAATTGTTATGGCCACTATGCTGCACTTATTAAAAATAATAGACGATGCGCTTGGGAACTCTGCAAAACAATATGATATGGTATCGTACATAGCTTACAAAACATGATTTATCAAAAATCTAAAAAAAACTTACAGTGTATTCAAATGCAAAATAAATGAAAATTTGAATACAAATTGTTTTTTTTTTAAAAACCATTCATGTGTGTACCCATGTAGCCAAATGGACACGCCAGTTTTCACCACTTTGAATATCAGACTGTTGTGGAAAAGTTTTTTTTACAACAATCTGAACATAATTACGTTATAATATCAACTAAAAAAGTTCTGGCAAAATTCGGGCTAAGAATTGAGAAAGGAAATTGTTAATTTTTAATTATTTTTTTATTTTTAGTGACCTTCATTACTCCCTTCTTTGGGAAGGAATCGAAGATGGTATTAAAGGGAGTTTTGAAGGACTTGCTCCCAACGACAACATGTGTAAAAATAAATAAGTATGGAATGCGGCGAGGAGGGCTTCTGTCTGCTAAATAAGGCCTTATATTAGGCCTCCCTTATCATTATAGTTACCGCTATAGTATATTGTACAAAATTTAAGGAACAAAAAATCATATATAAAAAAACTATGTATGCTGAAAATATTTGCACTCAATTAAGTCTACGTACCACACGCGGCATGACGGTCATACATTATATGGCTATTTTAAACAGTAAGAAATTTCGTGTTGTCTAAGGACTTTTTTTATGCGGTAAATGCTTTAAAAAAAAGCATATAGGAAATCTGCATAAAAAGACGCGATTTTCACACAAACTGGATGATTCGATCCGAAAAGTTAAAAACAGCATATGTTTAAATCTGTTATATCAAATAAAAAAATATTAAACAAAAACAATATATTTAGTAAATATAAAGAAACATAAAATTTAGGGGGAGTAAACTATTAAATGTATCTATTTAACTAGATTAAAGTTTTATAAAAGTTACAAAATAAATAAGTTAATTAAGTAACACTAAGTACTAAAAAATCAGAGCAAATTTAACTGTCTTTTTGGTTTAAAATGTGTTTAAACCAACAAATCTATAAATCACCAAATATATAAACCATCTTTAAACGCATAAGATTTGGAGTTTAAACTACCAATACACCCCATTTGATAAGATTTATCGTAGTGCTGCCACATGTTATTTTTTCAACAACATGTAATACATGGGACACTGATTTATAGTTGTTGAGTTTAAACTAAATATAAATTCAAGTTTAGTTCAACTAAACCAACGTTTAAACCATTAGTGGTTTATTAGCCATAAGTTAGGTTAAATCAAGCTAGATTGCTATATTTGGCTGATCCGGATCCCTCCAATGACCCTGCATTGACAGTTCGAATATTTCAGGAGTGGTATCGATATGATATCTAAATATTATTAATTTTTCTTTATAAAAAACAGACGTCAGCATTAAAATTGGTTGCGCTTTAGACCTATATTAAATTATCGACCGACAATCAGAAAGTTGTATGCTTTTTTCTTAGAAATTTAATTTAGCTTGAGTAAAACATCATGATACGTAACGGTTTTACCGAACTTAAATGATTTTCAGAAGAGGCATTTATATTGAAGGCAAAATTCCGTAGATTTATTTCTGGTATTAAAAACATAAACTTGAATACATTTTAATACAGCGGTGAAATTAGTTTTAGCGGTTACAGTGAATTTCAGAAGGCTGTACTCATGTTCTGTAACTTTAATGCTTGCTTCTCGCATCGAGAAGATGTGAAAGAAAATATTTCATCGTTTCTCGAAAAGTGAGAAAAAGTGTGCCTGTAGCTCATGTCGAAAACTAACAAAAGAGATTACGTCGTTACGTTATAAATGTCATAACTTTGCACTCGAAGCCAGAATGCTAGTAACACATATCGCTGACGGCGACCAAAATTTAATACAATTGCAAATTGTTCAACGGCGGCGCACAGTGGCTGAAAATCGTTTTTCATCGGCCAAAAAACTGTAACTTTTGAACCGATAGAGATAATTTTGCAATTTTTGCTGGAGAGAAGACTTCTTGAACTTTTTTACATTGTTAATTTTGTTAAAATCGGTTCAGTAGTTGTTGAGAAAATTAAGGTCAAAGTTGAACTTTTGCTGTTTTTAGCATTTAGTATGAAAATGCTAATGATTAAGATTGAGAATTATGGTATTTTTTATTCAAAAAGTGGGATGTTTTTCAGCCCACTGTTAAAAGAACTTTTTAATCTACATAACTGCCGAATTTAATTAATATATCTTTGTTCATGTCATATTTATAGTATGTCAAACCTTAAAAATTATTATTTTTACTCATATTGAAAGCCCTTTTATTCATTTACACTATATAAATAATAATTTTAATTAATGTCTGACATTCTATAAATCTAACATGAAGAAAGGTATCATAATGAATTTTGGCAGTTATGTATATTAAAAAGTTCTTAAAACAGTGGACTGAAAAACATCCCCATTTTTGATTAAGAAATACCCAAATTCCCAATTCCAGAAAACAGCTTTAAATTTTTTTTTGTTCAAAAAAGGCAATACAATTTACCACTCGATATTGATCAGAATTTTCTAAAAAATAATGGACATATTAGAAAACATTACTGTTCTAGTTGTATAAAAATCGGCGTGTTGAATTATTAAAATTTTTTACTTAAATTATTTTTTTTTTTTGTTTAAAGTTTTACCTCTGCCGAAATTGGTGTGATTTTAATAGTGTCCCTTGGTGGCAAACATTCCTTCTTAGCAGCAGTTATGTGATGATAAGCAGGATACAGATTTGAACCTTTTTCAATTGCACCTACTCTGAGCTGAATATATTGCTCTTTTGTTAACTTCAAATCTAAAAAAATTTGCTAATGCCTCTTCATTTGAAAACTGTTTTTCATCGCTTGGCGTTGGAACACTCTTAATAATTCGTTTTGTTCTCTTGGGACTAGCGATTAATATTTTTTCAATAATATCTACTTTTGTGAGTTCTTTTTGTGATCGCAGTTGATATAGCAAAGCTTCTTGAATATTTTTATCTCCGATTTCTTCGTTAATATCCTTAAGCTTCCGCCTTTTAGATCTATCGCTACAGTTCTCAAGTGAACTCTTTGGTCTCCCAAGGTTCTTTTCATTTGTACCTTCTGAAGATATCTGGACACTGAGTTCGCCATCTAACCAGTTTGCCAAACTGTTGTAAAATCTAAATTTACTCCATCCAACTTGTTTGAAGCGCTTTTTTAAGTTTTTGATGAAATCGGTTATTTTATTTTGCAGTTCCGATCGTATTTCAGTGCTGCAGGAATTTAAATTGAGTTTTCCTTCAATGTAACTTAAAACATCTTCCTCCTTTTTATTTTTAAAAAACTCTTCGGATAATTCTTTATAGCTGAAGCTCTCCATTTTTATAGATATTAAAAAATTAGATTGTTATTGCTTAGATATATTTTAACAACTGAGATTTAATTCGAATACCGCTGGCTTTTATACATAGCTTGCGTTATACTGTGTTCCTAGGTAGCAAAATAAGGTAGAATATAAAACTTAAATGGGCTTTAGTAGGATACGCTTAAAATCCCACAGGTATTGGTAGTTATATAATATAAAATACTTGGCTTGGTACACTTATATTTCAGTCATATGAATAGGTAAAATAAAAAGAGCAAAAGAAATGTTGCGAATTATTTTACACAAACTATAGGCTGGTCTTAACAGGTACAAAAGTGCATTTGGGTTTAAAGTGGATACTTTCACCTACCTACAGCTAGTAAAATTTCTTTAACCCCTTTTGACCCTCATAAATTCTATTCTTTTGAACTTCAATTTGACTAAAATATAGTACCTGAAAATATATTTAATAACACAGCAGGTAAAATCGGTACAGTAATACAACTTAACATTATTTAAAGACTGCATTACTACCAACATAAAAAACGTTGAACCCACTATTGATAACAGTTTGACATAAAACATAATCCACCCGATTAAAAAACAAGAAAAATCGTTATAAAATCAATCCAAAAAATCCGTTTTATCCGAATATCTCCAAAAGCAAAGTAGATAACCTAAACATTTAAGCATATTATTTGTAACTCAGCTTAAGTTTAGTTTTTTTTTTTTTGCAATCCATAAATATATTTTGGTGAATTTTTAAAAAGTTTGAATTTCCGAGGTTACCAATTTTAGAGGTCCGCAAGTCACTTTCCCGACCCTACCCTACCCGGCCATGACAGTTTAAAATTTCATTCAAATATGTTCAGCCGTTCAAAAGAAGCAAAATTATTTTTCAAAACAAAACGCTCGTAAACCATTGTGTTATACTTCAGTGATATGAGCAGCTTAAATAAAAAGAGCAAAAAAAAATGTTGCGAGTTATTTCATTAAAATGAAAAAAGTGTTCAACAGACAGTTGCACAAGCATATATGGGGTTAAAGAGGACACTTTCAGCTTTCTGATGGTACTAAAATCTCTTTGACCCCTTTTGACCCTAACAAGTTCTACTCCACTAAAATTCGGATTTAACTAAAATATAGAACCTAGGGAAACATTTAATAACACATCAGGTATAAATGATACATTGATGTAATGATCCATTTCTTAAAGACTACTATCCCATTAATATAACAAAAAAAAAATTTCGACCAATTATTGATAAAACAAAATAAAAAATTTTTTCCAGCAGCATGCCACAGCCACAATTATCAATATTTTAATCTAGTTTTGAAATCGGCGATGACAAAAATTGGACTATGGGCCGATGAAATTCAATTTTCGGCCACAGTGCGGCGGCGCAAATACAACCGTCGGCTATACCAAATTATGTAAAGTGCGACTTAAATGTTTGTTGTTTGCAAACGAGCCTTGAAAACATTCGTTTCTTTTATAAAAATGTAAAAAGCAAAATAATTTAACAATAAAAAATGTGCCAAGAACAAAATATTTCTATTATTAATTATAATTAGAATTGTGGTTATTTTGTTGAACTATTTATGGTTTTTAATCCAAATTTTTTTTTTTTTTATTTTTAATATTTTTAATCAGGCTTAAGTTTATCAAATTTAATTTTCATTAAATTATTTTTTTATGAAGAAATGAATTTTACAACATGAAAATTAATTAAAATTGTTATTGATAATCATTCATTCTTGACTGACCTGAGATTCGAACCCAGGCTGCTGGTTACCATGACATGTTTCGATCGCAACCATGGATTTGCCGTCTTACACTCGCAGCCATCGACGACTGCTGACGTCGATAGTCAAATATCAATCCTTAAACCAAATTGTATTTTTAACCCTTGGTAGATCGAAATTTGCTTTTTTGAATGATTATCCATTTTTTTCAATTGATTCTATATACATGTTTTTCCTAACTTCTGTTTTTTCCGTCCTCATGTCAAGAATTCTTCTTGAAGTCCAAAGTACATTTTTCTTGTTTTTTCTTTTTCATTTTGTCCTTCTTTTTCCTGTTGACCTTTTTTTATTATTATTAATCTTATTATTATATTATTATTAATCTTTGTATTTTGCATTTTTAAATGTTTTGTAGTGTTAACATTTTTTCTCGCCCCATTTTTTTTCGAGAGTTTTTTTAACAGTTCAAAGCGGGAACTTTTCTCACAAAAATGTTGCAGACACACTTTTTCTGTAAATTGGCGAGTTATTTCCTTACTTGACAGCTTATACTCTTCATAAAAAAGTTACAGACACAGTTAAGTGAGAAAAACAGCTGTTTGTTTCAATATATGACATTTTTGTTTCATTTCACACATTTCAATCGAAAATTTTTTCGACGCGAGAGTTACAGAACATGGGCTCTGCTTAATATGAGATCAAATGTAAATTTTTAATTAAATTATTTTAATGAATGAGGTAATTTTACAATAGGAAATAATTTGAAATTTGTCGATAATTTTTATTTTTGACTGAACGGGGATTAAACTCGGCAAAATTTAAATGTTTCGAGAATAACTACATTCTCATCGTCAGAGTTTTTTGCAGGTTTACCGTCTTCGATACTGCGGCTGGCAAACTATAGTCAAATATCAATCACATTCCCAGCCATTGTAATAGCTTGGGTACAAAAAAAAGCAATATTTAAGTACGCATGCATTTTTTAACAAAAGAAATTAGACAACGTTTGTTGTGCTTTTGCATGAGTAGCTTTTAAGAAAAATTACACTTAACGCCTTTTGAAGGGTCCTTTTTTCAAAATATGTTCATACAAGTTTAAACATATGCCACATTTTGTTCATATAAAAAGCCTTGTTTTAAGTAACTGCAACTGCACTATGTTTATTGTATGCAACAATATAAAATATAAGCAATATTATAGTGACTGTAAACCAGGGATTTCCAAAATTTTTTTGGTTG
Source organism: Pollenia labialis (assembly GCA_949318255.1). Taxonomy (NCBI): domain Eukaryota; kingdom Metazoa; phylum Arthropoda; class Insecta; order Diptera; family Polleniidae; genus Pollenia; species Pollenia labialis. The sequence continues at coordinate 121,439,118 of OX439141.1, forward strand.
TGTATTAGTGAGTACCAGAGAGTAAGCAAATTGAGAGAATGCATTTATTTACAGCCGAAATAAAATGTTAGTAATATATTTTATAAGTTGTATAACACAAAGGTACAAAATTAAAAATTTTTTGTGTTGATAAAAAATTTGTAGCAATTCTTTCCCAAATCAATGTCGCTGATTTTAAAACTACACTTTTTTTATTCGGAAGCTTTTTGACTCTAAATCAGTTTCAAATATCTTATCAAACAATTGTAAAAAATTAAAGATTTGTATGTTTTAAAAATTCATAAAAAATAAATATTGCACGCAAATCACAGCTGATAGAAAAAAAGTCAGTTTTAAAATCAGCGACATTGAATTGGTAAAGAACTGCTACAAATTTTCCTTGTGTTATACAAGTTATAAAATAAAATCTTCTAAATTTATAATTTTATGGCAGTTTCGGAATGCTTTTCAAATGGGATGAACTTAATTTATTACGTTGCTTGGAACAAATAAATTTTAAATCCGAAAAAATTTGTTCGCATAAGTAGTGCCGAATAAAGAGAGGCACCTCAATGAATTTTTTTTTAGTTCAGGATAGAACTCGCCATCCAAATCTTTCCAGAACTCTACAATATTATTTTCGTCTGGGGAATTTACTTCGCTTCGTAGTATGATTAGTTCTGATTGAATATCAAATTCGTAGTTGCTTACATCGCAACGAAAAGGGTTTTCGAAAAGATCTAATAGCGGTTGTAAAATTACAAAATCTTGAAACCTGCCTTGAAAATTATTGAAAAGTGTTTCAAATATTTCGGCATATTCATATCTTTTGTCGATTTCGAGATTTCTGTAAATAAGTGAAATTTTGGAAAGTTGGAAAAATCACCACTTTTAATTTGGGAAAAAATTAGAAAAAGTTTTGTTTTAAAATTGTGAATGATTTTTGACAAGTCGCATATATTGCGTTCCTTTCCTTGCAATTCCAAATTAAGTTCATTTAACATACTTGTCGTATCTGCCAAAAAAGCTTAGTCTAAAATAAAATTATTGTCTTTTAAACACTGGACTAAAACTCTTTCTATCTTTCTATCTTCTTCTCTTAAATCATAAAGTCTATTCAGGCAATCACCGCGACTTAGCCACCGAACTTCTGTAAACATTTTCAGGTCACAATTCACAGCATTTTTGTTTTTTAAAAAGGTTACAACTTTTCGGTGGATAAGCGCTTGATGTCCGCCTCGAATTTTATTTATTATATCCTCTGCTGTCTTCATAGCTGGGGTATCATTTATGAATTTCGATGCAAGAGCGGCCTGATGAATTATGCAGTGAAAATTATGAACTGCAAATTCGTGTTTTTTTAATTGGCCTTTAAGTCCATTATATTTGCCCAACATTACATTGGCTCCATCTGTGCAGACTCCAGCAAATTTGTTTATGTTTACAATGGAAATAAGCTTTTCTCTGACAACATCCTACAACAACGTGCCAGTTACATTTCCATAAAATGATTCTAAAGTAAACATTGACTCAAAAATAGTGTATTCGCTGTCTACGCATCGAAAACAAATAACAAGTTCACACAGATCATTTATGTCAGTGCTTCCGTCTAAAAAATTCGCAATTAACTACTTTTTCCCTAATTGCAGATTCTACACAAGTTCCTAATTGAACAGTACGACGGCCTACCGTTTGACTGGACAGGGGAAGAGACTATAAATTTAGTATTATAATTAAGCCTTTCCCAAATTTTCTTCAGCAATTGCTTGATAAAAACAGCATCCCACACCATCTCCATTTTCAGTTTGGGAACTGATTTTGGTTCATTAATTTCCTCTTCTAATAACCATTTTTTCAATTCAATATGAGAATTATAACGTGAAAAAGTTATTTTAGTAAACAGTTAGGGTATTCATAGTGGTAAGTAATAAAGAAATGGTATTCACGGTGCTAGGTTGCTCATACTTTAAACATCTGTGCATACATTTTTATTCTAGCTAATGGTATATCATTACTTTTTAGAAAATACCAAATGCACACATGAGTTTGCCTGCAAAAATGTATAAAGTCATTATAACAGTTAAAGGCAGAATTAGTATTTACTTTCTGTTTCTGTTCTGTTCCGTGCCGTTCTGTTTCAAAATTGTGAAAGTTACTTTTTCTGTAGCAACTTATTAGCCATTTATGACAAATTTATTAGTTTTGCGCCATCCGTTGTTTTATTTCAATAACTAATTTTGTATTTTTTATTATTTATTTTGCGGTCACTTACAATTACTTTACAAGTTTTTGATTTTATCAAACTGAACCGCAACAGAACAGAACAACTAATCAATTTCACAGGTTTTTTAATAACAAAAACAAATCAGCTGGTTCGTAACAGAACAGAAAGTAAAGACTTACTGAGCCTTAACTCTTTGGGCTCGGTCAAATAATTGTAGCATAAAAAAGTAAGCAATAAAAATAGTGCGAAACAATAAAGTTTCATTAATACATCAATAAAACACATCTTCTTACCCAAACATTTTACCTACTGTCACATTTGCTTTTATGTGTACAGGTTATTTACACATAAATTGTAGCAAAACAAGACTTTTTTACTTGTTTTTTAAATATTTCTACTTACTTAAGAAAAGTGTTTTTAAAGAAAGAAAAACCCCACCGACGCGATTGGTACAGAAACCAATATATTTTTCCAGGAAAATACCAACAAATTCTTTTGGCTATTTTTTTTTTCTTAATAATATCTGCATTTAGGTACGTCTTTTTAAAGAAAGCAAAAGGGACCCTTTTACAGTTATCAAAGAATTTTTTTCGTTAGCTTAAACGTTGCAGTAAATGTTATTGTTAAAAAAAGTTACTTAATAAAATTTACGTTAGCTTTGCTATTAAATATTTTCAACAATTTAAATTATGTTAAAATTAAATAGAAATGTTATATAACTCTGCATTTAAGTCTTAAAATTTAGACTCTAATTATAGCACGCAAGGCATTGGATGTTACCAAAAGCATTTTTGACCGCACAATATTTTTGAGTGTAAGCTGAAACAAAATAATATAGCATCCGCTAAACATGTACACTTGTCGAAGTCACACCGACGACTGAATTGAAGAGCATAAAAATATGTGTTTGTAGTGGTATGCACAATTGTGCAAAGAAATGGAAACCCCTGCTGTAAACATATCAATGTTTATCGCAATTAGAAATTTGAGTATTGTTGACTGAAAAATAATTATTTTTCTAACAACTATATAATGATAACTTTGAAAACCTATTTAATATCTTGCAACGATAACATGATAACTTTCTAGTAGTTAAAGTATGCTTAAGAGGCAAACCAAATATTTTTACTCTAATAATATTTTGTTAGCGCCATTTGTCAAAAAATGTTATATCAGTTCTGTCGTAATATTAAAAAGAAATTAAAAAAAAAGTTAACGAATTGTTTATTCAATAAAAAATTGTTAAATAAAATAACATTGCTAATATAATAATACATTTTTATTTTTTTTTCTTTGTGAAAGTGCAGAAAATATTGACCATTGCATGTTAGATTAATGTTATTTTAATAGAAAAATTAAAAAAAAATCTATAAAATAATTTATAAATAATTGCGACTTACAACAAATGATTGCAACGATAATTTGATAACTTACGATTAGAATATGATTACAGTAATCATAGTATGATTATTTCAGATAGCTTATTATGATTAACATGACAATACTATCATAACTTCTTAATTTATTATGACTAACATGATTATAATATGATAACTTCTTAACTTATTATGATTAACACGATAAAAATATGATTAAGGGAAGAATGTTACGATCTAGTATTACGAATGCATTTGGTCCTAATATGATTCAAGAATAATCGTTATATATTTACTACAATCTTGAATCTTATCATAACATGTTGCTCTTAGTATATGTTTACCACAACCATGTTTTTTCTTTGCGAGTATTATATTCTATTTTTGGAGGCTTTCATATTTCGATTAATCAATTTTAAATCGAGATTGGTACGAGCTTCTTGGCTCAACTATTTAAGGAGTTTAAGTTTTTTTCCAATCATCTGTTCCCAACTATCGGTGTGACTCATTTTGAAATAAGCCTCGTTTGTTTTAAAAAGAAATGCATGGATGTTGTTAACTTTTGCAGGTCGCACTGGAACGAAATTTCTAGAAACATATTCTCTATCTTTATAAAAAATTACCGTCCAGAGAGTTAACTATATATGAAGAATACATAAGAGCTGTTAACAATTTGTGTAGTCGTATATAATCTGCTGCAACCTTTGACCAGTAGCTGCAGAAAGGCTTGGCAAACAACTAATTGTATGCAAAAAGACAATTTGCTGCGCTCTCTTAGATAAATACGAATGTGATAAAAGAAATATATTACGCATGTCTGCATAGAACTTGGGATTTAAAACACACAGCAGTGAATGAATTTAAAAAAATCAATGAATTGAAATTATTTGTAAAGACCACTTACCGGCCTCTAAAATATTTTTTTTTAATATTGAATATAAATTGTATAGTTGCTAGACTACTATTTTACTACAACAAAAGCTATAAAAAATGTTGGTATATATAGTTTCTTGGACAAATAAAATATATTGATTTATTAAAAAAAATTGTTCAATAGAACAATATAGTTTTGCTATTGACGTTCTTATTTTATTTTTAGAATCAAGAAGAAGCTGTTAAGCATCAACAATATAAACAAATTCAATTGTTTCTTTTATTTATATTTTGAAATTTCTTTTTTATATTCCACATACAAATAAACATAGTCCTGAACACACTTTTGCAAGCAATCAACAAAATGTTCATTGTTTTAAGTCCGTTTTGCTTTAGGTATCCGGCTTCATTTTATGACAGAACATTTTTACACAGATTATTCCTCGTACTATTTTACCATTCTTTGCATCTTCTGCACTAAAATCATTTACGTTTTCGATATAGTGTTTGCGGTGTCAGCCGCTTTTATTTGGTTATGTGTGACTCCTGGATTAAGGGCTATATACCTAAGGGACGTTTGTATGCAGATGATTGTGCAATTGTAATCGTACAAGTCTTTTGTTGTAGGATTTTTATCATCATTGACGTCATAAAAGCAATTGACTTAAGTTTGATGTAACGATAAATCAGAAAATTACTATGTTTTTAGGATTTTCAAAGGAAATTTTGTCCGTTCTATAATTAGTATCATTAAGCCTTATGAGTGAACATATATGTCCCTACTTATGTGTTGCTTTAACAAGAAAATGTTCGTAGAACATCAAAATATTACAAAACATGTTTTGAGTCATTGTAAAGACCGTTGTGTATTCAAATGATGATAGGGATTAAGATGCAGAGATGTAACGTAAAAAATATAATAATTAATGGAATAGATGTTTATTGGAGTTAACCAAAATTACTCTAAGTTCTTATTAAACACTATAAAAATGTCCACGGTGAAAACGGGAAAAAATCAATAAACTAAGTTCAGAAAGCAAAAATTAAGAAATTCCGCAAGTTTTTCACAGAGAATAACAACAAAGACTTTTAGGAAGCTTGTAAATTTTTTTATGAAGTTATTTTTAATTTTGCGATAAGGAATTCTTTTATTATGAAATAAGTCCTCAAATTTTCTAAATTAAGTAAAGTCCACATTGGACTTAACATTTCAAATTTTGACATTTGTATGTATGTACATTTTTTTAAGGGCTGCTATTTTATGCTCGCACTTAAAATTCAGATTTTAAAATTCCGCATCGGTCTCTAAAGCTTCTGTGAATTGCCCGCTTTCGACCGGGTGCAATGATTTTATCCTCTATGGTATAAAAACACCGGCTTTGCTTATTAAGGCATCTCTGCATAGCCGCCAAGGATTTTCTCCGCTTTAGTATAAGAAATTAATTAAAAGTATTGAAATTCTTACATAAAATTTGTGTAAAAATGTTTGCTGTAATTTTTCATTTCATAAAATTTGCTTTTTTTATTAGTTAATGAAAAATACCCCCATATTCAAAATATTGATTTAATTTGGGGCCATTTTTCATTCATTGATATTGGGGTCTTTTTGCATTCGACTTTAAATGAAAATTCACCCCAACGAAAAATACCACAAAACAACAAATAATTTGCACTAAAATTAAGTTTTATTGTTCCTCATTTAAAATTTTGGGGCCATTCTTCATTTTCTTTTTAGGGCCATATTTCCTGGGGAAATTATACGCACCGGTTTGTGTTTTTTTTTAATTTTAACTTCTTTTGGTGCTTAAATTCATTAAAAAATTGGCGCTGCGAAATATGGCCCCAGGAAATATGGTCCCAAAAAATAAATCAAAATCTAATCCAAATTTAGGGCTTTTTGTCATTATGCAATATGAACCCATTTTTTTAATGAAAAATTACCCAAAAAAAAAAAAAATAACTCTAAAAATAAAATGAAATTCCCTAAATTTGGGGTAATTCTTCATTATGAAAAATCACCTCAAAATTTATATTGAATTTTAACCCCAAAAAAGAATGCAAAGAAAGTTATATTAAAAATAGTGGGTGGAGTTCATATGCCCGAAACTAGAACCCCTATTTCAAAATCCGAATAATCACACAGTTTTGGTTTTAAAAATCGTACGATTGATAGCATGGTTGGGCTTTCGGCCATGCGCAAACATTTTTTCCTCTATGGTATAACGAACACTTGCTTTGCTTACTAAAGTTTCACGTTTTAGCCGGCGTTTGACCGGGCGCAGGTATTTTCTTTTCTATGGTATAACGAATACTGGCTTCGCTTAGTAAAGCTTCTCTTAAAAGCCGCCTTCGGCCGGGCGCAAGAATTTTTTTCTCTTTGGTATAACAAACACTGGCTTCGCTAACTAAAGCATCTCTGCATAACCCTCAAGGATTTTCTCCACTTTGGTATACACAGAAAAAATAGAAAATCGACTTTAATTAAACCATTCGTTCAGACAATTAAATATTTAACTAATTTTGCCCCTGCAAAGGAATTGATCATATCAATTAACGGGATTGTATTTTCGAGTCATGGGACACAAATTTAGTCAATTAAAAAATTAATTGCATAAACTAAAAAATACACCACATATACACACACATTTAATTTAATGGGTTTTGACTAAAAAAATTAATTGCAGCAAACAAAAAATTAATTGAATAATTAATGTACACCAATTTATTATTTAATTGAATAATTTTTTGCAAAATTTTTTTCTGTGTAAGAATTCGGGCTTTTTATGCTATTTCTAGCAACTGTTACAAAGCATTTTATATAATTTGTGTAAAAATGTTTGGGGTGATTTTTTATTTCTAAAAATTTGCATTTTTTATTATTCAATGAAAAATAGCCCCAAAGTAAAAATTGTGATTTTATTTAGGGCCTTTTTTCATTCCTTGATATTGGGGTCATATTTCATTCCACTTAAAATGCAAAAACACCCTAACGAAAACATGAATAATAACCCCAAAAAAATGAAAAAATTGCCCTAAAATTGCGTGTTGTTGTGTCACATGTAACATTTTGGGGCCGTTCTTCACTTTACTTTTGGGGCCATATTTCTTGAGGTCTTTTTGCGCACCGCCTCATATTTTATTTTATTTTAAAGGATATTTTAATTTTGTTGGGGTAATTTTTCATGTTGTATTATGAAAAAGAGCCACAACTTTGGGATCGATTTTCATTTTTTCTGGTCAAATGTATTTCGCAGCGTCCAGTTAGCCGAGCAACTGAAACATAGACCTTGTAGTGAACAGACAATTTTTTGGGGAATCGACCCGTAACCCTCGCACTGAAAGGTTCAATGGGCAGCCGACATCAGGACGAATCACTTTAACTCAAATCGCGTGGTTTCAAATCACATGTGATATTTTAGTGTTAAGTTTTTTTGTGTTTTGGTGTCATCTGCAATTGCCGAAAGCACACCGAGAAACACAAAAACGGTATGACTTTCAGATCGCCACAAAATCACATGTGTGATTTAAAAAGCACGTGATTAGAAATCACGTAATTTTCAGAACAGGCCCGATATACAAGTTTTAATAATAAAAAAATACTCTTTTAAGATACAATGATTTTTAAAAATGTAAAAATTGTAATACATGTTTACTTAATATCATGTTACAAAAATTAAAAACACTTAACATACTAAAACCTTTCGCTAGAAAATTTTGTGGTAAATCTTAATTATAATCAAAACCAAAAAGTAGTGTAACTGTCACACAAAATGAAACGTTACACTGTTCAACACAGATTCTATATCCTACATTCTTTGACATTTAACTCTGGCAAAATTTGTTTGTATTTGCTGAAGGTTCAAAACGAACACACAGATACAAACATTCATGTTTGTGTATGTGCAAAGTGTTCACACATTGACATAGATTTTATTTTAGTATGAGTTTTTTTAGGAAGGTAGACAGACAGTTGTAAAGTTGAAAAGCATGTTCAAAGCATTTTTAAGCTGATGAGCATGACAGTAATTTTTAGAACTTTAGTTGTATCATACAAAGTTTTCATGTGAACATGTTTGTCTATGGCAAAGCATGTATTAGCAAATATGTCGTCATGCCTGTGCTGTGTAAACTGAAATAATGTTTAACTGTTCAAATTATAAAGGAAGCAAATAGGAAAGGATTCATTTTCGGAAATGTATTTTGAAAGAGACAGCTAGGAATTTAACATAGAATGACAGATGTTGGAAATTATTTGTAACATGTTGCCACCACAATTTATCGAAAACAGTTTTTAAAACAAAATTCCTTGAAAACTTATTAGAGTAAAAGGGAGGAAAAAATATTTAAGCTTTTCTTATTAATGGATGATTTTTCTTTCATAACCGACAGCAAGAGCAAAATACATATATGCAAACCCAGTATTTTTGGAGAACTTTAGTATCCAACCTAATCAAAAAGTGTTAGTGAAGCAATTTCAAAGTACAAATTGTTTGAGAATAACATTTCAAGTGAAATAAATTCTTAAAACAAAATCAAATAAAAACAAGTTTTCGACGTAATCATAAAGCAAGCACACAAGCTTTATATTTAGCAGAATGACATGTTTTTAACATCTGACTTGTCATGTTTTCAAGTCACATGTAATTGTGCATGCCTGTCAAAATTGTTGATTAATAGAAGGTTTATAATATTCGGTCACATACGTGCATGCTAATTGTTTCTGACACAGTCTCTGTTTTTTCAGAAACCAAAGTACTTCTGGGTATTATGTGATGCCAGCAAAAAAATTTTATTTGCGCCGTAAAAGAGTTCAACTATTTTGAAAGGGTTTTCTTAAACTTTAAAAATACCAATTTAGGATACAATAATGAAATGTTTTTATATATGTATGTTCAAAATATCTATTAAATGGTTACATTGGTATTGTTACGAAAGTAACTTTAGTTAAGAATTTGATTAATTTATTAGTTATCTTGTATTGATTAGTTATTTAGTATTTGCTAGTTAATTAATTAGTTTAAACTTTTACTGTATTAGTTACGTACACTTATAGTGTAAAATACAATGAAAAGATGTAATTTTAAGATTGTGTGCCTAAGTGTACTTTAACCCAATGCAAAAGCTAGAATTTTCGTAATAGATAACTTAATTTATTTTAACGCCTTAAAGTATGCCTTAGTTTATGATGCATAATAACCAAATTTTAATTTGCTGGGCATTGTCAATACAATTTTGCACTACTACTTTTTGAACAGATGGATACACGCATTGAACGCTTGGTGTGAAACTGCAGCGTTAGCCGTTTTGCTTTGCAACATAGTAGTAAAATGTTCTCTCATTGATTAATTTTTATGTATTTGTAAGTTTTACGATTGTTCGGCTTATTTTTAATAATTTTTGTGAGAATAAAATCATTTTTCATAGGCTGGTTCCTAGCACCAATTAGAACCTTTGTTTCAAATTTATCTAAATTTTCTCCAAAATTTCGATCCATGCCTTGCGCACAAAGTTTACATGCACATCCAGCTAGCCGGCAAGCCAGACAGCCAGCCGGACGGACATCGTTAGTCGATAGGTGTACTTAATATATCTTTAATATATTTTAAGGTGTTATAAACATCGGCACAAATGCATTATACCACTTCCACAATTGTTGTGTGGGTATAAACAGTTGATGTCAGATGGTTTATCAAAATAATATAGAGCACGCTCTAATTGAAATTTGGTCAAACGACTTTTTGTCTGACTTTAACAAATGCAGTGTTTAAAGGTAACACGTGACATGAATTTATTTTGCAGAGGAATTTTGACAAGTCAGATTTATAAACATGTCGTGCTTGGGTACCTATAGTAAACCCCATAGTTGCTTTATGGGTACCGCAAGACTTTATGCAAACCAACTCCAGTAGGATTCTGTAACTTTTAACAATAACAACAGTTGTTATAATTGTCAACCTGTTTCGTTGTTTGCACTAACGATTATGTGATTCTGTAAATTGTTGCTAACAACATAGATAAAAATTAACGTCAAGTGCATCACTTTCAAAAAAAATGGCAAAATAACAAAAAACACAAAGAGAAAAAAAAACAAATAAAATTATTAAAATTATTTTACATGGGAATAGCTTATCCCATCAACAATAAATTTCAAGTGTTTTTATCAATAATAAAAACTGGGAATTTAGCACGAATAACAAAATCTTTTGAAATTTAAATTTTGTATTCCCAAAAATTGATATTACTTTTTGATAAAAATTATTTTACTTTTTAATTAAATGCAAATTATTTAATTGCCATTTTCAAGTTATATTATTTCTTTAAACTAAATTTTTTTATTTTTTCGACATTTAACATTAAATAGACAACCCTTCAAAAATTGTCGTTTACATAACACAAACAGCTGACTTAACGATAACAAGTGTTGTTTAAAATGTTACAGAATAGCAATATCGTTAATTTGCTTGTTAAATTTTTTAACAATGACAACTATTGTTAAAATTAATTACAGAATCGCACTACAGGTGCTGTCATCTAGCATAATGCTTCGAAATTAAAATAATGAAAGCATTATCATGTATTGCGTTCATGTGTTTTAATTTTATTCACCACTGCCGGCCCTGGCCAGACACTGGTAGTACAAATTTTAATTAAAATGTCTTGACAAAGATTGCCACGCCCACAGATACAAAGATTTAGCGTATTTAAACTTTTCCATTAAAAACACCATTTCTAGGTAAAATATTAAGAGAAAGTTCAAAAATGACTGGTACAGTAGATGGTATCCACGTAAGGGTTAATTTCATGTTCAAAATAAAGGCTACAAGAAATAGAAATATAATTAAGGTAGCTTAGCAATAGAGGACATAACTTCCAAAATAAACTTTCTAAACTTAATTATATTTGGTTAATTAAGTCAAAAATATATTTATAAAAAAATATTTCTATAGAAATGTGCTTACCATATTATGTGTGATTGTCACAATACAGGTATTGAACGTGTAGGTAAATTTATATGAAAATCGCTTATAAAACTGAGTGCTTTCATATTAAGTTTACAACACGTTTAATCATTGTATTGAGAAAGCCGCCATTTAACGTATGCACGTTTATCTTGCGTAAATGACGACGACAAAAGAGTGGCAACTTCTGTTAGATTTAAGTGACTAGAAAAACAACAAATAAAATAAATAAAAAATAATATTAGCGATATTCCGGGAAATAAAAGATAGCTTTTATAAATTTCAAGGAAAGAAAATTGGGTTAGTTCAAAGCCCGTTTGATGTGTCCTCATTCAAGTTTATGTAATTTAGCAGTACTTTTTGGCAGTATGGAGATTGTCATATAAGACAAACTAGTGCTATAGTTTACAAAGCTTTCATGTCCTCCAGGAATATGAGTTTTAGTACAACAGACTATCTAAGCCCTAACAAACACTGAAACACTAAATACCAAATTCTGAGTGCTCCAAATAAATAACACCGGTATTTACATTGATCTAGTACCTGTTTTAATAACTATTTTTTTAATTAAATTTTAAAGTGCATTTGTGCAATAGAAATTCATTATCAACAAAGATGTTTACCTTACCTGTTTCTGTCTTCTATATTGTAGCATTTTATTACACTTCGTAGAATTCTCATTTGTCATGACAAGAAAACACCAGTAGCAAATTTGTTATGTCATTTAAAATCCATCTCATGCATGTTGAAGATGACTGTGACAATAAATATATCGTATTTCATTTTAAATTCTTTATGACACTTGTAAGTAAAAACTTTATGAGGTTATTAATTGTAAGATAATTCTCAAATCAACATTAAATTAAAGTAAATTTAAAAGAAAGTTCATATAAAATGAAAACTTATTTTAAAGAAAACGTTTAAGACTCAATTAATGTTTAACATTAATTAAGGGTAGCAAAATATTAAGGGCTGATTTTGAATTGCCGTATGGGCTAATGGTAATTCAAAAGTGATTGTCGAAAAACCAATGCTCCAACAAAGAGTGACTGTTTGGTGCAGTTTATGGGCTGGCGGCATCATCGGGCCGTATTTATTCCAAAATGAGGCCGGTCAGGCAGTTGCTGTAAATGGTGTTCGCCATCGTGAGATGATAACGAACTTTTTACTTTAATACTCAAAATTATACCGTTATCTAAAACGCAAAAGGCCCTTACTAACCCTAAATTGAAAGTCGAATTTTCTATATTTTCTATATTTTACTATCAATGACTCTACATTTGCCTCAATAACTGGAGTGTAATTACCAACGTAATCTACGAGAGAAACGACATTATGTTCGTCATCCCCTCTTGATCGTTTCCTTGTATGGTTAAGACTGGTTTTTCTTTTTCATCAACTTTTTTAAATGGATATTCAAACTAATTAAATTTGCAGTCCCGTGCAAAAATCACTTTGCGTTATCTTTGTCCCATAATCTATACCCATTCTGACTATACCCAATTATTACATATGGTTTACTTTTGGCTTAAAGTTTTTTCCGTCTATGTTGTGGTTCCCTCGCGTATGCAAGACACCCAAATATCCTTAATTTTCTAAGATCCGATTTAAAACGGCACCACAATCCTGCTGGTGTATTATTACTTGCTAGATATTTGGTTGGACTACGGTTTATATGTAGCTGAATAAACAGCTTATTCCCATAAATACTTTGGTACGTCAGCCTCAATCATTATAGCACGGACTTTTTCAATAAGCGTTCTATTGAACCTTTCAGGTACACCATTTTGTTGAGGTGTACACCTCCAACAAAACTATTTTTAAAGAAAATTTTAAACATATATTGTAAACTAATATAAAAAATGCAACGCATATATATTCTATTCTGATCCGTAATTTCTAAAATAATTACAAATCAAACTAGATTAAATATAAAGAAAGTATAACAAAGTAAAGAATATAAATTCAATATAACAATAAACACATACACTATAAAACCATTATTAAGTATGGAAAAATATAGAGGGGAATTGTCCAATTAAATTTGCTTTTATTAGTCCTTATATTGTTAATAAAGCAACTAGTTTTAAACTATTAAACAAAAGTATAAAAATTAACCAGTTGGCTTCCTATGACAATCCAAAGTTAAATAAGATAGTTTGATATATAAAAAAAAATCAAAAGTGCAACTAGTCTAGAGTCAAAACAAACCAGTATACTTCTATCTAAATACTAGTTACTTTTTATGCAGGGGTGTTATTTATTTGCAAACACACGTGTACCCAACTGTATAAACGCAGTGGTTTTCTCAAAATATTTAAGTGGCATGCAGTGTTTAGTGAAAATGGTCTGGCGACAAAGAAAATACAAAGTTTCGTACCTTTTTTATGAAATCTAACGAAAATTCTGCGTATTTTATTGTTGGATATCAAAAGATATATCGCTGGCTTAACATGTAAAGGCTCTAAGTCCATATTTGAAAATTTTACAGGAGAGACAAAAAACAATCAAAATACATGTGATGGAACAATTTGAGAGAAATTGTTAAACTGTACTTTTAATTGGGACTTAGAGCTTTTTCTTGAGATAAATTGGACTTAGCGCTTTTGCTCATCACTACAAAACAACAACAAAAAATGAGTTAACTGTAATTTTTTCTGTGTAAACAATGTATTTTTACTTATTGCACATTACTGCATTAAAATCTCAATATCTTAAAAAAGTGGACTTAGAGCCTTTACATGTTAAGCCAACGATATGACATTTTACACTTGCGCTTTCACAAGACCATTAAAACTAAATGTCTAAGTCCGCTACACGCAGAGAAAAAATATGGTTGCGCATGGTGACGGCAACTACACTATATTTATTGTAACAATATATTGTTGTTGTACACAAATAATTGTTATTTTTATTTAATATAAGCAATATTATAGTTACTGTATACATATCAATGTTTATCGCAATTTTAAATTTGAGTATTGTTGACTGAAAAATAATTATTTTATTTTCTAACAACTAAATAATGATAATTTTCAAAACATCATGACATTTAATAGCCACAACATGAAAACTTTTATACATTTAACATAATATGTTTAATATGCAATCAAAATATTTTTAAATAAATGTTTAAAGTTTTTTACAAAAAGACCCCAAGCCCGAAAATTTATTAATACAGTTGTTTTCGGTTAATTGAGTATCCCGCTTTATTTCACAAAAAATCATCTAACGAAATCATACAGTATAATGCCATGTTCGCACGGTGCTTTGGATTATTTCGCTCTCTGTTTTATTACTTATTTGAATTATCATATTCGCACGGCATTTTTCTAATCGGTTTTTACAGTTCTTCCTCTTCTGTTTTAAATTAATTTTTTTTATTGCTAAATTTAATTGTTTGTTTGCGGTTACTTGTATTAAGAATGGAAAGAAAAATTAAGTAAAACATACTATTTTAAAGAAATACATATTTACATATAAAATATTTATTTTCCTAGTAAATAGAAAAGCTGTTAGCAAATGGACTCAATGTAGCATTTATGTTATATTTTGTTTGTTTTTTAGTGCTTTTACAGCTGGTTATGAAAAAAACCGATAAAAATTAGCGATCACATTGATTTTAAACTAATCCACAGGGTAATAAAAATTGAATTACTTACAAATGAGATAATCCGCTATTAAAATTGTGTCTGACGAATTTTTTAATTTATTTTTTTTTATTTAATAGGCTGTGAATTACGAATTAGAGAGTGAATTATGAAAAAACACTGTCGTGCGAACATGGTATAACTGTCTATGTAAATATTCCTGTTGAGTACTCGTTTAGTTACGTCACCCGCTTAATTTTTTCGCAAAATAAGACCACATTGCGAAAAAGGAGAGCAAATGTTTCTATCAATTGTTTCCGTCTACTTAATGTGGGTTTGCTCCACAAACGAAAAAAAAAATTATTTTGCGGCAAGAAAGTCATCTTTCATTTTTCTGTTATAAAAATAAATGTTATATAACATAAATAAGGAAATGAGTTTTATTTTCTATCTACACATGGATGTTTCGCTTTATTGCACATCTTGCTCAATTTATCGATTTTCGTTTTTACTGCGTAGGAGATTCAATTAACCGAGTACTACTTAATTGAGTTCCCGTTTAATTGCGTTAAAAGTCGTGCATTTTTAGAAACTCAGTTAAAGAAAAAAATGTCTCTCTAATAATATTTTGCTAGCGCCATTTGTAAAATAATTTTTCATCAGTTGTGTCTTTTGTTTAACATATGCCTATCGAATTATTTGTTAGTGAGTGATTCAACAATAAAAAAACAAATACAAATTACAAAAACAATTTTAAAAAAACTAAAAAAAAAAAAAATTGTAAAGTGTTACAAAATAAAAAATCGATGCAAAACAGTTAAATTTTTTTTATTGTTGTGGCAGCACTGTATCATAATATGATCACTTCTAAATTTGTTATGATTAACATGACAATAATATGATAACTTCTTAGCTTATTATTAATTTAGGCTTCAATCAAGAAGCCACAACCATATGTAATTTTTAAATATAAAAATACAATATAATAGTCTGATAGTGTATAAAGTCATTTCTGAAAAATTGAAGGAATCAAGGTATATTTACACAAGGTAAACTCGTTGGCCCATATGTTTGTCAGCTGTTTACCTAAGTTGGAACACCAATGTCAAATTCCGTGTATATGAGCCAAAATTTGTACATGTGTGCGTTAAATTTATATGAAGACAATTTTGACAATTCCGTTCCACTCGGTTATTTTTATAGAGCAGCATGTCTATACTCCCAAATGAGTCTACCTTGTGTAAATATACCTTGGAAGGAATATGACTATTACAAAAAGCTTTATAAAATACATAACTGAAATTTAACTCATAGAATAAATTCGAAAAAATAAAAAAAAATGTTGAATATAAAAATAATTTGTTTTTAAATAAACAAAACTATTTTCTCTTTTCCAAGAGCAACGTGCTATGGTTAAAACCAACCATGTAGTAATAAGTGTTAACAGTATGTCAGTTATTATTAACTACAACAAATTCACCACAATATCGTTTAGATGACTTTAATTTGGTAACATTAAACATTTATGTGACCTTCTCCGAGAAAAGGGACCTAGTGTGTGAAAATTAAGTTTTGAGAAAAACGCATTTAAAGTTTCATAACGCACTATCACTGTGATAACACCTTTAGTTGGGAGATGCGATTTGGTACGGTTAGGTATGATTGGGTGACGAATTTGGTGACGTCATGCCTATGTGGTGACGTATTTTTTTCGCAACACTTTTTGCAACGTATGTTTTCCACAACAAGTCGGAACGGCATATTTCAAAGCAGCTCGAAAATGTTCGATTTTTGGTATTGGACGAAGAGTTCGAAAATGGAAAATGACCTAATGCCAAATGTCATTAGCCCAATTCACGATTACTTCACGAATAATGCCGTTTAAAATTTTGTTTCAAATATTTTTTGATAACTGCGTAGCAGTGCATTATTTGGCCTGGCGAGTGGACTCTGGCTTAAACGAATCGATATCATTAAATTTCCTCCTAACTGGCCACACCAAGTTCAGTCCCTATCGCTCTTTCAGATTAATGAAACTAGAATATAATCGCTTAAATGTCGATTACTACTAAGATTTTGAAGATATAGTCAACAACAATAATAAATTTAACAACGCTGTAAGTGATTTTAATTTTTCAATTTCATTTAATTAAATTTTTTAAACGTTTGCTTTTAGGTATTACCAAGTACCACCACTTTGGCTTAAAAAAAACGAAATTGTATGTAAAGAGCTTGTGGAATCGGAAGAAGAAAGATTTAATCTACGATTAACGGCTGAGCCACCAAACGAATTACCTCCGTTCGTTGCACCAAACGGTTTATCGTTATATCGCAAATGGTATTTGTATGAAAAATCGAAGCACCGGATCACGAGAAAAAGAAAGCTGAAGTCCAAGCGCCGAAAAAAGAAAAAACTGAAATTGTCAGGAAGAAAATCGAAGAACCAGCTCACGAATCATCAAAAAAAAGTCCAAAATCAAAAAAGATTCAAAAAAGTATAATTTTAAGGTTTTTCTCATTTTTATCGATTTTCCCATGTTCGTTTTGTACGTTTTATTGTTTTATTGTACCAATATAAACAAAGAGAATGGGAAGCAACCATAACCCATGGTTTACTTCAAGCATAAAACAACTCATTACAGAACGTGATATCGCCTATTCCCGTTGGAAGAGATACAAAACAACTGAACTGTATAACAGTTACCGTACATTACGAAAAAATGCTACAAGAGCAATCCGACAAGCCAATACGTTGTACTATGCTGACAAATATGCGAACTCAGCTAATTCACGTAATACTTGGAAAACTATAAGGGAAATTGGAATTTTTCGTCAAAAAGCAACTTACGGAAACCTGACTACAGATCCAAACTCCATTAATGCAAGCTTTCTTAGCATACCAATGCCACTTGCAAACCACTCGTACTACAGCAACTATCAAAGCAACTTTACACCCGAAAAACCTTTTAGTTTTGAATGTGTCAGTCAGTTCGATGTCTTAAAAAGCTGTTTATCTATCACATCAAAAACCCAGGAGCTGATGATATCCATCCGATATTTTTAAAAATGGTTCTTCCATATATTTTGCCGATTATAACCCACATTTTTAATCACATCATAACTTCTAGTTACTATCCCACAAATTGGAAACGGGCCAAAGTCCTTCCCATTCCAAAATCATCTTCCGAATACCGTCCTATTGCTATACTACCGTATCTATCTAAGGCTTTTGAAAAATTACTTCATACACACAAATAACTAAATATCTCAATGATTACAACCTACTTACATCGAAACAATCTGGCTTTCGTCCCAAGCACAATTGTACCACTGCTCTCATTGACGTAGCTGAATTTCTTAGAAAAGAGCTAGATGGTGGTCATAGAGCATTGTTGGTGTTACAAGACCAATCAAAGGGCTTTGGTTATGTTGACCATGTTGTTTTAATACAAAAACTTAAAAAAATGACACGTTTTTCTCCTACGTCTTCGAAACTAATGCCATCATACCTTACTGGGCGACAACAGTGTTTAGAAACCAATCCGTCGTTAACATCCTCCTTTCTCCCAGTAACTAGAGGAGTACCGCAGGGCTCAATTCTTGGACCTTTACTTTTTTCAATTTAGGCTAACGACTTGCCAGATCTGTTGCAACACTGCAATATCAGAATGTATGCGGATATTGTTCAACTGTATATTAGTAATAAAAAAAGAAACTTTGTGGATAAGTTACACGAGGACTTAAAAAGTATTTCACTGTGGGCTTCTACCAATGGCTTAAGCCTTAATTTAAACAAATCAAAGTGCATCCTATTACATAAAAGAATACAGCGCGCCATTGAAATACCCCAAGTCTACGTTAATAACCACCGAATAGAAGCAGTGAGTAGAGCTAAGAACTTAGGAGTTATCTTCAATAGCACGTTAACCTGGGCAGATCATGTCACAAATGCCTGTGTAAAAACATTCTCTATGCTACGTACTCTATGGCCCAAACAATACTGTACACCACTCAAAATCAGACTGCTGCTTGCAAAAACTTACTTAATACCCACCTTAACTTATGCCTCTGAAGTTTTTTCAAGTTGTGATGCAACAAGTAAAGCGAGACTCAATGTAACCTTCAACAACATAACTAGATACGTATATGAACTTAAGCTTTACGGAAATAGTGAACATATCACCTTCTACGCAGCGATGATTCTCGGCTTACAGTTCCGTGATCATATGAAAATACGAACATTGGTATTCTTGCATAAAATCATATCAACTCACGAACCGGATTACCTTTATAGCCGGCTTAGTTTTAGTTGATTTGGCAGAAACAGAACTTTAATACAACTAAGACACCATGCGCTTATATCAAATTGACAGTTCTTCCAATCATTAGGGAAACCAGCAACGCACCACTTTTTAAAAAAATAATTCTCAATTTTTATTGTAACTAAAACTCCATGCACTTTTTATATACATACATATTTACTTCCTAATCTTTTTAAGCTTTTTATAACTTACTCTGCTTGTCATTATTTAATCTCCTCCTTTTACCTGCTCAGTTATTATAGCTTAATTAAAATAAATTTTGTTAAATCTTAAAATATTTTATTTTTTTTTTATTCTTATGCTTAACTGTTAAACAAATAACTTTGTCCGCTCTTCTATTAGTATAAAAAATTTTGTTTTGTTATAGAAGGTACCAACTTATAAATAAATAAAATAAAGAAAAAAAAAATTAATTTTTATCAGAAATCTAACTAATTTCATCTTTTTTACACCCTTTTAAGTACCAGAATTCACTCTTAAGTCCAAACCCGTTTTTTGACAAACAATGTCCCTTTTCTCGGAGAAGGTCACATATGTTTAAAATTTTCTTTAAAAAAAGTTGTCTTGGAGGTAAAAATATATATAAACAAGTTTTGTTTATCTGGTTGTTTTTTGTAATTTTTTTCTTAAAGTTATAAGCCTTTATTTGAAAAAAGAATCACAAACATTCATGAGCATATGTATATACGTATGTACATAGTATGTAGGTATAAAGATTTATTTTTGCAGTAACTGTCAAGCTGCGAAACTCGGCCACCGGTGAAACATAGTACATAAAAATCAGCTAAGAGCTTATTCCGGTTTAATTAGTAACTTAAAGTTGTTTATAATCCACAGAGTCATAGCAGAATGAGATCGACTGTGTATTTTTCTTCAGTTTTCTATCAATGTGTTATAGAGGAGTTGCATTGATTTTGTTAATTTGTTTGCAGCACATCAAAGAAATAATGGGATGCTTTAAACATATTATAAGGCCAACTTAACTTAAATGTTTTCTTTTTGTTAGGAATATTTTAAATAGATATTGTGACCCTACGACAACGACTATTTTAAAGTATTGACACGATAAATATATTAAAGTATTAAATTAAAAAACATTCTCTCCTTCCCATTTCTATAATTGCAGGCTTTATTAAAAGAATTGTTTCAACAAAAACGATGCCAACCTCAGCATACAATTAACACATTGACAAAGCGAAATGGAACGTTGTAACAAAAATGTTTTGCGTTTATTGGTTCTGTCATGTCTATCCACCGAAAAAAACAAAAAATCTTAATTGTCAGTTGTCAATAGTGTTTCTGCAGATACGGCCTAAAGCAATTGTGTAAATTTTTTTAATTTATTTTCTTTTGTGTTTTTTCTTCTACAAACTAGAATCAGCTTTTTTCTTTGTAAATCCATAACTGTGGATGATCTAATTTTAAAAGGGTAAAAAAAATATATTGACGGAAATTATTAAAGTAATTTTTGTGAATACAAAATTTTTTAATTTAAAATATTTTGTTATTCGTGCTTAATTACCAATTTTTATTCTTGATAAAAACACTGAAATTTATTGTTGATGGGACAAGCTATTCCTATGAGCATTTCACTACCCTACAAGAAATGAATAAGCGAGTAGTCACATTTTTCATTTTGGTGTTAAGAAAATGATGGAAAGAAATTACCGAATGTGTCCGTAAACTTGATTTCGGTCATTGTTTTCTATAATTTTCTTAGCACCAAAATGAATAATGTGACTACTCGCTCATTAATTTCTTGTAGGGTGGTTAATAAGAAGATTTTAGAAAAACTAAAGATATTAAACCAAAAAAAAACTGTTAAGCGCATAAGAATTATAAGCAACAGTTCTACTTGTAGCAATACCAAAGTTTAAACAAAAACATCAACAATTAACAGTGAGTTTATCCCTTCTTACATTCCCCACTACAATTGATTGGAATTCTTCCAACATTAATTGTAGTTGTAAGTAGATTAAGAAACAACAAAATGAAAGCAAAATCAACTTGCAAAAGCATGTTGCCAGTTAAGTTGTTTTTTTAGACATAAATTATTTTGAAATCAAAAAGTAATTTCAATTTTTGGGAATACAAAATTTAAATTTCAAAAGATTTTGTTATTCGTGCTAAATTCCCAGTTTTTATTATTGATAAAAACACTTGAAATTGATTGTTGATGGGATAAGCTATTCCTATGCGCATTTCACTGGTTGCTTAGGCCAGATCATCAGGAAAATTCATCCATAAAGATTTTAGAAAAACTAAAGATATTAAACCAAATAAAAATGTTAAACTTACTTATAGCAACAGTTCTACTTGTAATAATATCAAAGTTTAAACAAAACAACATCAACAATAAACAGTGCGTTCATCTCATCTTACATTCCCCGCTACAATTAGTTGAAATTCTCTCAACATTAATTGTAGTTGTAAGTAGGTTAAGAAAAACAAAATAAAAAACAAACAACAACTTACAAAAGATGTTGTCAATTAAGTGTTTTTTAGGCCGTGCACCTGCCTGTTTATTATCAAAAAGTAATTTCAATTTTTGGGAATACAAAATTTAAATTTCAAAAGATTTTGTTATTCGTGCTAAATTCCCAGTTTTTATTATTGATAAAAAATTTTGAAATTTATAAAAAATTTTAATAAAATTTTTTTGGAATATAAAAAAATATTTTTTAAAATATGATTTTTTAGGTACATAAATAACAAACAAAATAATCAAGCTCGAGGTCCTTTTTTTGTATAAAATATAAATTTACTTTATTTTATTTCTCCAATAATTCGTTATACCTTGAATAACATCATTAGGAACAGAACAAAAAGTTCTTAAAAGCTAGTGTGTTGCTGTTGATCTTACCGGCGTCATTATCGTACTCCTGAGGACGAACTTCATCAAATATTTTTTTATTTTAATATATATATTTTCATTTAAAAATCCAAAACAAAGTAGAGGGTTTATGCCGATTTTTATGCATAAAGGGTAAGAGCAAATGTGCAAATAACGTTAACCACTAAAGATTCTGCTTTACGCATTCATGCACTTTTAATATGTGTACTACAAGGCCTTTTAAGCCAATTTTTCATATCCAAGGGTCAATTTTTGCAAAACAGCATACATATCGCACATTATATCAGAAACGGTTACAACCACGAAAATTTCGTTTGTGTCACTCATTTCTTTAAATTTCTTTTTAACCCTTATGTGTGTGGACAGGTACCTGTGTACCTATTGCGTTTTCAAATCGAAATTTTTTATATAAAATTCTACAATTTCATGAGAACTCCTAACTTTTTGTTATTATTATATTTTCATAGGTGTTTATATACAATATCAGTTGCGGGGGCGTGTCATATTAATTTGGTTTTTGCACCCTTAATAGGGTGAATAGGTACCTGGGTACCTGTATACGTTTTTTATAGAGCAACTTGGAGGATATTTGCAGAAAAAGTTGCGAAATTCAGCAAAAGTTGCTAAATTCAGCAAAAAACTTGCTGAGTTTAGCAATTTTTTTGCTAATGTTTATAACGTTTATAACGTCTATAAGAAGAAATACCCCTTCATATCCCTTAAATTTTTTGTCTATAAGCTTCAAGTCGCAAAATTTAAAGCAAGCAATAAGTCGCAAAATTTAAATCGCAATCGCATAAGTGGTACGCAGAATATATATTTTCTTTTAGTAAATTTTCTTGTAGGGTAGAACAAGGGTATTCAATTAATCAATGTTTTTTATTAATTAATAAATCGCGCGAATAATTATTCGAGGTACAAATTTAATCGGACAATAATCGAACAATTTAATTTTATTCGGTTAATCAAATAATTTTAATTTTGTCTAGTTTAGAAGTTTAAATATAAGACCAAAAAATATTTTTTTTAACATAAGATTAATATGAAAAAAGTAATAACAATTTAACAAAAGGTACTTCATGTTATTGAACATGCACTGGTTTCGATCTCTCTGAAGAAGCTGCAGAGTCCAGATACAAGGATATAAAGAAATTTCGACTTCAGCAACTGCGTAAACTTTCACGCATTTCAACAAATACTGATTTGTTTTATCGTTTTATTTTTAACTTCGGATCCTTTTATAGCGGGACAACGAAAGTTACCATGCAAGGACAAATCCATTTTTTTAAAATCTGTTTTTGAATCGCTAGATTAATTTTGAAGTCGATTTTTATTTACTCAAACCCCGCCTTTAGTATCAACCCCCCTTGATCTTTAAATAATTTTTTATTACATATTATTTTATAACTACCATTTAAACGGCTACTTCGTTAGCGTCTCCTTGTCCCTCGTGGACATATTTTTACGCCAAAGTTTAATTTTCTAGGTCTTAACTTGTTTAAGTTCTAGCATTTAACCCACTTTTTATAATCGGGCCTTTTCTTTCAGGTACGTATTTATATGCCAAAGATACATAAGGTTTTAGCAAAATAGTTCCAACATTTTGCAACTCATAGGTTGATATTCACACAGAACTTTGCACCCACAATTGTGTGTTTTGTGTATAGAAAACTCAAAAAGTACCGCTCGTAGAACACAGAAGCAAATGAGAGCAAGTTAATTTCCCGTATGATCCTTTTCGATACTTTTCTATCCCCATTTATATAGGAAATTCACAAAATACCAGTTAAAGAATACACAAGTACCAAAAAGCCCTCTTACAGATTCTCATTTACTCAGGACCATGCATGTTTAATTTTATCTTTCTAGGTACAATACCAACTAAAATTCAAAAAGTACCAGTCAATGAATAACAAAAGTACAAAAAATGTCACTCTTACATATTGCATCTTGAATTTAATGTTTTTAGGTCCAATACTAAGTACCAAACAGTGTTGCAATAGATTCTATTCCACTCAGGACACTGCATGTTGAATCTTATGTTTTAAGGTCCAATATAAACGATAATTTAAAAAATACCAGTTGTAGAACCAAAAAGCTAAAGAAAAATATCAAATTTCCCGTATTTTCTTTTTTTGGTACTATTTTTCCCCCCCATTAAGAGTCTAAACACAATGTAACGATAATATACTGCGGTGCGATTTTTCATACGATTTTGATGTAAAAAACCGCAGTGCGGAACGAAATAAAATTAAAATCTATTTTATTTTCATTGCGGACTTTCTTTCTCTTCCAACAAAGCGAATTTAATTCGCCTTGTCTCTCAATTTTTGATAGTCGTTCTCTTTCTGATGTTGCCATAGTTTTTGAATAATTGGCTATGTTCACAACAATATTGAAAACAAACAACATGATAATTATGTATGCACAAATAAATTAATAAAAATTTAAACAAAAAATGACAACTATTTCCGTCGCCGTCTTCCGTTGTATTATGTTTATTTTTCTCTCCCGCAACGAGAAATCGCACCGCACCGCAAACATTGTGTTTAGACTCTAAAGTATCAAAAATTTCAGTAATGTAGTGGCAGCCCATTATTTAGTACGAATGTGTCAATGAACGGAGGAAAATGTTTCGTAAAAAAGTACCAAAAATAGTTACGATTTTCACCCCTTAAGTATTCGAAATTCGAAAAGGTACCAAATTCGTATTCGTATTTTTAAGAAAAGTTTCTAATGTGGCATTAACTTTGATTCTATGTTAAGTAGTTCAAAAATAGATGGTGCATCAAAAAAGTACCAAAATTCAGGTTTTATTCGTTTACTCCTTAATAGGGTCGAATTTCAAAAAAGTACCAGATACCTGTCCTCTTATTTTTCTTAAGTTCAACGATAAGTATTACATTTTTTTTTTGTACCTCTTTTAGTTTTGGAAATATAAGGTTAACAAATTTTCCCGTTTTCACTCTTTTTTACCCCCTAAACATTTGAATTTTCAAAACTCCCGTCTTAGTGGATCGACTTGGGGAGTGATCAATCTCTGGTCCAAATTTCAAGTTTCTACCTTTAGGCGTTTAGGCTGTGCGATGCTGAATCAGTCAGTAACGTTACAAATGTATACATATAGATTAGGCAATATTTTTATTTTTGAAAACTAATCTTGTAAAAAAGTTGTTAACATATGAATTAAAAACAAATTTCGTACATTTTTTCTTAAGTTTTTTAAGTCATCAACCACTTCTATTTTATCATTTAATAGTATGGCCGCCGACTACATACAGCTCCGACCAGTGTGCAATGGAGAGATGGATTGTAAAGAGTAAAAAAGCATATCCACTTTCTCTGTTCTTTTAGTAGTATTAGTTAGGTAGTCCCCCATTATACCACTTGAATCTCCTATTAATTTTTTAACAATTTTAATCATTTAAATAGTCTTGTTAATGTCTGGTAGAAGGTTGTTTTCATTCGTCTCAAAAAAATCATCTTCATGATCTGAATCATTTTGGTAAACGGCTGTGCTTAACATTCTTAAACATTAATTATTTCCAAACTCTTTGGTTTCAGTATTTGTACTATATCTAAAAAATTATTACTCGAAAGAAATGTTCCTGAGTTATGAAACAATTAAAGGGTATTTAAAACTAACCGGATTGTTTTTACATAAAAGAAAAAAACTAATACAATGCAAGGTCGATTTTCGCAACCGCAGATTATCGCAATAGCCTGATTACCGCAAGAGTCAATATTTTTAAATTAAAGTCTTTATAACTGCAACTATTTTTTTATAAATTTTCTCAATAAGTGCAACATAGTTTTTTTTATACATTTACAATCAGCGTTGCCGTTTTGGTTACTTTTAACCAAAATTGGTCACTTTTTTCTCAATGTGTTCTTTTTCCCCTTTTGGTTATTTTTTGAACAAAACAAGAACCAATTTTTTGTTTTGGAACAAGAACTATCCGCTTTTTTACGATTAAGAATTATGTGCGATATTTGTGCATGTAAAACCTGTTTACTATGATTATATTTAACCAAAGGTTGAAAATTATAGATTACAAAACTTTTAAAAGTAACGAAAACAAGTGTAAGCTTTGCATAGGTGGTGCGCCACTTCCAATAAAAATTTCATAAAATTATATTGCCTATTGTTCGTTCCAGACCATCGGTAATAAACTGTCAAATCTTTATAAAAATCAGTCCAGCGGCTTATGAGCCTACTAGATACAAACAAAAACAATTTCTTCTCTCGACATATTTTTTTTTTTTTTTTATGATGTTTATTTAAGTTAAATTCATCTACTTAAACTACAAATAAACAAATAGTATTTATAAATTATTATTATACACAGTCCCATAGTCGAGCCCTCTAGTATACTTAAGTTATTTAAATTTTTTTTTTGGAAATTTTATATACATATGTATATACCCATATAATTTATTGCTTCTATGCAATCAATTAAATTTTATGTAACGAAAAGATATCTTCTACAAAAACATTACTTTTATATTGTATCTAAAAGGGTTAATAATAAGTCAGTGGGTAAAAAGCATTCTCTCGACATATTTTTAAACTGAAGTGCAGATAAAATAGTACTTGTGATACAAAATAATATTGGTTACTTTTTTTCGCATTTGGTTACTTAATTTCAGAGTTCAGAAAAGTTCATATGTGATCGCACATATTTAACCATTCATGAATATTTTCATAAATGAATATGTAAAATGTGTAACTTTTTTCACAGTCATAAATGAATTGTTAATATTTCGCCAATTCATTTATGTTGGCGAGGAAAAATAAATTTTTGCCTTTCCTTAGTCATGAGAATGAGGAAACAAAAAGTATTAGTAACGCTCCTCACTAATTTTTTTTTAAGGAAGTTGCATGTAATGCCAATTGTTTTATTCTAGGTTGTAAGATTTTATTTTAGATTTATTTAAATTTAGTCTGATCCATTTGTTTATGTAAAACTAAACGATAAAATATATTATTTTATTAAACAATAGGGTGTCCTCCAGTGTTATAAGCAATGCTCGGTCATTGCAACTTTTCGGTAATTGCAACAGACTCGAAAAAATGAGTTGCGAAAATCGATCTCGTGCTGTACTGTAGAAAAAAGTTTCGTAATAAATTGTTTAAACTCTAAAATAAGCAATTTTAAATTATTCGAACCGTTAATCGCAAAAATTATTCGGTTAATCGAACAACGGTTAATCGTTTGAATACCTTAGGTAGAACCCTTCCGCCCATTCGTAGTCCAAAGGCTTGTGCTTGCACAGGCCTTGTACTTGACAACGCATTTTATTGGAGTTTCCCTGAATAACTTTTTGTATGCATAACATTTTCACTGCTTTTATTCCTTCCGTTTTCTGCCTATATCCTTCGAGGGAGTGAAAGGATTAAGTTGACCTTTCAAAACGTATATGTACATTCACTTAAAAAAAGCCCCTATTAAAACGAATTATCTTTTTTTTTTCAAAACTCGCATTATGTATCGGAAAACAACAAAATTACAGAGAAACACTCCTCACGGTCCATAGAAAATATGTTTACAGATTTGTGAAAATTAAAGCAGTAGTTTTTTAATTTATGGGCTACATACAAACACATCTCTTTTATATTTAAAAG
This sequence comes from Pollenia labialis, assembly GCA_949318255.1. Lineage (NCBI taxonomy): Eukaryota > Metazoa > Arthropoda > Insecta > Diptera > Polleniidae > Pollenia > Pollenia labialis. Next base: position 121,466,921 of record OX439141.1, read on the forward strand.
ATATTGAAAGTTTACCACCAAAGTGAATGTTTTCAATACTGTGGTAAAGGGTCATATTTGGCACATCCGAAAATAAAACGTGGACTTGTTTGGTTTAAGTTTCCCCTTTATTATGAGACACCCATTGCCACTGCCTTGTCGACATTCATTCTAAATTGTTTGTTTCAGTGCCTTTTTAAAGTGTATGTATAGTGGAAAATAAAATTGTCATTTATATGTACATACATATTGTTTGCAAAAAAGAAGTGTTATTTGTAATTTTAAATAACACCAACAGAAGCATTTTTCCAGAATATTTCGCTTGCAACAAATTGAAATATGAATTAATGTATGTAAGTAGTTTTTAATATTTCATAGTTCTATTAAAAATTTTTAATTGAATTTTAAAATAAACAAGGAAAGAAATTATTTACCTATGAACATATCACTAAAACTCCAAACTATCTGGTTTAAACAAACCCTGTCTTACTTCTGCGGATATGACACATCAGAATCTGAAGAATGTAAATCAAACGGAACAAAAACAAAAACGATTGCGAAATTGCATCGGTCAATAAAAAAGGAACAGTGTATATTTGTTGAGGTAACAATGAAGAAGGTAAGATTTTTTTTACACAAATATTGGGTTTTCATTAAGGTCGAAAAAACCAGAAAACTTGAAAAAATGTATTGTGTGCTAAAAACTTTGTAAAATTTAAAATATTTAAGATGAATAGTAAATTTAATTGGGTAGGTATGGGATTGCAAAATAGCGGAGTTCATTGTTAGGCTTGCAACAGAGCAAATGCAAAATATGATAAGATATTTTTTTTTTTATATCCAAAAACAAAATACAGAGTTTCCGTTAGGTTTATTTAAATTGCTACGTTAATTTTCACTTGCCCTTTTGCAAGCCTAATACTGAACTCCGCTATTATTTTATTTATGCGTTGCAATAAATATATCCATAGGTATTTCTTTAATTTATAAAAGACTAGAGGATTCCCGGCATAAGTAAACCTTTTAAATTTTGCATTCTATATTAATTAAAAGATTAATTAAAATGCACCCCAAATAAATATTTCTTTGTGACATGCCGACACACAGTGTGGTCAATCGCAAAAAAGTGGTGATAATTCTGAGAATTATAGAGAATGACATAGGATGACTCTGTGGGAAATTGTGCAAATATTGACAGATCTCGCGTCTGATAACTGTTGAAAATTTTACGTCATTGCTAAACAAAGGATAGCTAAAGTGAAAAACTTGCCAGCAAAAACTTTACTTACTTACAATCCTACTTTTAATGACTTTCTGAATTCATTACTTCATAGCTTTATTCGCCACTTTTTGGGTTATCAGTTATATATTAAATAATAACATTGTTATTATTTCTTAAATAAGTTTTAATTATACATTATAAAAACATTTAATATAATGATGTATGTAGATAAGCTATTATTATACGATTTTAAATAATTATTTAAATCAATTTGTTGAATATTCCGTTAATATTTATTAGTAATACTACATAATTTTAACAATAATTTTGATGTGAAATCGATGAATGATCCAAAAATCAATCAAATGTATGTAACTATATACATAAATATGTTAAAAAAAACCCCCACTGTATATTTTTGTTATTAGAGCACTAGTAGTTATATTGATCTAATGTAAACGATGTTTTTTGAACAACATAATATTTACATTACACACATTTATATTTCAGTGTTAGATCTATAAATGATTTTGTGCAGCAAAAACACTCTTTATTAAATGTGTTCTTACATTTCGAAAAATTTATTATTGTGCACACTTGCATGCATATAAGAGCAATCTTATTTAGTGTGTTTTAACCTTTTTGAATTTATTTGCAATAACTTATTTTTGTCCTTTTTTGTAACTATGTATATATTTTTATAAAAATTGATATTTATTCTTATTTGACCTTTATTTTATAATTACTTTTAATTATTTAAGCTTGAGGTCTTTTTATTTATAAAAAATTATATTTATTTGTTTCAATATTTCGCTAACCTTTGGTTAGCATCGTCAGGAAATTAAATTTACAAAATTTAATAATAACAAAAAAACAAAAAACGATAACAAAATTATGAAAAAAATTTTTTGTCATAAATTAAATTTAAAAACCTATTCGTCATAAAAAATTTTTTTCAAAAACCATAACAACAAAAAATAAAAATTTAACTCAAGTATAACAAATCATATAAACTGAAAAAATTTCCGATCTATAAACCTAATTCGACCATATTTACCATAACCATATTTACAATAATAAAAACATATTTTGGCTACTGAAATTCCTATAAAATAAAAAATTTTTTAAACTAAACTTATTTTTATCTTACCTTACATACATAATTAAACTTATTTTCATTCTTACAAACTAATATGTACATCATGACCTAAGGACAAGAAGGTCCTAGTTTTCATGTAGTTTAGTAACAAATTTAACCCTCTTGTTCCAAGGCTGCGATAGGTACCTATATTTACATTATTATATCTAATCTTCTATCCCTTAATAACTAAATTCCTATAATTATTCGCTATATGTATGTTCTGTGTCTGCTTTAAAATTTATTCTCTGTGCAGTTGGCATATTAATTATGTGTAACATTTCCAATATATATCTGCGTTTGTAGTTAGTTTCAGTGTTTAAGACCGATACCTCTTCAAAATTTGGGTAGTGATTAGATTGACAATGATCCTTTAACTCGTGGGGAAATTTTGGGTGGATGTCCAATTTTTGGATTGCTTGCTAGGAATTGAGACAATTGTTTAATTACAGCTGCACTGTGGACTTGGCACATCCAACAATTTTATAAACTGAATTCAAAGAATTCCCAGCATTCCTTTATTTTAAAATATGTTCACGCATTTCGGTACAAATACCCTTTGGTTTCTTACTTAATTTAACAAAACAGTAATTTTTTTTCTAAAATTACTGCAGTCTTAAAGAATTTGCTTGCAAATTTAGCTTTTACCATTTTCCGTATATTATTTTTTCTTTAAATCTACTTAATTTAACCCTTTTGTTAATACCTGGGTATCATGGTACTCACCTAGGTGTATTTACTTGAAAAAAATGTATAAAGAATTAAAATGTTTATACATGCTTCTGGATCGTCGTTATTTAACTTAAAATATAGCGAATTCAGATTATAAAAATTTGCTTATACAACATGCGCACCCGGGTGCTCCGGTACACAATACAATACACTTTATGGGATGCTTAAAGAATTCAATAGACTAAATTCTGTATCATACAATTACTTAAGTTTAGTTGCCAAAGCGATTTATGTACATATCATGTATGACCAAAAATGTTCAACTGTTATACTAAAAAATACTGTCCTGTATAAAAAATTTAAAATTTTTGCCGTTATGCAAAACGAAGTTAAAAAATCATAATTTTACATAAATATAATTTAATACGCTTTTAAAAAGAATAAGACCTGATTCACAACTTACCGATAGCTAAAGGTAGGATTTTATCGGTCGTATAAAAATTGTTTCATTATTACAACTTTTCTTTAACCTACCAGGTAGGACGAACATAAATTTACTTTATCGCTCACTTTAGGTAAAAATAATAATGGAACACTCCGGTAAAAGTCTACTTTTAGCTATCTGTAACTTGTGAAAACTTGCCTAAAAGTTTTATTTTTTTTCATAAAAATAGTGATTATTAATACATTATAGCATTTGGGTACCCGGGTACCCTGGGTGCTTAACAATGTGGATAAAGTTGGGTATCAACACAAGGGTGAAAAAGGACCGTTTTCGATTTGGCATCGTATATATAATTATCTGTGCTGTCAGATTTATTTTTAAGTTTATTACTATAATAAGCGGAAAGTGACCCGAACTTTTTGTAGTTTGATGTTGACAGTTTGCCTTGCAAATGCAACAAAAATATCGGCCAGAAATCCAAAGTTATTCTTAAACTCCAATTTTAGAGGGAGTACGTACTATTATCTGTGTGACTGTATTGGTGAAAAAAAAACTAATTAGGAGGGATTTAGTTCACTTTATACTCGAATCAATTAAATTGATATTGCATAAAATAAAATTAACAATGTGGAAGGAAGAATAATCCGTATTAGAATAGTACATATTTTAAGCGCATATTTTCTATTTTTAAATGAATATAAATCTCATCCCCATTAATGATATTTTTAGTGTAAATCAGTATATAGTACATCCATCTAAATGCATTGAATTTGTTTGTGATTAAAAATTATTTTTCTCACCTTCTTTAATAGCATTTGACTAAAGTTCATCTAATACTATCTAGTATGCATACATACTATATTAATATTTAAGCGAAAGGTTTCTATGATTTTTTATAGATTAGTATAACTGTAAAGAAGTCAAACCAAAAGCCAAAATAAAAAATTGTTGTAATAAAAATATAAAAATATGTATTGTTGTTTAATATTTATAAAAAAAAAATATTTTATAGAAAAACACTAATTCGATTTTTAAAGTTTAGTTGAAAAACAAAACACACATGTATATTTATTTTTCTAAAATGATAAATGACCGTAAAGATAAAAAATGTTCATAGAAGCAGCAAAAATACTACCATTGTCACCGCTTTTCCTCATCGCTGACAAAATGAAAAATGTTTAAAAATGATGACATGCACGATTTTATTCATAACTCAAAATGTTCATATGGCAATTATTTTTTCGTTTGACTTTTAAAAAGAAATGTTCACAATTTATTTATTTTTATATTTTTGCTAGATTTGTTGTAGTTTATTGGAATTTAAAATTAATTAAAATATTTATTTAATTCAATGTGTTAGTATTTGTTTTTTAAAACAAATAACACTTTCGAAAAAAGGTTTTAATGCCATAACTTCCATGTAAATATTGGTATTGATAAAAAATTTGGTGAAAAAAAACATTTTTGTTATTAATTTATTTATTGGTATTGCTATAACTACAGCAGGACTTAAAATCCTCTAATTATAGTATATAATGAACAATTCGTAGCAATTTTAATGCGTCACACAATAAACGAGTTTAACATTAAATATAAAAATAAAATAGAAACTTTTCCTTCCGAAGGTTACTTTATATTATATTCAACACTTTTTATTTTTCGAATTTATTCTATGAGCTAAATTTCAGTTATGTGTTTTATAAAGCTTTTTTGTAATTGTCTTATTCCTTTCTTTTATAAAATACATAACTGAAATTTAGCTCATAGAATAAATTCAAAACATAAAAAATGTTGAATATAATAAAAATAAAATAATCAAAAAAATAACGGCAACTTATAATGGGCATTGATCATACAATATTAAACAAAAATACATTCAGAAGCGTTTTTAAATACAAGAGAATACCCATCTCCTAGTACACGAATTAGAAATAAATTTTCTAAACTTTGTTGCATTACTAGTAAATTGAAAAGATGCTGGTAGTGGGTTCCAAAGACAAATACTGTGAATGAAAAACTGCCATTAAGATACCAACTTCTTAGAATTTTTGAGGATAAGGTTGTTATTTCTTCTTGACTGCGTAAACGCAACACGTTCAATTAGATACCTCGGCTCGCCAGCATAAATCATTTTAAGCAAAAGAATTAGACATCGAATATTTAACATGTCTGAAAATCGAACACCAAAAAGCTTAGTTCATAGGGTACTACATGAGAGAATCGTCCTAAGTTGAAGACATATCTTAAAATGACATTGAATGTAGATGTTAGTTTTCTGGTGCTTTTTTTGGTCACAGCTTGCAAAAACCTCGCCGCCATATATATGTAGGTCTGGAATTGGCCATAGTTACAAAGATTGTGTACATAGTATTGGGCACAAAGAACTACTATATGAATCAAAGCCTCATAAAAAAAATTTTGTTTCAGCATAGACCTGGTTCCCATGGCTCCAAAATACCTACTAACACAACATTTGTATACCAATACCAAAATTTAAAAGGAAGTTTTGGCATTAAAAGCCATTTTCGGAAGTGGTATTTTTATGGGACTCTGGTCAAATATGGACCGATTCCAATAAAATTGGTCAAGTGATTTAGGTTGCAATCAAATATTTTATAAGCCAATTTAGTCTTATTGTGTTTTCTTTTCTACAAAATAAATAAATCATTTTTAAAGGTGCATGTTTAAAATGTCTTGCCGAACATGTAAAACTGCAATTTTTTATTTGACGAAAACAAAACACAAAATAGGATCGCCCTGTTTATAACAGCTTACAAAAAGTTTGTTGTTCTATATGGGAAATTCCATGTCAAAACGACCAAGAGTGGGACACGACCTCTTCCGATTGTAATGAAATTTGGTGAGAAGGTTCCTTTTATCTTATAAGGAACATATATTAACGAAAAAAAGTTTTAAAATTTTTTTTTTTCAAAAGTTATATCATATTCAAAATGTCATAATTTCGCAGATTTAGCCGAATGTGTTGAGCTTATTTCTTCAATATCTCGAAAACTACTTCACATACGAAGATGATTTCAATGTCATTTTAAAGAGAATACTTGGGACTACAAACTATATACTGAAAAGAAATATTTTTTTTGAAAAATGTAATGTCTGCAAAATAATTAATTTTAAAAACGGACTAAGTCAAAAACCTATTTTTTTATTTGGCTGATTTTTTTTTATATTATACCCCCAAACTGTTCTTAAAAAATCCTGAAACTTTGAAGGAGGTGTTTTTTTTAAGATATGATTTTTTTTCTTTCGCAACCTTTGAAAAAATAATCTTAAAATAGAATTTTAATATTGTAATTTTGAGCAATAAGTACACTGTGCTAGTTGCAAAAAACAGACCAGCCGCGCACCTTGCATTTTGCCCTAATTGGGGCACGCTGAATCCAGTGGGACTTACCGTTTTTTTAGATTGGCTCTTGTTTTCAAGAATTACCGTTATTTCGAAAATGTAAGAGGTTGCACAGCATTTATTTGCGTAAATCAAAAACGGTTTAGTTTATTGAAATAACTAAAAAAAACCGAAATTCGGCAATAAATAATAAAGTGGGGTTGGTCATACATTTGACCCATCTAGAAGCATCCTACGCGCCACCATGCAAGTATTGCGGTTTAATAAAATTCTTTAATTTTGCCCCTGCAGCGCGCGCGTAGGATGTTCCTAGATGGGTCAAATGTATGACCAACCCCACTTTATTAAACAGTGTGTTCTTCAAAATATAAAAAAGTATATACATTAACCCAAATTTGTTAATAGATTGATATTAAACAAATAAATGAACAAAATGAATGACGAAATTCAAATTTCTTTAATTTATTTATCATAAAATATGTAAACAAGAAAATACCTTTGCCAGATTGCCGATTTATTAACACCAAGTTTTAACGATTTCTGGATTTGACGTTTTTTTCAAAAACCATTTTATAATACCGTATCCATTTAAATTGTATATCGCTGACAACGTATTATTAACTATGTAAAGCTTTCTTTTGTTTTACTATAAAAAATAACTATTAAAATTTAAAATTTTTACTGTCCTGAATAGAGTCGATTTTTTCCCAACGTTGTCTGGTAACCCTATATATAAACTTTTTACAGGGCATTTTCAACACTCTCGATTTATACGGGGCGTAAAGTGCAATGCATTATGACATTTAAAGGTGATTTTTTTAGAATAAAACACGCTGCCCTTTTAGAAGGCAAAGCATTTTTAAGAATCGAACAACAAATTGCATTTTTTTAAATTAAATGTGAAATTTTCTCTAGAAAAGAAAACACCATTAATTTCTCCTTGTGACAATTGAAAATTATTTACCCAAATTTATTAACCTTTTTCCCTCACAGAAAATTCTAACTAAATTAACCGAACAATGTTAAATTAAACCTTCAGACCGTTATAGTGAAGCACACCAGAGTGCCTCGCCGAAATCGAACCGTTAACCATCGCGATTAAAGAAAAGCTCACTACTAATTAAAGCCTACCGGAGAACGCAACTGTTTTTAAAAATTCTTTGGTGTTAGGCAAAAAGGGTTAAGTCAGACACTATACTTTTTCGTAATGTTAAATTGAAAATAAATTATTTGGTCATCATTATCTGCTCTTTAGGAAAAAAGTCCATAAAATACTTTTAGAAGCAGTTATGCTAGACTTAAGTTATTAATACAAAACGAAAGAGAAACAAATTTTATTAAAGCCAATACAAAAAACTCAAAATGCCTTTTTTGGCTTAAGACCTTTTTGCCTAACGGAGAAAAATTTACATATTCATTTAAGAATTTACAAAAATCCAGGATATTTTTTTAAAATATTTTTCATATGAAAAAACTTATTTAAATATTTCAGCATGCTTATAAAATTTCGTCGAATAACAAGACGCAATTAGCCGCATTAAAGAAGATTTTCGTATACAATAATTTACTTAAAAGTTTCAGTGCAACCAAATTTAATCTTATCTGTTTAGCAAAATCTCCCTAAGAAAATATATTTATTAAGTTAAAAAAAAAAATTGTATATAAAACGACTTGATAGTTATGATTTTAAATATTTCCCCTCAAATTAATAAAATGTAAGTACCAAAATGACCACATAATGTTTTTAGGTTTCTTATTTTATAACACAAAATTATCTTCTATCCCATTAGTAATGACCAAGGCAATTTTTTCAATCGTTGTCCAAAAAACAAAGTGCCTTGCATAATTTTGTAATTAGTGAATTGGTAGGTAGGTAGGTAGAAAGGCTGGTGTGAAGTCTCCTTCTGACCTTCACCCAAAGACCAGTATGGTCCATTGTGACACCTCATTAAGAGATAGCTCTATATAGATAAAAAGTAAGTGAAATAAACAGCAAAAGCACAAGTCAGAATTAAAAGATAGAAGGAAAAGAAGGTTCCGGACCAGCCCCGAGAGAAATCGAACTCAACCAAATTCGCCCTACGTGCGGACAGTACCCAGTCTCCTCTCGCGCTGCCAGGCCATCCCCATTACGAATCCTATCAGATTATCGAGCCGCGACCCGAGATATACCCTAATTCGCTCAGGAATCTACTGCCCAGCCACCTCAGCCTGCTGAACAGCAACATGGGACAGTGGCACAAAAAGTGCCATGGTATGGTTGATTTTAACAATATAATGTTTTTTTTTTTTATTATTTTAACCACATTATTGTCACCGGCAACCATATTATGCGTAAACTCATCCATACAAAAGCCATAACCATATAATGGTTGTCTCCAATCATGTTATAGTTAATAATATCTGACAAAAATATGTTTGAATATATAAAATTTTAAAACATTGCAGTTTTACTATTAAATGTAAAACAAAATGTTTACAACAACATTATGGTCGTTTAGTTCTCTGCAATACTTGAATGCTCTTCAATTACATACTTGCTGTTATTGCTTTAAATTCTTATTCATCTTATTTGAATTATTTACTAAAATACACAAATTTAGTACTATGAACCAGTAAAACCAGGGCTGTCAGATTTGAGCTCTATCCCCAAACCGGATATTAGAAATCGCTAATTCGACAATTTTATTCAGTTTTTGTAAAATTTTTTTTTTTTATAATTTATTTCTGCATACAAAAAAGCTTGTTAATATTTAAGTCAAAATTCGCCAAAAACTTAGAAAAAAGACAAAAAAGTCGCCGAAAGTAAATTTTGTTTAGCTTCTGTTATTTTTTTTAAATAATAACATAAATGAAGTACACATAGGTATCTTAATGTCTAAAATCAATTTCATAATGGCTTAATATTGCCACTAAATGGCTAAATTGGTAACACTTCATAAGATCGTACGCTTCACCCTCTTCGATTTCATTACTAGTGTTTTGACCTGCATACAAACTATTATAATTAAATTGTGACTGAATATAAAATCATTAAAAATGATAACAAAACAAAAATCATATGAAAAAAAGTTCCCGGTAATGATAACAAAAAAAGACAAACTGTTAAAAAATATCGCTGAAATAATATAATTGGCAAAAATAGCCAAGTAAGTAAATCGGCAGTTATACCAAAAATTGCCAAAAATGTCAACAGTCGCCAAATGGAAAATCCCACTGCCCAACACGTTTCAAAATCGACACGTTTAGCAAAAAATCGTCATATCTGACAGCCCTGAGTAAGACAAAAAGAGTGCTTATGAAAGTCGTCAAAGGATGTAAAATCATTTAAAGGGGATTACTTATCAAAGTTAAACGTAACACGTAACTGGGGAAAAAAACGAACTTGACACTTTATAAATAAAAAAAAAAACTGGTTGAATTTAATATCCATAATATGGTTACTTTTGGTAAAAATCGTTAAATATTTAATTTTGAACAGAATATGATTAATTTTGACGATTTTTATGGTTAATCCTAGAATACTAACGTACGTAAATTTCACGTGTGGTTTTTTTTTATTAGGTGCTATGCAAGCGTGTAGCGGCCTAACGGTACCAAATTTCACAAGTGCTCGCGACTGTAGCTTTTAAACAGACACGAAGTCGAAAATAAAATATTTTCAGAGTTCACAGTCCCTTAAATGCGTGTTATAAAAAAAAACTACACGTAAATTTAACATACAAATCAGCAACATGCAAGGAGCACCGAAAAAATGTTTCTTAAAGTGTTGTTGTTTTTCTTGCTCTATAAAATTAATTATATATTAATATTTTAGGTTATTAAATTTATAAATAAACAACATGTAAAAAATAACCCTTGGGACATAAAAACATTAATTTAGATATGATTTCGCGTAAAGCGGCTCATACACTTGCAATATTATAGTATATGATATTCGCCATATTATTTCCATTTTGTCCTATATTATGCAATAAGTCGCACAATGGTTTCATTCATTCAATTAAAAGGTGAACAAAGGAATAACATAAGCAGCACTGTACAAAGTTGCCAACACACATCACTTTCTTTTCGTTGTGCAATAAAATCAAAAGTCTTTTGATTGTTGCCAATATATCATACACATTGGCGATATAAATGTACAATACGAAATATTTAACAATTTTATTGCAAGTTATTGAGCCGCTTAATAATAAAGAAAAGTAGCCATAGTCTGTTGAAAATTTTTTTGTTAAAAATAGTTTCGTTCGAAGTGACAAAAAAAAAATTCAGTTAGCAAAAGTTTTTTAAATCGCCTTTTTTAAGAGCTGTGATTATATACACAAACATATAAATAAGCCAATACCGGCTATGAATAAACGTAACTGCGTCGCAAATATAGAATAATATTTTGAACATCAAAAACATCAACTTAGATGCGCAGTATATCCCTTAAGAACTTCGGAACGGAACATCGAACCATATCGCTCATTTACTTTACCACACACTCTCTGATAAAAACGAAAGTAAGCGTAAAGCTCTAACGAACATTGTTTTTTATAATAAAATTTGGTGAGTCATAGTTTTATAAGACTTGAAATCGCACTATCAAATTTTGTTAAGATGGGTTAAAATATTTTAACTGTCGGTGGGGTTTTACAACAGCCGAGTATTTTTTTTAGCTTTATGCTTGCATATTTTGAAACTTTTTGTACATGTCAAAACTTGCCCGTGTAATAAATGTCACTGTGGCTTATTTTATTTTCTTTTCAAGGCTGCTTTTAAAAATTAATGTCTTTAAAATAATTTAAAAGCATTTGCTTTTCCGCAACTTATTATTAGCTGTTGGACAATGAAGTTTCTATTTTATTTTTCAACAGAAATGATTATGACTTGGCAAATGGATTTATCTTTCTTTTTAGAAAATATAAATTTTAATAAAATTTTTGTAATAAAATGTGATAGAATAATGAAATGATTTTGTAACAAAATAAAAATACATTTTAAATATAACCTTATTAGGATTTTTGCTTAACTGTGAAAATTTGTAAAAGTCATATTAAAAAAAGAAAAAATCCTTACAGAACTTAATTCATTTTAAATATATTTTTTTTTGTGTTGTGCTATTTTATTGCTTTATATACTGCTCTACCAAAAGTATAAAAAAAAATCTTTTGTTCTTATCGTCAATTGTTGTTGGCTTCACAATAAAAATAAACCGAGAACCGAGTCACACTCAAATTGAGGGTGTAAACAGAAATTCAATTTAAAAGCAATTTTATCAAAGTGATATTGATATTGATTTTTTCTTCTTGATGTAATTCTGCTTCTGCTGAGGCTGCTGCCATGCAGCAATTATTATATTCAATTTGTAATGCTTTTCTTACAAAATATTTCATTTACCAAAGTACATTTTTAACATGTTACAGAAAGATTTATTTTTGGTAAATCTTTTTTTATTTTATCTTCTTTTTTTTTGCGTGAATTACGCAATGAACCGATTGAGTATCTTAAGCAGTTTTAAAAACTTTAAGGAATGTTGTCTTTCTAAGGGATAAAACTCAGAAGATTTAAATTTACTTTAAATTTATATTTAAAAATTAGTTTATTTAATTATACAGGAAGTGGGAAAATATCATACTAAATATCATACTAAATATCATACTAATAATATGTAATATGTGAAATAATGAATATTTAATGTAATATATCAACAGGTTAAGCCGACGGTACTCTACACCATTTCTGTGTTGTTAGAATTTCCGATTAAGAAAACGGATTTAAATGAAATTTGTCAATTGTTATGTGAGACTCAATTTTAGATTTATGGCTAATTACTCTTGTTTATAAACATATCAGTTTATGTTTAAAATTCATTTTTCATGTCAAATAAAAGTAAAATTATATATAAAACTATATTAAAAATTAATTGATATTTAAATATTAAAATTGTGAAATTGGCCATTAGTGCTAGTTAAATTAGTATATTAGGAATTAATTGCAGTAAAAGCGATATCAAAAGTGTTATTTTTATGGAGCAATGGTTGAATTTAACACGATTTCCATAATATTTTGTAATAAAACAAGGGCTGCAACATTTAATTATAGTATGTTTCGAAATATATGTATATACAGAAATACCCTAGAGGGAAGCGAAGTGACACCAAAGTAGTCCCGTGATAGGGGTTTGGTGGTAGAGACCGGTTCTAGTTCTAACACTTTAAATGAATAAGGCCTTTTACTTTTACGAGGGGTTGTCATTGGAGGGGGTCATGTGACACCATTTGACCAGTCACATATCTATTCTCAATGAACGTGCTTAGTGGCAGTTACTAAAAAGTAGTATTTTTTTCAATACATTATAATATTATTTCAATAAAACAAGTCCTAGAATTAAATTTAAGAACCAAATTTTAGAAAGAACCAAAAAATGTGTCACAGCACCGGTGAAGACTGTACTGTAATTCATTAATTATTCTACCTTTTTGTTCTTCATTAACCAGTTAAGGGATTGTTTCTACTTTCACTTGTCATAAGTCCTTCCTTATTGACTTGTACTATTTTCGTAAATCCCAGGACCAGTCTGTTGGACCAATTGGCACAAATTTCCCGCAGGGTATATATAAATATATTTAACTATTGAAAATTTAGGTAATTTTTTACACTCAAAAGATAAATCAATCCATCCGTGCTCAAATCAATCCGAAGCGGTATTAAAAGTACGGTGAGTACGGAATTTCTCTAATTAAGTACAGAAAGATTCATTCAAGTACGGATTTTCAATCGCGAAATAATTAACTTATCCATATTCAATCCCGATTTCGTAAATCTAAGATTGAATCAATCGCAAAATGCGCTTGATTCAAGTATTATAAAGTTGATTCTATCCCGAATTGGTGCTTGAAAAAAACCAACAAAAAAATTTGAAATTGGAAAGAGAAAATAATTTTAATTGATTTAATTACTTTTTTACTCTAAACACTTAATGCGCATATATAACAGAAAATATAAACTAAATGAGAAGCAAGAGCTCTTAATTTTAGCAACCAATGAAATGCGCATAGAGGCTAGCTTATCCTCCAACAATAAATTTCAGTGTTTTTTTTTTTATTGAGAATGAAAATTGGGAATTAAGAACGACAAACAAAATCTTATTAAACATCACACCAATATGTTTTTATACCCACACCACAATAGTGGAGAGGGTACTATGCATTAGTGCTGATGTGTGTAACGCCTTAAAATATTGGTCCCAGACCTTAAAGTATACCGATCGACTTTCTGAAGTGATCTAACGATGTTCGTCCGGCTGGCAGGCTGGCTGACTGGCTGTCCATGATATTTTGTGCGCAAGTACAGGCCGCAATATTGGAGATAATTTAATCAAATTTGGTACATAGGTTCTTATTGACATAATGACCAAGCCTATTGAAAATTGGCCGAATCGTAGGACCACGAGGTGGGGTGCAATATTTGCCTCTATCAACAATCAAACCGATTTAAATGAAATTTAAAACATAGATGGATCCCCATTCATTTAGCTATACACTCTCGAAAATTTGTTTTTAAATATTGTGGTGTTGGGTATCATATGGTCGGGATTGACCGACTATACTTTCTTATTTGTTTAAATTTTTTCTTTTCCCGGTACAACTACAATTAATGTTGGGAGAATTCCAACCAATTGTAGTGGGGAATGTAAGAGGAAGAATGTTTATTGTTGGTGTTTTGTTTTAGCTTTGATATCGTTACAAATAAAATTTTATGAGAGTTTGTAATTCTCGTTCACTCTGCAGTTTTATTTACTTATCTAATATTTTTTAGCTTTTCTAAAATTTTTGGCAAGAAATGGCCTAAGCAACCAGTGAAATGAGCAAAGGAACCAGCTTATCTTCCAACAATAAATTTCAATGTATTTAGAAAGAATTAGATTTTGGAATTAAGTACGACAATCAAAACCTTGTTTTTTTTATGTTATTTAGAAGATTTGTATTATTTTGACGATTTTTTTGTTTGTTTTTATTTCGGCGATTTCTGACATAATTATTTTCTGTTTGTTCACACATTGAATTTTTTAAAATAAAAAAAAAATTAGGAAGAACTAAACAAAATTTACTTTTGACATGGAGCTCAAAAAAACACTAACAAAACTGTCAAACAGTTGTCCGCAAATGAATTGTATGATTTTCTTACAATGGCCTGAACTGACAATTTACTTTTGGTGGCAATTTTTCTTTGGCAGTGTATTGTCAGCTCATTACCAGAACTTACAATGTTGTATGATTTGACAACCCTCTGTACATAGCTTAAAGGTCCTTTATGTTGGTATATAAAGTAATGTTTTTCTCAAGCCATTAAGTTTGTTGGGAAATCACACGCTTTAATGCAACACAACATGGTTTCAGGTATAAAATACTTTTTGAAATATGTTAAAAATCAAAATAAAAAAAAAGTCAATATGCATCAATATGCATGAAAGTTATTTGTTATTCTTTTGCAATTGCTCTTCTTGAAAAAAAAAATTGGAAAATAAAAAAGATGCATGCGCGCAAAGAAATCCACAGATTATAGCACACATAGATCCATATGGATACACACATATGCCAACAGAGAACAAAATATTCATTGTTTAGCTGATTTTTCTTTATCTCGTTTATGTTTTCCTTTTCTGCCACTAACCATTGAGTGCTTTTGAACGCATAATTAATTTAGCTTTTACTAATGTAATAGATTATGCAGGAAGAGCTGAAAATTTTATTAGATTTCTTCTTTTGTTTTACGTTATTAAAATCGAACTTTTTGTTTTACAATCTGCAATTAAGTTTAATTAAAACTTGCTTTGGTTTTTTTTTTTTTTTTTTAAATAAATTTTTAAAAACCAGTATAATCAGAGCTAGTCTGTATTTATCATGTTAAATTATAACGCATTCGGTCTACTGAGTGACAATAGGTTTTGCAGTTTATGCAGTCTGAAGGAGATTTAGAATACTTTTTCTGCGCTTGCCCGGTTCTTAAAGAGTTCCGACAGTCGCGTTTTAGAAAAAAAACAATGCTATCAAAACAAAGAGTTGTCATACTAAATGGAATTTTAATAACTTATTAGAACAATTTAGTTATGTACTTGAAAATGGCCTTAGTACTTAGAAGTTTTTTATTACAAGAATTCAATGATAAGCTTTGTTTACATATGTGTTACATTTTTTATATCAGCAGACGTAAATACATTTTATTGTGAATAAAGAAGAATATTACCACTCCTTACTACTAAAAAATTTACAGGATAACCCAAAAGAAATGAAGGGGCTTAAAAAGTCTTTGAGTCTATTATTTTAATATGATTTTCTTTTACACTTTGATATTGTTGTAAAAAGGACAATACTAATAAAAAGGTTAACTATCACACAAATGACGATATTAAATTCTATTAGTGTTATCGCAACGGGCATATTTCCGTTTTTCTATTATTTTTTTTTTGTTGAGAGCAGAACGGAATGTGTGACTTTACAAGACCTGTACGCACAAATGGCTCTTGACGAAGAACATCATTTACGCTTAAATGATAGTGGAGAGCATAATGTCAACTAGCAACTTGGATTAAAAAATATGGATTATTTTCATTGGTTACTCTAAAACCCGACATTTATTTGAAATATCCCTACACGTAGAAAAAAATATGGTTGGAGGTAACCATATTCTGAGACCAACATACTATGGTTGGTTTTTAACAATGTTTATGTTTGCAGGTTACCATATAATGTTTAAATATGACCATAGTATTTTTAAAATCAACAAAATTTGTCCCTAAATCAACCATAATATGGTCAAAATTAACCATATTTTAGTCAATATTAACCATAATAATGGTCAAAACTTAATAATTATGTTCAAAATTAACCATAATATGGTCAAAATTTCCCAGAATTTTGAGATTAGTAACCATATTATGGCCAGGATTAACAATAATATGGTGCATGCTTATCATATTATGGTAAATCCATTTTTTCAATTTGTTTGTTTAGTGTCAAATTATAATTTTATTTAATTTTATATTCTTGATAGGTTTTACGTTCCACTTTTATAAAAAAATCCCCTTTGGTTCATATTGCAGTTTGTGACGACCTTCATATTACCTACTAGTTTTTTCTACGTAAATTTATGTGTTTTAATCCATAATTTAATAAATGAATGAGAATTTTAAGCAAACGAAGTAAAATGCAAACGACGAGAATGTTGTTGCTTTTTAAACATATTATTTTAAATTTTAAATTAGTCATACAACGTTTTAAAATATTATAATTTCGAATATATTATTGTTATTAAATATTAACCATAACATGTTTGGAGGCAACCATAATATGGTTAAAGCATGGATGAAGGAATTTAACCATAATATGGTTACCGTGACATTAATATGGTTAAGGTAACCGTAATATGTTCAAGTGTATGGTTGAAGTTTTATTTTATTTAAACTTTATATTGTTAAAATCAACATTTTTGAAGTTTCAAGGGAGGTAAACATTTTATTGTTAAATAGAAACAAAATATTATCAATCGTGAAAAAAGTGTTTTTAAAAACAACAAAAGTTTGTTTGTTGCCATTGCAGGGACCATTATATGTTTTTTTAACCATTATTCAACCATGTTTTTTCTCTACGTGTAGATGTGCAGTGTAGAGAATTTAAGTTGACTAACCTTGTAGAGCATAGGACATCTACAGGATATTCTATCAATTGCAAGTCCTTTTAGCAAGCTTTTTTTCAAATGGATTTTGACCAACCTCTTCTTCTGCGGTCTGTGGATTCCATTTTAGAGCTTGCTGGCTAAATTATAATGTTACGAAAAGATTTGTTTAAGCAAATGTCAAATAAACCGCACTTTATGCTTTCAAATATTTGTTTGCCTAAAAAATACATCAACTGCAACTGTTTTTAATATTGTTCAAAAACACTTCACCAATATAAAAAATTAAAAATAATAAGGATATTTACGAAAAAGCTTTAAAATGCAATTTTTGCAAACATTCGAGACTTTTTTCATAAAAACCCTTTGTAACTTTTGTTAATTTTTACACAATTAATGTCAGTTTGTAAAACGTCAATACAAAAAAAAAATAAAATACGTTTTAAAAAATGCGTAAAAAATCCAAAAGACTTAATTGCTCAGATCATAACAAGAATTTGAACTGAAAATAATTTACGATATAAAATTGTTAGGAAAATTTACCAAGTTTGTGTACAATAATTTTCATACAATTGTTGACAGTAAATTTGTGAGCGCGTACAAATGCGCAATTTCTAGAGACTGCGATACGATTTAATGAAGTCCCTTAATACTATTAAATTATTTTTTTTTACTTCTTTTTAACCAGAATGTTTTTTACCGAGTTTTTGATGGTTTATTTGTGGCATGGCACAATGGCATATGTAACCGCAAAATAGTTTACAAATAATATTTATAAATAAACAAAGTATTTTTTGCACAGGGTATGTCAATTTTGTTATATAGTATTTACAAAAAACTTTTCTGATGTTTACAAGATTTAC
Organism: Pollenia labialis; assembly: GCA_949318255.1. Taxonomy (NCBI): domain Eukaryota; kingdom Metazoa; phylum Arthropoda; class Insecta; order Diptera; family Polleniidae; genus Pollenia; species Pollenia labialis. Next base: position 121,485,263 of record OX439141.1, read on the forward strand.
AAACAAAAAATTGCAAAACAAAAATTTTGCAACAAAAATATACATATAAATCAAGAACGAAATCAAATCCTCAAAGGCCATCCATCTACTTGAGTTAAAGATTTTGAAATTTAAGAATTTTAAATGATTATTACAATTTTTTATACTTTGTATGATTGCAAATGTAAAAAATGTAGCTCATACAAATTTAACATCCTTTTTTCGCCAAACTTTGTAAAAAATGTTCTTTTTTTTTGTCAAACTTCCTTTTATTGTGTTCTTTGATTGTAAAATTTTCTTGCTTAACAAAAGTCAAAAAAAACTTAATCTCTACACTGATTATATCTCTTTTGCTCTGCTTTAGTACAATTGTTCATAACAAAAAAAAAATAGTTACTGACAAAACAAAGTTTTTGCTGAATTGAATTCTTCATCTTTTGTTAAAGAAATTAAATGAAAACTTTTTCATTAAAGCAGAAAAATTAAAATTTAATTTAATTACGAAAATATTACTTTAATAATGCTGGCATAACAAGCAGAACGAAATAGAACTTTAGTATAAATTTTCCTTAAAACAAAAACTTTTAATTAAAGTTGTGTTAATATTTTTAGTCTAAGAAACTTTGCAAAGTAGTAATTTGATTTAGTTTTTGAACACAAAGTACATTTTTTTTAAAAAGGGAAAAATTAACAGAACAAAATGAAGTTATATTTGGATAATGATATTTTACAACTTAGTCAAAAGGTTTTTTAATTTATTATTTTTAAGAAATTTCGAATTTCAAAATAAAACAAGGTAGAAATTATACTCGGTCAAGCGTGACCATATTTAACCCTTTACCACAGTATTAAGCGACAAATTTTCGATAACTTGCGGTATTTGGGACCCATGAATAAAATAATTTTATGAGAAAAGTATTATTGTAAAGGTTATATATGTCAAATATTATATATGTAGATAGCAACATCTTCATACATTTTTTCGACTCTAAGCGATCTTAGGGAGTGGGAGTATATGCGACATTATGTCAATGCTTGATCTATCAGCATAAAAATATGTCTTGAATTAGTTGCTTTAAGAGATAATACAAATATTCGTATCCCCGACAAAACTGAACAAAAATACATAAAATTAAACAAATAATATTAATTTTTATTTTAAATAAATTAAAAGTAAAAATAATTTTTAAAAAAAGCTTTTATTTAAATGCACAAAAAAGAAAAATTAAACTTTAACTTTTAAACTTTTACTATCAACTTATAAGGGATTATACAATTTATATGATTTAAAGCTTGTTCCGAGATTAACTTGTGTAGATTATAATTTTTAAATGAATTTCCTAAATAAAATAAAAATTTAAATACTGGAGAATTTTTTAAATAACTTGATCCCAGGAAACTTATGTTTGTGTTATAAATATATGTATTTTGTGAATTTTAGCCAAATCGTAAAATAAATAAAAAAAATTATATATAACGACAACAACGCCACCTATCAGGATTAATCTTAAGAGAGACCTGGCCTGGCACCTGTTAAAAAAATGTATTGTCCAAGTTTGGTGTCAATCGGTCCAGTGGTTATTGAATTTTAGATGCAGATACAAGGCACAAACGTTTTTATGCAAATACATATGGGCATTTCCATTTTGACTTGTCGTGATATTTGTACAACAAAATGTAAAAAAATTATATGACGATATAAGCAAAAATCTGCGCTGACATCACGTTAAAAAAACGGAAGTGGGTTTTAACTTGCATTACAAAACTGAAAAATACTGCGAATTGAGCAAGATGTTTTGTACAAAACCTTTTAAAGTAAACTTAGGACTTATATAGATTTATTTTTCAAGCTATCAAATTTAAAAATCTTTGCTCGTTTTAAGGTAAATATGAGAATTTTCAGCTGAAAGTCTACTTTTTTTAATGTTACGCCAGATTGCAAATAACTTTGTATTTTCCATGTTGTTCAATCGTTATCCATTTTGTTACTTAATGTAGAGCTCGTTGCGCTTTACACCAAAATATAAAAAAGTAAACGATACATATAAAATTTTTTGAGAAACAATTTAAAATACTTCTGGCGTGACAAAAAGTAGACTTTTCGCTGGAAATGCCCATATATAGATTAATTGTGTAATGACGTTATTAATTGTAAACGTTTAAAATTATAAGTTTATTTTTTCTTTTTAGCGCATTTATATAAAAGCTTGTGTTTTAAAAAGGGTTCTAACTTTTAATTCATTTTATTTTTTTTAGCGAATTAAAATAAAAGAATTTTTTAATTTATTTATTTCGAGTTATTCTTTGCAAGCCCTTTCATTTGATACCCATATTGTAGGAATGCATTAAAAATATATATATATATAAATATATATATATATATATATATATATATTCCGTCATCTTGGGTGTGCAGCTATATTGGATTTAGAATGACGACACACAGTTTTCCATAAGTTTTAATCCAAACTGAACATGTATACAAAATTTCAGCTCAATCGGTTAAAGATATCTGCTTCAGAATTGAGTTGCAAGATTCCACCCTAACAAATATAAATATGTACATTAGGGAGATAACCATTTGCATTTTTTTTGCAAATATCAAAAAGGACGTATCATAGTGATATCATATAAATATTTTTATTAATATCAAGAATTTTTAAACAGCAGCGCAGCAATATATGCGCTGAGCGGGCGGTGAAAGTTGTTCAAGACATTATTCCGTTCTGTAAATCAACACGAACTCTCAATTTGAAGTTTAAAATGTACAACAATAATGTATAAGTTATTTAATTAAACTTGTTTTAATTTGTTTACTTTGTAATAAAAATTAAAAAAAAAAAAAAATGTTTGGTGTTTTTGAAATTGCATTCGGTGCCGAAGGTTTTTGGACTGAAATGACCCCTGATATCGATTTTTAATATCAGTATAACATTGCCCATACCGTTATGATAGGTTCTTATTTTGGTTATACCCCTAATGTACATACATACATACATTGCAAGTTAAATAAAAGCTTTTAAAAAAGAAACCTTATTCTTTATAGCCAGGCATTGGGTATTTTTACTTGGAAAGTTTTCCGGGAGTTTTGAAAATGGGCAATATTATAGATTTTGACGTGCTCTTTCCGAATTTCAACTTTGCCACCTCGTATATTTGCCGCTTGCGACACCATATTGGAAAAATGGCGCCTACTATACTATGCAACTTATAATTTTAGGACCGTTAAGGCACCATTGTCTTTTAAATCAGTTCGATATTATCGCCAGAGATGACATCTTTACAAAGATATATAAAGTATTTAGAATACTGTCAAATTGCTTATTCCTTTTTAAGCTTAACTTTTTTTTGTAGTATTTTGAATTGTTTTTGGTTTTTGTCACAAGAACATACGGTTATATAAGCGATTTGTATTTACATTGCTCCTAATGTTTTTTTTACTTTTGTTACATTTTGTTTTGACTGTTTTTAAAAAAAGTTCAAGTTTGCCAAATATTCAATTAGAAAAATACTTAAATTACGGGTACATTTATAACAAAAGTAAGAAAAACGTATATAAATAACACATTACTAAAATTACCGATTTATTCGATATTCGACAAATGGACATTTTAAAATATTCGAATTGGGCAAAACTAAAATAACCGGTTAAACCCGGTCAAATACTATTCGATCGATCTCCCTATTATTTAAAGACGTTAGATCAACAACTCTTTCATCTTAGGACTTTAACTTAAATTGCTGCCTATAGTCTGGCCGCTCCTATAAAAATTTTTATTTGTAAAAAGACTTTATTTCTGAGTTAAAACATACATTAAACATATTCCACTTTTCAACCGCAAGTGAAGGTGAACTCGCAGCATTTAAATCTTGCGATAATCTTTGCCACAATTCTCTTGATTTACTTTTGGCATTTAGAGTTCTTTTGCCAAAGCCTTGTCTTGGGTTTGTGTAAGTTTCTTATTTAAATATGTATTTATGCCTTTTGCATTATTATTATTTAATTAATTCAATATTTCGGTACTCCGTTGTGTGCCTTCTTCAAGGTTTTTTTCTTCAATGTTTGACAACAATTAACAAAATGTCATCTAACAATTTCCAATTAAAAGCAAAAAAGGTTTTCCAATTCAAACCTAATCTATTACAGTATAAATAAATTTTTAACTTCCGTTTCTACACCCAGAGAAAAATATGTTTTAATATGGTCACCTTCAACCAAACTATTATTTAAGAAAATTTTAAACATATTAATTTTATTTTTTTTGCCTCCAAACATGTTATGATCAATAATAACTAAAATTTGTTTTTTTTTTTTTTTTTTTTTTTTTTTTTTTTTTTTAATTCACTTTAATATTAATTATTCAGTGTACAATTCAGTGTTAGTATAACCTTGCGAAGCCGTTATGGCTTATCTGCAGGTGGGTATAGTAAACATCGAATATACAAAAGAAGTTATAATACTTATTTTACTTTCCTATTAAAATTTTACATAAAACTTATTTTCTATTGCTTTTACTCATTTTCTCATTGTGTATTAATAAAATGTGTTTTAAGGACTTTGTTTCTGGCTCTATTGTTGTTGCTTTTAGAAAGAACATCATTGGGTATTGTATTGAAGATTGTTGGTAACATTACGGGTAGGGTGCTTCTGCTATATTCATTGCGGAATTTTTGAACTTTGAACTTTCCTTGAGTGTTGCTACGTGTTTGTGGTCAATTTTGCATAAAAATCTGGTGTTATTATAGAATTCTATTGCAAGTGTTGTTCGATATATATTGAAGACGTTTAAGACGTTGCGATCTTTAGCATAGTTGTTATTTTGACTTCTTTGCGTGGTGTTGTTTGTGTGTTGTGGTTGTGTAGAGTTATTGACGACAGTAGATGGTTTTAATAGTTTGATTATTTTATTTTGAATTTGCTGAAGTTTACTGCAGTATGATGAGTTTCCCCATGCTGTGATGCCATGACGTATATGTGACTCTACAAATGAAAAGTAAGCTTGCCTCATTACTTTGTCATTGGAACAGTTGCTTAACTGATACATCATATACGAAGATTTTCGAAGTTTCTTGTGTACTTCTTCTATGTGAGTTTTCCATTTAAAATTATGGTCTATATATATACCGAGATATTTGTAGGTGTTTACGATTTCGATCACCGTACTGCACTGATCTGTGTCATAATTGAAGTTCCGAGTTCCGGTTCTATGTAGACATTGAACATCATGAAATTTTATCTTTATATCGTGGTATCTGATATATGGTGATTTGATATGCATCAGTTTTGTTTTTGTTGCGTTGATAATTAGTCCATGATCATGGCACCACTTTGTTGCAATATCGAGTTGTGTTTGCATTATTTTAACTGCATCGTCTAAGTTCTTATGTGCTACTACTATAGCCGTGTCATCGGCATAAGAGAATGTCTTACAAGTTGTTAACAAACTGGTTAGTTCATTCGTGTATAATATGTACAGTATAGGACCTAATTTCGAACCTTGAGGTACTCCATTATCTGAATTGGCTTCTTTGCTGAGAATATTGCCAACCTTAACGTAAAATTTCCTACAGCTTAGATAGCTTTCAAATAATTTTAAACATTGGCCTCTTACACCAAGACGTTCTAGCGTTATAAGAAGATTTTCATGTGAAAGTGTGTCAAATGCCTTGGTAAAGTCTATAAAGAGTGTAAGACAATGGTGGTTTTTACCTAGGTTTCTGTTTATATAATTTGAGAAGCTTCCTAATAATTTGTTAATATTTTTCCCCTTTTGAAATCCGTATTGATTTGAATTAATGATTTTGTGTTTTTCGGTGTATTTTGTTAGTCTTTTACAAATAATTTCTTCTAATACTTTTTCTATTACTGACAAAATTGAGATTGGGCGGTAATTATTAAAATCAGATTTGGTTCCATTTTTGTATATAGGCCTTACGTACGATATTTTTAGAATTTCTGGTATAACTGATGTATCTATAATAAGGTTTATTAATTTTGTTAATATTGGAGTCGTTATTATTGAGTTATTTTTTAAGTCTATGGACCTGATTTCATCAAATCCAGCACTTTTTCTAATATTTAACGAGTTGAGTATATTTAATATTTCTTCATTGAAAGTATTACATAAAAAGAGTGAGTTTAAAACCGAGTTAGAAGATTGGTTACTTGTTTTGATAACACATTTATGAAGCGTATTATTAACGTTCTTATTAAAGTTCTGCGCGAAGTTATCACAAATTTCATTTAAGTTCATAGTGTTGAAATTTTTTATGATAATTTCATCAATACTTTTTGATTTTACACCAATAATTTCATTCATTATTTGCCATGTCATACGCATATTATATTTATTTTCAAAAAATTTGTTTTTATAATAATAATTTTTAGCATATTTTATTCTTTTATTTAATGCATTTCGATATATTTTATAATTGTTTTCTAATGTTCTGTTGTTTTTATTATTGCGCCATTTAATATAAAGTTTATCCCTTATTTCACATTCTTTTATTAACGTTTCGGTTATCCACGGTTTAGATATTCTATTTTTCTTTTTTCTTATTGTTGTAGCTGAATTATATATAGTTTTGAATTTCTTTTGTAATGCGTTGAACATGTCGACGGGGTTTGTAAGATCTGTAACTTCTTTCCAATTTGTTGTACGAATTTGTTGGTTTACTTTATTGTTGCATATTATTGCTTGGTGGGTAGTGTTGGTTTGTAATTTGTTGTCTTTGATTTTTTCAAACATAGAAAAAAATAAGGAGAAGTGGTCAGATATTTTGGTTTGAATAATTGATGTGTGGATATGTGTATTTAAATGTTTACATCTAGCGAAAATGTGATCGATGCATGTATGTGAATTTAAATTCAAGTCTTCTCTTGTAGTCTCTTTAAATAAGCATTTCATACCATTATACGCCAATATATCAAGATAAGAGTTTGTTACCGAAGTCTCTTTTAAGATGTCTATATTGATATCTCCTACTAATATGAGCGTTTTTTCTTTCTTCATTGTTTGTAACATGTCATCCAGTTCTCTTACTTACAATAGCATAAATTTAAAAACAAATAAATGTCATATTTAACCATAATGTTCTTGATGCAGGACTGCTTTAACAATAATATGGTTTTCGCTGACAATTATATGGTTATATTAACCATAATATGTTTAAAATTTTCTTTAAAATTAGTTTGGTTGCTGGTGACCATATTTAAACATGTTTTTTTTCTGCGTATATTTAAAAGTCTATAATTTTGTGCTAAACTTTCAGTATATGACTTAATATTAATTCGCGATATTATCGGGACATTTTTAATTTGCAACATTTCTAACATAAATCCACGTTTATGGAATACTGCTAACCTAGTTTTAAGTTTATTTACACTTTACCGCATTGTCCATTAACATTTCCCATACAAGTTATTTTTTAAAATTTGTAAATGAAAAAAAAATTGTTTTAACATAAATCTGCAATCAAAACGGCATTCGAATAAAATAAGAACGTTTACAAACGTTCGGAAATAATTTTTCGGAAATCGTACTTATTATATAAACTCACTTATCCAATAATACCCACTTTTAAAGGGATTTCGTGTATTGACAATCCAGCTAAATATACCAAATTTGAACAGCTTTCGTTCTATCGTTCTGCGGATGAAAATAAATATATTTTGTGCCACGCCCACGTTTTCAACCCCACCCATACTTTTTCGTTTATTAAGTATTGAAAACTAAGATGTTTGTACGTAAATTGGAAACTTTGGCTTTTGTCGTTCTCCAGATCTACAAGAAAAATAAAATAAAACAATAACACCATGGGATTTTTAAGCAAAGTAGAGGCAGTTGTGCTTTATTGCTATTGTGTCAGCCATTTGTGATTCGATCTGCTTGAATTTTAATACCAACCTTTAGCGTTTAGAGCATATGAGACATAAATGTATAACAACATATCCCACCTACGCTCGGACAGACTGACATCGTTAAATCAGCTGTGCTACTCATAAGCGCCCGGAATATATATTTCGTACGGTCTTAGATCAAAATTGTAGCAATTTCAAACGGAATGACAAACTTGTATCTACCTTTTGCACCTGTGATGAAGGGTATAGAAATATTAATGATAGTTTAGTGTAATGCAATTTAGTGTAATGCAAAGATTTGTTTGTTGCCGATCGGGTTAGAGAAGAAAAAGAGGTTGTCAAACAGATACAAAATGAGATTTAATGTTTGAAAATCGTATTTTTATCATACCCATTTGCATTTTTCTTGTGGTCCTTAAATCTCCTGTTTCATTCATAAGAGGTAACAACCTGTCACTGACAGCAAAGTTTATTAAAAAAAAAATATATATAATAAAAATCAAAACAAATCAAAATTTTAATGAAAAAGAAAAAAAATATAAGTAAATAAAAAAAATATTAATTAGTATTGTGGTTATTTTATTGCACTGTTTACTATTTTTAATCCAAATTTTAGAATTTTTAATCAGGCTTAATAAAGTTTATCAAATATAATTTTCATTAAATTATTTGTATGAAGAAAAGAATTTTACAACATGAATATTATTATAATATATTTATAATTATTCATTCTCGACTGACGGACAGGTTACCCTGATATGTTTCGATTGTAACCACACAATCTCTTCAGAGGTGTTTTTCGTTTACCACTCATCGCCATTGAAGACGGCTGGCAGTCAATAGTCACACATTAACCTTTAAGCTAAATGATTTTTTAACGTTGGTACATAGAAAGAAAAGCACTTGGGTTAAATCAAGTTTTTTATGATTACTTTAAGTACGAGTCGTACTCAAAAATTCTAGTACAAATAGCACTTAAACGTTCTTAAAACAATCCTACTTTCGAAAATCAATCCCGGAATTTCTTGAAATAAGTATCAAATTCTTAAATCAAGTTAAACAAGATCAAACTTTTCGTTGTGTTTAACCCTCTGGCTAACGCATGTTTTGACTTTCTATACACATTCAAAAAAGGTCTGGCCAGACTCATGTGTACCACGAAGGGTTTAAAAGTAGGGATGGGTAAATTGAAAAAATATATCGATATATATCGAATCAATATTTTTTAAGAGTACCGATATTTATTTTTTCAAAAATATCGATATATCGATGTATCGAAAGTATTTTGCTGAAACTATTACCAAATTAAAAAATTTAATATACCTTTGTACATACATATTTATAAACAAACATATTATATGCAATTACATTGTTACTTTTTATTGCTTAATTTCATTTCAAAAATTAATAAAAACAAAAAATTCAATCAAAACAAAAAATTCAATAAAAACAAATAATTCAATTATAATAAAAACAAAAGGAAACAATACAAAAAAACCATATGAAATCCAAAAAAAAGTAAATTACGAATAATTTAAATGGATGTAAATAAGTCATGGAAATACCAACTAACCTTAAAATTTGAATTGGACCCCAAAAGTACCAACTTTAACTAGAAATGTTTTTGATTGTTTTAGTCAAACCAGTAATCATCAGATATGGACATCAGGAGCACTCTCTGTTTTATGTGATCTCATGCCAATCTGCTTCTTGTATCCGGCACTGCTTCTTATAAATGCCAATAATTTGAAATCTTTATATTAGTTTAAAAAAAACATATGATGCACGCAATGATGCCAATTCTTAAAAAAAAATGTTGTTTGAAAAACGGCTAAAATTTCGAGTTTTTAATGAAGACTGACTTTTAAAAATATCGAATTCGATAGTCGTATTTCAATATCTATATATTGATACATCGGTATTTTAAATATCGGCGATATATCGATTATTTTTTTAAACATCAATATTTTGATATATCGATATTTTTTGCCCATTTCTATTATTGGGCATGATGTTAGTGTTTTATCATTCTGTAAGGTGAAATTAGGGTAAGTAAATCAGCCATAATAATCTGTTCTTTCTTTTTTGTTTTTTTATGAACGAATTTGGGATAAAATCAACTTTATAATACTTGAATCAAGCGCATTTTGAGATTGAATCAATCTTAGTTTTACTTAAATCAAACTCATTTTCAGATTTTTTAAGTACGAAATCGGGATTGAATATGGATGATTTAAGTATTTTGCGATTGAAAATCCGTATTTGAATCACTCTTTATGTACTTGATTCAAGAAAATCTGTTCTCACCGTACTATTAATACCGCTTCGGATTGATTTGAGTACGAATGGATTGATTTTTCTTTTGAGTGTAGATTGAAATTTGTTTTTTTACTCATTATACACTTTAATTGATTTAGATGTTTTTCCTTACTTTTGTTTTCGTAATTTTTACCAGGCGTCCAGAGTACATTTTTCTGTTTTTTATATTTTTTTCTGTCTTTATCTTTCCGATGACCTTTTCAGCTCAACTTGATGGACAAATGTAAACATAGAGCTCGTGCCTAAGCTGCTAGCAATAAATAGTATGTATTTTTTTATTTTTGAACTGTTAATGTCTTTTAATTTTAATATCTTTGATCAGGCTAAAGTATTAAATTAAATTTTTATTTAATTTTTATATAAAGAAAGATATTTTTTCAACATGATTGACTGCACAGGTCAGTCAAGAATGAAAAATGATCAATAAATTTCAATTAATTAAATAATTAATTAAAGTTGTAAAATTCCGTTTTTCATAAAAATAATTAAATGAAAATTATATTTTATGAACTTTAGCCTGATTAAAAATTTTAAAATTCGGATTAAAAACCATGAACAGGTTAATAAAATAGCCACATACTAACTATAACGAAAAAATCTTATTTATTTCCAATTTCAGCGTACAAATTAGTCTAGCCAGAGCTTTTTCAATGCGATTTGAATAGAAAATCAAAACAATTGTAAGACGGAGGGTTAAAAAAACAATAATTAAATGCCAAATATATTTTCATTATAAATTTTAAATGTTTTAGAGGAACTAAAATCATTCTTCACCATTTATTTCTAATTGATCTTAGTTAAGTGAACGTATTTTTAAGAGACCCTACTTTATAAGATGGATATAAGGAAAATATTTCTTTTTTTTTATGCAAAGTAAAAAAACTTGCATACATTTTTATTTAGTATTTATTTGTAGGGGAGGATATAACACGAAATGTTAACTAAGCCAGAAAATAAAGGGTCCTCCTATAGAGACTACCAATTTTGAAGCTGCCATCTTCATCTATGGAATTCGTTTTTTTATTCTCTTGGTTTTTTTAAATCATCATGGACGGAAAAAGTGTTCGAAAATACTTCATAATATATTATTTTAAAAACTAAACTGTCCCTTAAATTAGACGAGAGACGTGATGTTAAGTCAGTGAAATTAATTTTCGAATCTTGGACGATATCAATCCAGGTAAGATCCAAGAGAATCTTATAGATGTTTAAGTACATAAATAACTACATTCTTCTGAATGACGTCGTGCATGCAATTGTCGTGAGCGTGAGGGATACAGGTTAATGGCTTCCAACATCTTAAGGCGTGAAATGGACAACCACGATGTGTGGTTTTAAAATTCTACCAAATCGTGCTACACCCAAAGAAAAACCATGTTTAACTATGGTCACCTCAAAAAAAGGTATAAAAAATATTTAAAACATATTTTGTTTAATTTAACCACCGTTACCGTCAACCATATTACGGTTTAATAAGCCCTCCATCAAGCAACCACAAACAAATTATGGTTGCCTACAAACATGCTACATTAAAAATAAATAAAATATGTGTAACACTAATAATAGCATGGTTGGCTTCCAACCATAGCATTTTGCTCGCCGAAAAGAGGAAATTACTATTGATAATTTAAAAACAAATAATTGTCATATTTAAATATAACATGTATAAAGGCAACCATTATATGGTTGTGGCTTCTTGATGGAGGACTAATTAAACCATAATATTGTCGTCGGTGACAAAAATATGGTTTTATTAAACACAACATATTTAACATTTTCTTTAAAAATAATTTTATTTGAGGTGTAACGAACCCAAGCCCGTGAAGGCCCTGACTCCATAGAGACGGTGCTACCTACAATACCGGCCGTGCTCATGGAAAAATGGAGTGGTTATTGGCCCTATCGAATTAGTAACGTAAGTTACACAATTAATAAAATTAGGAAGCTATCATGCCAAACCGACAAAAAGATACTAAAACAGTTGAAACAAAAAAAATATTAATGATGATGAGAAAACTTAGCTGAAGAGGAATAGATCTCGAATCCTCTTCCGATTTCTTTACCCTCCCATCCTTGCTATCCATGTATACAAATTCCAGATAGCCCTACTACACTCTATTAATGAACCTTGACCTTTCATGAAATAAAACTTAACGCAATTTAGCAATTCATAGTGCAATTACTTAAAATTATGTTTATTCCATACATAAACCCAGAAATTAACATATTAAGCAAACATTAATTACAACTAAAAACATTAATATTATTAACACTAAACGGTTATGTTATTAAATATAAATCATAAAATATTAACGAGTAAATTATTATTTCCTTCCTAATAAATTAACATAGTATGTAATTAACACTAAACGATTATGTTATTAAAAATAAATAATAACTGCCGTATTCATAAAAAATTAAAATGGATTTTAAATGCATTTTTTGAAAAATGTGGTATGAAAATTTTGCCTTAAAACACATTTCAAACTTATTTTATTATATATGGGCATTTCCATTTTGACGTGTCGTGATATTTGTAGCACAAAATGTAAAAAATTAAATGACGAAGTCAAATTTGTAAAAAGGGTTTTTATATATACAAAGTAATGAAGTAGCTCTACATTCAGAAAAAAAATTACAGTAATCGACGCTAAGGATTTGCAGATATAAGCAAAAATCTGCCCTGGCGTGACGTTAAAAAAACGGAAGTGGGTTTTGATTGCATTAGAAAACTGAAAAATACTGCGAATTGAGCAAGAAGTTTTGTACAAAACCTTTTTTAGTAAACTTAGAACTTATATAGATTTATTTTTCAAGCTATCAAATTTAAAAATCTTTGCTCGTTTTAAGGTAGATATGGGAATTTTCAGCTAAAAGTCTACTTTTTTTAATGTAACGCCAGATTGCAAATAAGGTTGTATTTTCGGACCATGTTGTTCAATCGTTATCCCTTTTGTTACTTAATGTAAAGCTTGTTGCGCGTTACACCAAAATATAAAAAAGTAAACGATACATATAAAATTTTTTGAGAAACAATTTAAAATACTTCTGGCGTTACGTGACAAAAAGTAGACTTTTCGCTAGAAATGCCCATATGAATACGGCAGTAAAAATTAACGAGCAAATTTATTATTTCCTATCTAATAAATTAACATAGTATGTTATTAACAGAAAAGTAATATGTTAAACTTTATTTATACGAAAAACCCAACAACAAAAAAATAAAATAAAATTTAACCGTGTTTTTTTTTTGTGGAGTGAACATTTATATATGAAAATAAATAATTAACTCACCAATTTTTTCATCCCACGAAGACTTACAGGCCTGCTGTCTCTCGGAATTTTAAGTTCTTTGATCGTTAGAGTTTAATGTAAATATTCACTCAATTTTGTTGTGTAAGGAAAAAAATGTGTATGGTATTTAACTAATAAAAATAAATTTAACAGAAAGAATTTTAATACATGCAAATTGACAAATGTTAAATAACATCATATAAAATTGGACAAGTAATAAAAAAAAACGAATATTGACGGAAGGGGATAAAATTATTTTTAAATAAATTAATGTAAATCCGGTTGGACATAATTTGTATGCTTAAAGTGACGATTGGGTTTTAAATGTTTTTATTTGTTTAATGATTTATTTACTGATTCACAAATAAAAGTGAACAAGATATTCTCTGAATTGGAAGTTAAGAAATTGTTTTTAGGTGCCCACGGACTTAATTTAGATATATAAAACCGCAATAATGAACCAAAACAAAAAAAATGTTACGAACAATTTGTAAAAATTAATGGCCTTCAGTTAACAAAAAAATAATGTTTGGAGTTCCAGAATGTTGATATTTAAGATTTTGCACTTTCTCCAAATTTCCGCTTCCCAATTCAGATCTAATTCAGGTCCTTGTGCTAAAACCAAATAATCAACGTAACAAAAAAAAATTCATTGTACAACAAAGTTTTTAGTAAAATACACTATTCTTACCAAATAATCAAGACAACTTGTGTAGATAATTCAAAATTGTATAATGCGCAGGATAAATGTTAAAAATGATTCAAATTATTCCAAAAAAACCCACATTTTCAATGCTAATGTGTTAACAAAATCAAAAGTAAAAACAATACCATGGTCCAATTAGTAGGTCTGCGCACAACTACAACAATGCAACAATAGAAAAAACAACACGCGTTTTGTTTGTGTATACAAATGGTAAAAATGTCAAAAAGTTGTTATCTAGTTGTCAAGAAAAATGTGTTTTGTATTTATTTTGTTAAATGCAAGGCGAATTTATTACAGGTGGTCTTAAAAGCCCTGCTGATATTAGCTTAAATCACTGTTGGATGTCAAAATTTTGTTTATTCTCTTTTATTATCTTTATTTCTGTCTTGTTTTATTTCTGTTTTTGACATTGTACAATGATTTTACAAAAACAAATTGCTTGTGGTTTTTGAACGAGTTGTATTTGTTGTAGTACCGAGATTACCTGGGATGAATTCGCCTTGGTTAAATGAGAAATTTTCAATCGAAATTTTGGTAAAATAAGTTTGTTCTAAAGCAGTGCTTAGAACTTATTGGGCGATTAAGAATATTAAAACGAAAGGACAATGGGAAGATTTTTTCTATATTTTATGTATAGAAACAATACAAATAAATTACATTTTTACATTTTGAAAAATACTACCAGTATTTGCTGTTTCTGTTTTAAATTTTTATAAAAAATATAATTAATAAATAAAACACTAAATGGCGCACAGAATGGAGAACATTTTTCATCTCCTCCCAAGTGATGATACAGCAGCGCCATGATGTCGAAAGTACCATGTCCAATGCATGTTACAAACAAAAATCAATCTGGAGATAATCATTTGACAACATTTGACATTTTGCCCATTTATGCCTTTGTATTATTATTGAAAACACAACTCTGCCAAAAATCAGCAGGCGTTTCAAGCAGACCTACTAATTGGACCATGAACAATACTTGGAAACTTGTCGTTAGCAAAGCCTCACAGAGGTTAGTGCCATATTTTTCTCCACGTGTCTGCAACTCATGCTACTTGGGACTTTCTACATGAGCGATTTGAGTACATGGACATTTCAAGGGATGGTTATAAAAATTGATAACCGAGATGGTACGTTTTGACTCTGTTAAGGTTGTTCTTCTTGGGTCTTTTAAGTTGCAAGTCTAGGGGAATGAGCCACACACCAAAGCGGCCATCAAAGTGAAAAGAACATATCGATGCCTTACTTTCTCAACCTTGTATCTTAAAAAAAACAACTTTTCAGGAGAGAGAAAAAACGTTGCATCTTTTAATACTTCGGTGTTTGGGTAAAAGTTGAAATGCAATTATTAAAGAATTGATAACATCTATGTATATTAGTAGTAATAGTATACAAATCTTCTTTAGCTTAAGCATGAAACCCATATATTGAGATACAAGTTTGCTGCATTAACAGTAATATTAATTCTTGATACTTGATGAATAAGATACTCGTTTGTTGCACTCATAGCTATACAAACAAATAGCCCCTTTATACCAAAATTATCCAATTAAAACAATATTTAATATAGAATGAAAGTTTTATTTGCAAGAAAAGAAAAAAAAAGAATTCATATTACATTAATAATATCATTGGTGTGGCAAGTTATCATAAAATGAATGATAGTCGGCTGGAATCATACGTTTTAAATCTTGCAAGTCGTCATAGTTTCTTTTTGAAATAGGTAGTTGTTGATTGTAGAGACCCGGTGGTAAAATGTTATCATTGTTTTGCCCTTTTGGTCGCAGTTTACGATGAGGTAATAGTTGCCACTCTTCATCAAAACATAACTTGTATTGAACGCCGTCATTAAAGGTATATTTGAGAGCTTGAGAGCCTTTTTTTGTACCTGGTCGAATTGATTTTAAGTAATCGAGCGAAGAGAAATCTCGGAAAAATATATGATTTAAATAATGTACTTGATACGGTTGCAACAATCTGG
This sequence comes from Pollenia labialis, assembly GCA_949318255.1. Taxonomy (NCBI): domain Eukaryota; kingdom Metazoa; phylum Arthropoda; class Insecta; order Diptera; family Polleniidae; genus Pollenia; species Pollenia labialis. The sequence goes on from OX439141.1 coordinate 121,501,406, forward strand.
ATTGTTTTATAACCATATTGAAATCAGCTGGCACATATAGTTCTCTTCCTTTCTTTTTTCGCTCTATGGAGGCATGTACAGAATCGCACTCCATTTGAGTGTGGCCAACTACCAGGTATTTTTGCTGAATTTCTACTTGGTGGATATTTGCATAATGTTGCAAGGCGTTCGCAAGTGTCGTATTACGATTTTGGGCACAGCACCCGTCGCTGTAAATAATTATAGGCTTAGATTTGTCTTTCAAATTCTGTAAATAGTCCAGCAAGCAAGATGTAAATACATTCGAGTCCATACCACCTTCGGCTTCATGCCATACGTAGCAAGCAACATTTTTGCCAAGCTCGTTATAAATTGTGAATTGATGCACACACAATTTTGTTTTAAAGTAGTTTGCTCCAGTTGAAAGTAGAGGAATTGTTTGCACTGCTTGCAGGTCCACCATTAACATTTGAATATCACCTCTTGAACAACGTTCCTTGTCTTCGGCTTTTTCTTTCCTGGCACGCTCCTTACTTGTAATGTGAAGTTGATATTCATCTTCTGGGACGTTATTATTTTTATAAGCAAAGCAGATATCACATTGATCTTTCTTGGGTCTGTATATACTAATATTGGCCTTGTGTACTGCGTCTAAGGAGCATTTGTACGTTGCCTTTTCAACCTTATTAATGTTGCGATCCATCAAATATTTTTCAAAATCTGTGTACACTTCTGCCCAAGTCTTGTACTGAACGTCTATATATTCTTTAGTTGTACTCTTTCGGCAATAATGTGATGGCATCTTAGGTAAGTTTAGTAGAAAAATGTTTACGTGATTTACTTTGGCGATGTTTGTTTTGCTTTGACGATTGACTGGCCCACTTTTCTTTACCATGCCAAGGTCACTTGTATGTATATTGCCAGTAACCCATTTAAACACGCTCCATTCACCCAGAGAGAGTGTACACAAACACATTTTTTTACAAACAACCTTGATCTCACCAGAAATTTTCAAAGTGTAGACCATTGTGTTTACTCGCCGAGAAGAAGTAATAATTGTTTTCAAAGCGACTGGTTTTTGAGACACCATTGCAACGACATACGCTTTCTTCTCTTCCCAGGACAGTGACCAAAATAGTTTAAAAATTTTCTTTCTATCATCTTCTGTAATTTCGTTGCACTGCTTACCGAATTTTTTTGCACATATTTCCGAACGGCAACGTGCCTTCAAAGTTCTTTCTCTTCTAATTTCCATTACTCCATTGCCTTCTTTGCTCCGCTTTATCGATGAATACTCCTGGCCACGCATTCGCTTGAGTTTTTTACGGTTTCTACTCCAGTTTTGCTTATTTCCTTGGCCTTTACGTGCTCTTTTAATTGAAATTACGCCAGAGCATTCATCCAACAATACAGAAGAAGATACATTATCTAACAAATCGGAATCAGTGCTGGGATGGTACTCGCTTTCACTTGCTGAAAAATCGGATTTGGAGGAAAAACTAGAGACATCAGAATCCACTGAGACAAAATATCCTGTTTCTTCGTCCAAAATTACGTTTTCTGTTTGTTGTGTTTTAGGTTCTTGACAAAGATTCTTGAAAACAAAACACCCCGTTTCAGCATCAAGAACATCGATTGTATCACTCATTTTGCAATCAAAACTAAAGTTCCACAGAATTAGATTTTTACCGAGCAAAACCAAGTTCACAACTAAAATGCAATTATATAGGCACCACAAGTACTACAAAAAAAATTAGCAATATACTACAAAAAAAACTATAAATAACGGGACTCCCATGCATACATAACTTACTTACTAACTAATATACACACTTTACTTTACGCAAAGGCGAAATGTTTAAAATTCTTAACGGTTTAACAACTGCACATATTAAGACAAGAGTTTGACGCAGTAAAGAAAATAGGAGTAAATGAGATACGTGAATATAATTTATCAATATTTACATAATTGAGACAAAGTATTGAAATAATAAGTTGTTGCTGTAATAGAACACAAAAATAACAATCGTTTGATATGAAAAAGTCAAAACCGTATTTTTTTAAGTTACGAGGTTGAGGAAGTAAGGCATCGATATGCAATTTGGCAAATTCACCTTGATATATGCGCCAATGTCATGAAGAATTAAACACTACGGATGTGGGCCACCCACCAAATCCTCAACGAACATTTGCACAATGATATTTATATTTCATACATAGTGGCAACGATAGTCTGTTAAATAAATAGAATGTTTCGGTTATATCATTAACATACTTTGTTTGATTAAAATTAAAAGATAGGAAACGCATACTGAAAGACCCTTTATAAAAGATCTTTAATAACAACCTTAAGTACTAAAGTTTTTTGAAATAGTGCTCAACATTTCTGAGAATTTGTCGTAAAACATGCAAAATAATTTTCAAACATTATATGAGCATAATTCACACAAACAAATTATGATGCAGAGAACAAGAAAAAATTACTCGAGGTAAACTAAAAAAAAATTGAAGACTGTAAACGAAAGAAAAACTTCTCATACATGACGCAAACGTTCTGTTAACTTTTAAAATTTTTACATATTTTAAGCAAAAGTAAAAAAGTTTAATAAATACAAAAGTTATGAAGTTATGAAGTGTTGCCCACATTGAACTTATTTTGCGCTTGCATATTTTAAAATATATAATTCTTATAGGTAATGAAATATCAGTGAATGTAAGAGTCAAGCAACGTGAAAATATACCTTTTAAAGAAGGTACTACCATAACTCCAGTTTGGAAGTATTTAGAAATAAGTGGACTTTGAAATGTATTTGAGCAATTTAAATAACGCTGCACCTTTCTTTGCGTAAAAGCTTACATGTGTAGTGTAACAAAAAAGTCATTAGAAATTGTAAAACGAAACTCGTGGGGACTTTGCAGCGTCAAAGCTTTTTAAAATTAAAAAGATACAGATAAGATCTTTAATATATTGCGAATATTTTCCATACCAAAGAAATCGGGCACTTGACAGAAAAATGTATTTCTATTTGAATCTGTTTTTACGTTCACAAATATTTATTAGTCTATTTTGACATAAAATATAATTAAAAAAACGGTTATATTACTATATTCGGTTGTGTCGAATCTTTAATACCCTCCACCGAATGCTCGAATATTTCAGGAGCGGGATTTATAAGGGATCAATAAATAATAAGTTAATCTTTATAAACCTTAACCTCATAGTATTATAATTCGTTACTTAATTTAAATAAAATACCATGATTTGTTTATGAAATATTATTAACGCTTTAAGAGCCGAATTTTTTTGGCACTTAAAAAAATTTTTTTTTTTCAAAATAGTATAGTTCGTATATGCCCAGACTTGGAATAAAAGAAAATCAAACTTAATTGATATAAATTCTGCATACATGTGTATACACATTGCTAAGACACATTGTAGCTAAGCAATGTCATCCTTTATAAAATAAGATTTTCGGCATTTATAAGCGCAATTGTGTAATGATGCCTATGGGCAACATTGGGACTGAAAGGTTAAGGATATTTAAGAGATTTTCGGAAGGGCTTTATATAGGACATAAAGTAAATTTACGAAAGGTTATCACAAAATATAATATCGTTTAAAAATAAAAATTGTCTCTTATCACCAAAATCATAGAATCAATTTGTTGAGTTTGCTCCTATTACCAAAATGATTATATAGTTTACTAAAAATTTTCAAAATTTAAAATTTTAAATGTATTTTTTCCACAAAATTATATTCTTATTTTTATTAAAAAATATCAAAAAACTTTGCCGTTTCAAATAATGTGTTTATTGATTTAATTTAACATATCTCAGGTGTTGACATTTCCCAACAACAAATCGACAAGTTTAAATTATTTTATTTTAAACGGAAAAATCAATAAAGATTTCTTGTTAAATAATTAATATTTTAATTCAAAATTTATTTCAAAACAACTAAAATGTTAATTAATTCAAATTTATATTTTTAATTTTCTTTCAACAAAAAAAAATAATTGATTCAATTATCACTTTAATTGAAATACTTTTAAAACAATTTTTTTAATTTATATAAAAACTGTGTAAATTTGTTACAGGCTTAGTCGTTATTAAACAATTTTCCAAGGTGGATTTAATTTGAAGTCTATGGTAAATTATGGACCAATATTCACAAGACTAAGTAGTATGATTTCCAATCATATCGACCCCTTTGCGCGAAATTATCGTATGTTACAAATACCAAATTTTACAGGACAGCCAGTTTTTTACTTTTCTCTGCTTTCACTTGCAATATCAAATGAAAATATACATGTGCTTAGATAATATAAGATAAGACGAAGTGGAATTCGCCTTCAATATTTTGCCAGGTGACGTCTCTTTGAATGTAGAACAAGATAGCATCAAAAACTAAATTTCCAAAAAATTGGCATATACGATAATTTCGCGCAAAGGGGTCGATATAAAATAAATTTGTTCAAACTTAAATGAGAATCGATTAATTTTTATAGTCGGGGTTTTAGCTCTTTTTTAATGTCACACTGCTGAGGAGACTACGAAAAATTTCTGACCAAGCTTGTTCTTTTCTGTGGAGTTTTTTGAAAGTGTGCGTGTTTTCAACAGACGGTCATAGCTTAATCGACTTAGAATTACTCGAGGAGTCAGAATATGTATACATACTTTCTCAGATCCGATGAATATTAGAAAAGTTACACAGAGAATACCAATCTTAGTATACACTCATTCACCACTAGTGGTGGTTGCAATAAAAATGCTAGCTGGGTAATAAAAAATATTTTTAAAAATACTTTTTAATTTTTAAAAAGTATTGGTTTTGTTGCAATTTTACTAAAAAATTGGGAAACCGATTCATTGAATTGCAAGCGAAAAATCCGAAAAAGACTTTTCATCTCTATCATCGAACGTTACATACACAGAAATTTCAAGAGTGGCTGTTAAAGCGGCAATATTTTGTCAATTAAATTCACAACTTAGCTTCAAGCATTCGAAAAGACTTGTGTAACTTAATATGTAACAACATTTAACACTATTTTGGTTTAAATATATAGAAATAGATTTGCAAAAGACATCATTATTAACCCTCCTGCTAAGAATATGTGTACAACTTTTAAGGTCCAACAGATATGTATGTATGTACAATGTACATTCTTTCTCAGATTCTTAGGAAACAGCACTAAAGAAATGTTTGACTGAGGTGGAACTTTCTAACATAACTTGATAAGACTTATTATATCAAATGCGTCCTTTACCCCAAGATAAGGTTTTGGATGATATTGAGAGCAACTTGTTGTACGCCGCTGCATCTTAAAAAAAGTTTTTTCGTCTGTCAAAGAGGACTGCTTAGAAAAGCTAAATATAATGGCGGACAAACAAGACTATATTGATCAAAATTGATGCTTTTTGCTGCTCGGAAAGCGAGAACAAAGCAACAAATGTAAACGTAATATTTAAAAACTATCTTCTAAAAAAGTCAAATTTCTGTGCTGAAGTCATTTAAAATATAAAGAAATTGGTAAGAAATTTGTTACTGCATGCTTTTTAAGCAGTTAAGTTAGAAAAACTAGTCGGCGCTTCATCTTTGTTGACGTTTGTCAGCAGCCAAGAGCTTTGTCGCAAATTTTTTTAAGATCTAAAATCTAAACTCAAGTTTTCGTCAATTCTAAAGTAGATGTTTTAGTTATTCCAGTACCGGCGCTACATCTTTTCTTCTTTTTAAACTGCACCAATATTTAAAACATGTTAATATCAAGACACAATTTGGTAAGAGTATGTAGGTAGGGAGGTTCAGATAGCACGTAATAGTTAGGCTATTTTTGCTGGCAAACACGATTTGTGTAAGGAAAGGAAAATTTAGTGGTTTATAAAAAAAACTTTAAGCCATTTTCGACATCAAACATTTCTGCCATAACACATAACAATATTTTTAATTTAACAAAGGCTAACAAAACAAATTTTCTATCAAAATTTTCATTGAAATTGGGCAAATTACAGAGTAACCTTATATTGCCTTAGCTCTCTTTGTGTGGGCCTTATCATATCAAACAACTTATTTTGGATATTTATTTGTTGCTTAAGCTTATCCGATTTCCGAACACAAAATGCCATTTTACATCAAGATAATATTTATAATTACGTCGCTTTTATCCAAAAAACTTATTTCGGCTTATTGAGGCTGGATGAAACAATGAACCTGTTAGGAACATTTTTGGTATGAAATATTCGAGCAGAATTTTGTTATTTTAGTTAATTTCAAAATATGGGAATATAAAATATATAGTATAAATTTACATTAGCTTCAAATGAAAGACCAGCCTTGGAAAACTGTGTAAACAAATTAAAGGAAAAGTAAAAAAAATCTCTTCATATTTCATCACCTCGCGTACACCCAGAAAAAAACATATTTAAATATGGTCACCTCCAACCAAACTACTTTTAAAGTAAATTTTAAATATGTTATTTAATTTTTAATATAACCATACTATTGTCACCGACAACCAGCCCCAGCCATATTAGTATTGCCTCCAAACATGTTATGATCAATAATCACAAAAATGTGTTAAACACTTACAATAACATGGTTACTCTTGGAAAAGAGGAAAATACCATTGTAAATTTAAAAACAAAATATTATCATATTTAACCATAACATTTTTACAGGCAACCATAATATGGTTGGAGGTTCCTGATGGAGGACTAATTTAACAAAAATATGGTTGTCGCTGACAATTACATGGTTACATAAACCATAATATGTTTAAAATTTTCTTTAAAAATAGTTTGGTAGGAGGTGACCATGTTTAAAAATGTTTTGTCTCTATGTGTAGCTAAGAAAATTATTCTTTTTATTTTTAATGCTATTTTACGCCTTGAATACTATTCTCAAAAATGTAAGATTTCCTTAGTTACCATGATACCAAAGCCAGGTAAAGATCATACAAAAGTTGAGTCATATATGCCTATTAGCTTATTATCAGATATGTCAAAGCTATTTTAGAAATAACTAGTTTAAAAATTAACACAAATTTTTAGTGAAAATACATGCATTCCAAACTATCAATTCGGATTTAGAAGAAAACACAGCACAATTGAACAAACTCATCAAATAGGACTCTTTTTCGATGATTTGCAAGCTTTTGATAAAGTCTGGCATGAAGGCTTATTGCATAAGTTGAAGCAAAATTTACAAACACACACAAGGCAGCATCCTGGTGCCTCTATTATACTTAATTTATACTTCGGACATGGCAACAAACAACTACACCCAAACTTTAACATTTGCAGACGAAACAACTTTTCTAAGCGCACACGAAAACCTTTATGAAGCATCTCGTTACTTATAGGATCATATACTTCAACAAGAAATATGGTTAACCATACAATGGAGGATAATGGTCAATGAGCAAAAATGCGTACAAATAACATTCACCCTGCCCCCTATTAAAATCAATAATCAAATAATACCACAACATTTACATATAAAATATCTCGGTATTCATCTGGATCGGCGATTGACGTGGAAATACCATATAGAGACAAAATTAACTCAAATGATTTAGAAATTCTGTCCTTAGTCTCGATTGCAAGCTTCTACTTTACAACTCTATCTTAAAGCCTATCTGGTGCTACGGTATCCAACTATGGGGCACTGCCTTGGCCTCTAATATCGAAAAAATTCAAAGGCGCCAAAATAAACTTCTGCGAATAATCACAGCCGCTCGCTCCCTGGTATGTTAAAAACTCAAACATTCATAAGGATCTCAATTTTCCATTAGTAAAAACTATGATTACAAAACATGCAGTAAAAAGGCTTGAACTACACCCAAATCCCCTAGCTTCAAATATTTTAAATCATGGCGGCCACACTCGATTAAGGAGATTTGACACTGCAGGACTCACCCAATCAGAAGAGCGATAAACACCTACATATGTGGACATAAACCGTGATGACTAAATTTTGTCTGGCACTGGCTGGACATATATAATCCATTAGGATAAGATTCGGTTAATTTTTTTAGTGCATATTTAATATATGAAGATTTCATAAATAAATATTGAGAAAAAAAATTCATCACAATTGACCACAGGTTTTTAGAAAAATTGTCTTACTTTAAAATTTAAACATAAAGTATGGTTTATTAGTAAGAATTGTGACTAGTTCCTTTCAGTTATTATCTCTTATTTCTTTCTAATCTCTTCAAATATATTTTTACTATTCAGGTGGAGTAGGTCGTCATTTAAATGTATATAAACAAATATTCGTTTCCGTTTTTTTTATACATAAGAAGTAACGTTAATGTACAACTTTAAACATTTAAGAGCAAAACTACGTTCCTTATTACAAACGGAAATTATCTTTGAGTCACAACAATTTGCACTTGACGCTAAAGCATGTCTACGCATAAATATAAACAAATTTTTTATATAATTTTATAACAGGAGACTTTGCTTGACATTGAAATATGTTTGTGTGTAATTAACAAATTTTTTGCCTACAGAAACTGTAAAAGTTTTTGAGAATGTACTCTGAAAAAACAAATCAATTCATCCGTACCTAAATCAAGCCGAAGCGGTGTGAATAGTAAGGTAAATAGGGATATCCTTAAATCAAGTACATTCAATCTCGAATTCGTACTTGAAATAATTCGATAATGAGATTAATTTAAGTAGAACTAAGATTATACCAATCTAAAAATTCGCTTGATTCAAGTATTATAAAGTTGATTTAATCTAAATTCTGATTCAAGAATGTCTAAGAACGTTTAATCTCGATTCGTACTTGAAATAATCCGACAGTGATGTTAGATTGATTCTTACCTAAACACTTACCCCATAGAACCATTGAGAATATTATCGTTTTGCTTACCCGCTACATATATTAATTCGACTTTTATTGTATTCCGCCCTTTGCTTGCAGAAGAATTCTTAATTATAAGACACCAGCAGCATGCCAAAAATTGTTTTCGTAGTTATTATACTCTAAAAATTTGATGTACATATTTTGCTAAATAATTTTAACAAATAGAATATGGGAATTATTGTTTCGAAAAAAATCTAAAATTGTTCTTCTTGTAGTGTTGTTGTTACTTTTACAAACTAACGCGTATGAACGCACATTAGTTTACGAAAGTTATCCCAATTTTGATTGTTTAAAGTATCTGTAAGTATTATTCGCACTTAAATTTTTGTATACGACTCGTGCTTAAGTAGGTAGAAAAAACTCACAAGAAAAACTTTGTTAACTTATATGCATGTGGCTGAGAAAATGAAACTGAAATGGCAAAATAATATAAAGAAATTTGTTCTTATTTTTTCCCGCGTGTAACTACATTTAGAGTTGTAAGAAAAGATAAATTCATTGTTGTTGTTTTTGTTTAGCCTTTATGTCAACAGCTACATACCCGGGTATGTTTTGAAATTTAAAAACTCTGTATCTCTGAAAGTGGCTATCATATTTCTCTCAAACTTCATGATATCCTTACTAAGAGTGTTTTCTAACATAAAACAATAACAACAATATGTGTTTGTATACCCGGGTATGCTTGCTGTTGACGTAAGTATAATTTTTCAGCTGTTGACATAAAGGTTAAGCTTTGATATTGTTACAAGTAAAACTGGGGCTTTTCAATATAAGGCTGTGTTGGGTTCCTGGACACTGCATGGTTGATGGAAATGAGGTGGCTGACGAACTCGCGAGAGGTGGTTCGAATCTGGACTTAGCGATAAGAGACAGGGTTTTAAGCACCCCCTATGTTACTACTATGGGGTGATACGGGATAAATGCCGTGATGACGTTGACCGATCCTGGGGGGACAGAACGGATTGCAGGGTGTCCAGGGCACTATGGCCAAGATTGGACGCGGGGGCAACCAGGGTTCTACTGGGATTGGATAGGAGTAGTCTTAGAACGCTTATAGGGTTCTTGATGGGTCATTGTCCTGCGATTCAGAGGAGCTGGAGACGATCGAGCATGTACTGTGCCATTCTCCCAGGATGCAGGGTCTCAGGCAGAAATGGCTAGGAAATAGGTTTCACGACGAACTGGGGTGCATCGCTGGATGTACTCTGGGTGATCTACTGGGGTTTGTCAGGGAAATAGTGCGGTTTCTGTTGAGGGGACTGTATAGAGGGCAATAGTTCTACGTGAAATGTTCTAACTTTCTTGATTCAATCCATCTCATACTTCTTTTCTTTACTGACTTTTCTTTTTTCTCTTAATTGAAGGGATTCACAATGGACCATATTGGTCCCCGAGTGGAAGTGTGCCCTTGGGCACATAACCCTTCTTAACCTAACCTAACCTAACCTAACCTAACCTAACCTAACCTCACCTTACCTAACCTAACCTAACCGAAAACTGGGGCTTATAGTTTTTATTCGCTTAACAGTTTATTTGTATTATATCTTTAGTTTTTTTAAAGTCTTTGGATGAAGTTTCCAGACGATCTGGTCTAAGCAACCAGTGAAATGTGCACAGGAATAGCTTCTTCTACCAAAAATCTTATATGTTAAAATTTATTTAATAATACATCCAAAAAATCCACAGATGTTATTATATCTAATTTAATCATATTATTTAATATATTATATCATTTATAAAATATTTTTAACAAGTAATTTTAGTAACGGTAGTATTTCTGGCGAATATATTTGGCTTACCTTCCCCTTAAGATAAGAGTCAACAAAAAGAGAAAAACCTACACAAAAGAAAAAGTTATCTAAGCAGATTAATGCCTGACACTTTCACAACTGTGTATTTTCAAGTGCTTATTATGTTTATTCGTAACGATAATGATGATAATTTAAATAATAATAAAAATAATAGTGGTAATTTCCGGTTATATTCAGGGACCGTGAAAAGTCAGATGATAACAGTTTTTATCGAGCAAATTTAAGTCAATTTTGATATATATTTTTTCGAACAAAAATAAAATCAATTTTTTTTGGAGCAATAATTATAATAAAAGACTTTTTTGGTTTGATTATTGCAAGCAAAAGGAAAAATTATTTTCTTGTTTATTTTTGTAAAACACAAATCTTCTCACTTGAAGTTTTCGTATTGATACGATAATGTTTAAAATTTGGTTTTTTTTAAACATTTAAAAGTTTTCGTATATTCATGGTTGGCATAAATAGAGCTTTTTTCTTTCGTGACACAGCATTATTACCAATGCATAATTATTAGGGTGATCGATCGAATAGTATTCGACCGGTTTTAACCGGTTATTTTAGTTTTGCCTAAGTCGAATATTTTAAAATGTAAATTTTTCGAATATCGAATAAACCGGTTATTTTAGTAAAATAAACCGGTTACTTTATTAATGTGTAATTTATATACGTTTTCCTTACTTTTGTTATAAATGTACCCGTAATTTAAGTATTATTCTAATTGAATATTTGGCAAACTTAAACTTTTTATAAAAAATGTCAAAACAAAATGAAACAAAAGTCAAAAAACGTTATGAGCAATGTAAATACAAATCGCTTATGTTAGCGTGTGTTATTGTAACAAAAACCAAAAACAATTTACAGTACGTGAAAAAAGTTCAGCTTTAAAAGTAGTTAGCAATTTGACAGTATTCTAAATACTTTATATATATCTTTATAAAGATGCCATCTCTGGTGATGTTTCGAACTGACTTAAAATAAAATTGTGCTTAAACGGCCCTAAAATGATAATTCTTTAACGTCACGACTTATTAATCATTTTTAATTAGTCTACAAGCTTGATATAAATATACGCCAAGTAAAACTTAACCCTGTTCCAAGTAGTTTTTAAGAGACTGCAAATAATACCTTACTAAAATATGCTAACAATAATGAATGAAAAACTCTTAAGTAGTTCTAGCATATCTTCATGCTTAAAACAAGAACATACCGGCGGAATGAACGTTGTGGGAAAATTCGGTGGGGTGCTTTAATACCATGGGAGATAAGGCCATGATGGCTTTATCTCTCATTCAAAAGGGAGATAAAGTCTTTTATTTTTTTTGTCCATTTGAATGGGAGATAAAGCCATCATGGCCTTATCTCACATAAGTAATTTTAGAAATGGCTTTATCTCTCATTTCAGTTTTAAAGAACTTTTGCATTTTACATTGATTAATAGTTTTCTTATTTTTATAATTAAAAGGTAATGATTTTCCCTTTTACTAAAGTTAAGTATTGAAATCTGGCTTCGCGGCCGTGCTTACGGGTTTTCTCCTCCAGTAGGACGCGGCAGGTGGCTTCGGAAACACTAAAGTAAAGTAACAATATTCTGGAAAAATATGGTTTTATCTCTTATTTGCGAAAAAAATATGGCTATATCTCTTCTTACGTAAAATTTTAAACATGACCTTACCTCTCAATGATTGGGCAATAAGGCCATTATGGCTTTATCTCCCATTCAATTGAGCAATAAAGCCATCATGGCCTTATCTCCCATGGTTTTAAAGCACCCCACCGAAAATGTATCAGTTTTATTTATTAAAACACCAAGAACAAAATTGAAGGAATCAAAAATGTCCTGGAAGGGTTTAAATTGTGTAATCGACGAATTGAAAGATATTTCATACAAAAAGCATGTTCATATTACTATTGTTTCTATAATACTGAAGCAAAAAAAAAATTTAAATATATAATCCTGGATAAGAGGTTTTGTTTACTGCTTCGTATAAACACACAGAAAAAATTTATGCAAAAAACTATTCAATTAAATAATTAATTGGTGTACATTAATTATTCAATTAATTTTTTGTTTGCTGCAATTAATTTTTTTAATCAAAACCCATAAAATTAAATGTTTGTGTACATGTGGTTTATTTTTTTTTATACAATTAATTTTTAATTGACTAAATGACTCGAAAATACAAATCCGTTAATTGATATGATCAATTCCTTTGCAGGGGCAAAATTAGTTAAATATTTAATTGTCTGAACGAATTGTTTAATTGAAGTCGATTTTCTATTTTTTCTGTGCATGCTTAACCAGCAACAAATTAAAACTCATTTACAATAAATTTGGGAAAATATGTCAAATAATAAATTTTATTAAATCCCAATATTTTTAAAACAAAAGTTATTCAAAAATTCTATAGCTATATTCACACCTATTTAATATTTGACTCCTAACGTAACCACCAGTTTTCTTAAAGAATTGTTTGCTTTTGCAAAACGTTTGGCTAGATCAAACATTATTTAACGGTTTCTTAACTACATTATACATAAATGCAATTATCATCTTTAAAGTTTAGCAAATAACAAGAAATTGTTAAAAGTTATGCTTAAGTTTAATCAATTTACTGGTCACGCTTTTTTTTTTTTGATTTATTGTCAAATATTTGTGGTCTGAACATACCTTAAGTCATATCTATATATTGAGGCCCTTTGCTCCTTATAGGATCGACGGGAACATATATATGTATATATACATATATATATTTATTTTGTTGGTTCCTTACCTTCGTGAATTGTTTTGTTTTTATTCTAATTAACTTTTTATTACAAAAACTAATTTGATTTTTGTATTTTTATGAATTCGAATTAAAACCGGTTAACCGGTTATTTTTAAAATGCTTAACCGAAAACCGGTTTTTTTAAAATAGCCACTATTCGGACTATTCGAAAACCGGTTATTGAAAAAAGTCGAATAATCGATCACCCTAATAATTATTCGTACATTTCTATTCATTTTTCATATAAATGTTTTGTGTTTGTGGAAATTTCAAAAACAAAATATTTTATAAAAAATGTTAGTAACAAAATTTTGTTAGTCGTGCGTAATTCCCAATTTTTATTATTGATAAAAACCCTGAAATTTATTGTTGAAGGGATAAGCTATTCCTATGCGCATTTCACTGGTTGCTTAGGCAACTTCATCCAGTAAAAAATTAAAATGTTGAATGAAAATGTTAACAATAATAGCAATAAATAAAAGCAATACATAAAAAGATCTTTTGCTATACATTAACATATAGATATGTAGACAATATTTGCGTGATAGCACAAGTTTTTTTGAGCTTTCGGAAGAACAGCGTCATTTAATACTACACTGTATGTACATTAAGTTGGGTCGAAAACAAACTTGTGCCAGTCACCTCCTAGAATGAAAGATATGTCAATGAAGTTAAATGAAGGTATGAAGTTTCAAGAACTTTAAAAATCAAGCCATGAACAACGATATGCGATATGATGAGATCGGACTTTAAATGGCAGCGCTATGTATAGAAAAAGGAGGCGTGGTAATAAAAATTTTACTGTTTTAGAAACATCATTGTCATACGTTTCATTCAAGGGGGTGACTGGCACACCATTTTTTTGTATGTGGGTCGACACGTTCTAATGTTCAAAAATATGTACATATTTAAGAGCGTATGTTGTTTCTACAATTTTTTAAACCTGTAAACACATATTAATATAATCATAACCCTGCAGGGAATGCCAAAAGTAAAACTGTAGTGAATATATAGTGACAGTGTCAGCAGTACTACTGACAAAGTGTACCCCAGCCAATGTTATCTTCTATTGACATTTAGCATTAGCTTGTCATTGCAAATCCACCAGTAGACTGTAGAACTATTGACTAGGTAGTTTTTTTAAGATCACATGGTGACATTGGAACCAAAGATTTACGATGCAATAAAGAATAACTGTTAACAAATGCTATACCAATTGACTGCTCAGCATAAAACAAAAACAAACTATTGACGACTTCGTTGACAACGTCCCTAGCAATGCAGTAGAACTGTTGCCTGTAACATAACTCTACTCGCGAAACAAAGCAAACTTGTCGACATTTTATTTGGTGCAATCGTCGCTACAGAAAAGAGTGGTGACAAAGTGATATATTGTTCTACGCTGACTACAGGGAAGTGAACCTTTATAGAATTTGTATAATAGTATTAGTTTTTTAGGTTTCCTTCTCTAAATTATCGCAGTTATTTTCCATTTTTTGGTGAGTTGTTTTTTAAACGAATGCCTTTTACTTATCGTTGGAGCCCTCTGGGGCAAAAAACAGTGCCCCCTCTAGTTATATCTATATTAGGGTACTTAAATTAAAGGTAATTTGCTCACGATTGTAAATATTTCGATTAAATTTTGTTTTTTTTAATGTTTTATGGACTATTTTTTCCAAAAATGTTCCTTGTTTTTGTTTGCGCAAATGACTTGTTAGTTTAGGCGCAAACGATTTGTTTGTATGGTGCCAGTTCCATGCACATTCATTTCCGACAATCGCCCCAAAAGTAGTAAGCTGGTAAAATTCCGAACAAAGAATACAAAGGAATTATTCGGCGAGGTCCTCACCAAGCGCTTGCACCTAATCGCAGTTTTCTTACGCAAAATTGAGGTAGTAGAAACCCATATTACACATATGTGTAGGTACACATTGGCTCCCAAAAAACACAACAAATTCTTTGTGTATTTAAAAATATTTGCATATTATTTAAATATATGATGCTTTTGTTACAAAATAATAACAAAATCTTCATATATTTAGTGTAATTTAAACAAAATAATGATAATTCCATATCTTGTCTACCGCACTGCGAAACATGATCATCTTTTTTGCACGCGGCCACACAAATACTAAAATATACCTCCCAAAAAATTATAAAACAACGATGAAGAGATAACACATAATATGTAGAGACTAAAAGAAGTAAGAAAAGTAAGATATTTATATATAAACTCCTCTCTTCAAAAAACGTAAAATTTACCTACACATTTGTGTAGCCAGGGCCGGAAAGGGATACTTGAATCAGTTTTCAACATTTTTTTCTAAAGTGTGTCCAAAAATTGAGGTTTCATTTTAATTTTAATAAAAAAAGATGTTGTTTTTCAGTTTATTACAAATAGATTTCAGTTAAAAATGAAAAATGATGTCGTCCAAGTTATCCACCGGCTCGGCAGGCTCCCAAACTTTACGGTAATTCTAAATTAATATTTTTCAATAAACTGTTGCCAATGCCAATTTTATATCTGCTCGATAATGTTGTTTTTAAACTCTTGGATTGTTGTGGGATTATTGCTCTACACCATTGGTGTTCAAAAATGTTTTGCATATGTATTATGAGTGAATTTTAAAATACAGAGATATGCAAAACTAAGCGCACACATTTTATTTAAATTTAATATAAAGAAGTTGTTTTGGTTGTAAAATATTTATAATAATAGAGTCCAAACTAAATTTTCTCTTTTTTAAATTGACTTTGAAAATTTTAGCTTTAAACATTTTTTAAAAAAACAGTAAGAGTTAGTTAGTGCCCTTTGCCTTCCAGGTAACGATATATAGAAATAAGCTTCTGTTCTCTCCCAGCAATGGTGAAAGGTATTTATGTATGTGATTCGGCATATCCGAATATAGCACTTTTACTTGTTTTAACATAGTTTAAGAATTTAATACTTATTTTGAGAAATTCCAAGATGGATTTTCGAAAGTATGTAGTCCCTTTTATGTATTGCTTTAAGTACAATTTAGTGTTATTCGATCTAACATTTTTAAGTACGACTCGTATTAAAAATAGGTGAAAGAAAATTAAATTTGTTACGAGTATTCCATTCCTGTACATACACCTCTACATAAACATATATATTAACCTCAAGTTTTTTCAACACTTAATAAAATAGATAAATAAATATGTGAAATTTTTGAGAGATTGTTGTAATTTTAAGAAATGTATATAAACATTTTTGCATGTAGGTCAATCAAACTTTACTTTGTAAACATTGTTGCTATTAATAAATTATTGCTTGGTTTTTAAAATTTGTTTCTTTGTATAAGTATGACAACATCCACCTTCTAAAACATTTTCCCCTTAAAACTGTAAAATATCTAGTGTGTGTGTGTGATTTTGCAAAAAAAAAATATATTTCCTGCAACTACTACGAACAGCTGTTTTGTGGAATCTGTGTTTAACATTGAAGCAAGAGTTTAATAAGGAATTATTCTCCTTCTTCTAAAAGATGCTTCAAGCAGCTGTTTTGTGGATGCTGTTAATAACATTGAGATATGTACATATATATTTTTCTATACATATGTATATTAATCACACAACGACTAAAGGAATCTACACATTTCACACAAATATTGTATGGCAATACAACAGCACAAGGGAAATTGTATTATGAGTTAACACTCGTCGTAATACGGCAACAGTCATTCAGTCAGATGATGATGCAAATGTTTTTAGAAAATGTTAGTACTTAACGGTAACTCAATGCGTAAACAACTGTCGTCACGGAATAACGGATAATTAATAAAAAAAAAATTATTTTATAACATTGTGTGTGTGTTGTTGTTAAAATTGATGTTGTTCAAAAAAAGAGGGTGTGATTTAAAATATAAAAAAAATTTTAAATAATAATTTTTGAATTAAAAATATATTCTTCCAAAATATATGATTTATTTTAAAGTATATTGAATATGAATATAAGAAAAAATAAATAAAATATAAATTAAGAATTTTAAGTGCTAAGTCGTCGTGTTTAATTCGTCATTTGCTCAAAAATCATTCTTACTTAAGAAAAAAATATAAATAAATAATTTGAGTGCATAAATGACATACATATTTATATAAGGAATATATGTTTATAAGGAATAAATTACACAATTAACGCAAGAATGTCTCAACAAATTTTGGAGAATCATCAAGAAATTTTTAAAAATGTACGTTGTTAAAAAAATTTAAACAATATATGAAGTATATATTTAACATTATTAAAGAGAATAATTTTCTGTTTCTTTAAATGTATGCATATAGTTCGGACGTTGTAAATTTGTTTATTTTTTATAGAAGCTGAAACCGATCACTTAAATGTCTTTAACTAAACTTGATTTAAATAACAATTTTGGGAATGGGGCGGGTATGTCTACAGCTATAAAATTGTGTGGTGACGCTACTCTGCTAATAATATATGGTCGGAAAACCTTATCTTGTTAAGTTTATTTATTAATTTTGTTATAACTAGCTTCACCTGGTGTGCTTTGCTATCCCTATCGTAGTGAAATAAAATAAACATTTATAAGTAAAGGATATTCATAGCAAACAATAAGGTGGTCCCCATCCTATTCCTCCAATTTGCTGCCAAAAACCTTCCGGAAGTGCAAGAAATGACTGAGACAAGTTTAGTCCAAATCGGATGAGCAGTGCGGCACACAGTGGCTGAAAATCGTTTTTCATTGGCCAAAATTCTGTAACTTTTGAACCGAAGGAGATATTTTAGTGAATTTTTTTTTTAATCGACAGATAGATTAGATTTTTGTCCACTTTAAATTTCATCAAAATCGGTTGAGTAGTAATTGGAGAAATGAAGGGTAAAGTGGAACTTTAGATTTTTAATAATAACCATTAACATTTTTTGTAATAATGGGACACTCAAAAAAAAAAAAATCCATGTTTACACTTTAAAAAAAATTTTAACATTAAAAAAAATAGTAAAATCAACTGGAAATTTAGCTTTTATTAATGAAAATTTAACAATTTTTTTGCTGTCAAATTTGTTTACAATTACAAAAAAACTTTAGAAATATTATCTAAAATCTTGCTAATACTTCAAAATAAATCCGCTGAAATCTGATTTTTAGAGCATTTCTGATTTATTAAAACATTCCATACATAGGTTTATAAAAAACCTTTTAAAAATAAAAGCAGCAATAGATTTTAATAGCTTTTGCAACAATGTGATGATGCTTATAATTCTTTATTACTAATACAATGTCTGTCTTAGATCTAATGAATTATAAATATTGTTCATTTAATTAAAAGATTGATTGCAAATATTCCATATTCTGTTCTGTGATATTTCTGGTCTTTACTAATTTTTTTGACTTCTTCATCTAAATCCCCATGTTCCACTTTCCATTGATTTCACATACTGGATATGAACGGATCTAACGTTGCCAATAATATTTTAATAGATCTTCATTTGTGGAATTTTGTTAAATTTTTCTAGTATTGCACTCTCTATAAAATCTGTAATCTTTATTGCTTTTTTCCTGAGATTCCTCTGATAAATCTCCAAGTGGCACCAACAGATATTTAGTAACATCTTCTCCATGATAAAGGATTTTGTAAACTGTAGCCGACATATTTCTCCATGGGTACTTGGCACGCAAGTACTTCTAGGATTATTTTAAATCTAAAAAAGAGGTTAAAATCAACACCTGTTATTTCAGACGATGTCTTTGGATCTGTATAGAATCTTCTTGCGGTATTGCTATTATTTCTTTTGCCTGACCCTTGTTTTGGCTGATCTATAATCAACCCAAATTTGCGATATTCATCTTGAACATGTTTCCTTTTTGAACTTCATTACTCCTTGTTGGGTTCGTTGTTTCTTATTGATCCTGAAGATCCGAAATCCAAATAATTACTAATTTTTAGTATGTGTCCTATAAGTCGTATTCTTGCATGTAGTGGTGATAATCCAAATTCATAAGCATCAGTATTATCTAATGATTTTGTCGGGACTTGGTTTAATTTGCTTGATGTTGCATGGCATATGATGCAGCTGGATGCAGCCTTCGTGTTAGTCAAAGCCTGGCAACACTTTGTAGTGTTGAAATTTGGGCCTTTTTTATCGCAATGGTACAAGTGACACCATGAACATATCTGAGTCCGAAATATTTTCACATACTACTTGTTTGTATTGCTTTTTTCCGGAAGAACCATCCCCATTTACAAAAAAGAATTAACTTTGTGTTTCCATATTTTGTTTAACTCATTTCCTTTTATTGATTGTAGCAAGCGTTCGGTTGTGCGATCAAGTAGTGATTGTAGTTGAACCTCTGCTGGATTTGTTGTGATTGTAACAGTGTCCTTTAATGGCAAAAAGTCCATTTAAGCAGCTGTTATGTGATGTTATGCACGCAATCTGAGCTGAATATATTGCTGGTTTGTTAATTTTAAATCCAGAAATAATCTGAATTGTTTTGCATCGCTCGGAGTTGATGTACTTTTAAAAATTCTCAAAGGACTAGCTTTAACAACTTTTTCAATGATATCCACTTTTGTCAATTGTTTCTGTGATTGTAATTGATGTAGAAAGTATCTTGATTATTTTCATATCCGATTTCTTCATTGATATCTTTAAGCTCTCGCCTCTTAGATATATCGCAACAATTATCCATCGATATTTATGGTCTCCCACGAGTGTTTTTATTTGAAGTTTCTAAAGCTATCTGGACAGAAAGTTCGTTCTCTAACCAGTTTACAAAACTCTTATAAAATCTATCTTTGCTGTAGTCAACTTTCCTGTATCGCTGTTTTAAATGTTTGATGAAAACAGATAATTTATTTTCTAATTTCAATTGTATTTCAGTGCTATAGGAATTTTAGTTTCCTTTTTTTAGAATGTAATTTTTACCATCTTCCTCGTTTTTGTTTCTAAAATACTCTCCGGCCAATTCTTTATAGCTGAAGCTTTACATGTTTTTATTAAAAAAGCGTTGTTATTGCTCAGATATATTATATCCAATTAGTTTGCTTTTAAACCATTTCATACTTTTTATCACACCAAATACAGGTAGAATAAAAAGGATTACAAAATTAAATTCCTATTATTTATATGCTACTAGCTGTTTGGTTCCGGCGCTGCTCGGGATTTTCTAAATAAAAATAAAAAAATAAATACTGCAGAATTTTTGTTAAACCCTTGACCCCAGCGCTATCTACCATCAATAAAAAAAATTAAATATCACGACAACAGCACCACCTATCGCGAAGTTTTTTTAAAAGCCATCAGTGAAAGCAGACCTTTCCAACAATTATTTATTTTGTTAAACGAAAATTAAAAATATAATTTAGAGTTAATTCACATTTTAGTTGTTTGGAAAAAAATTTTGAAAAATCAAATAACAAAAAATTATTTCGTTTAAAATAAAATAATTTAAACTTGTGATATTGTTGTTGGAAATTGTCAAAATCTATCAACACATTATTTAAAACGGCAAAGTTTTTTGATAATTTTTTTAATTAAAATTAAAAATATTATTTATTGAAAAAAATATATTCAAAATATTACATTTTTACAATTTTTAGTAATGAATATAATCATTTTGGAAATAGGAGCAAAATCAACTAATGGGTTGCTTTATTCTATGAATTTGGAATGAAATTGGTGATTAGAGAAAATTTTTGATTTTTTCTGCGTAGATAATATACCTGACACAAATTTAACAACGCATTGCATAGTTATAGGGTCACAGAATATTATTAGAGTCATAAATACAGATAAAATAAAGAGACCAAAAAAAAAATTAAAAAATCCCTTCTAAGGTGGGATTCATAATATACCTGCTTAGCGTGTTTAAGCTCTTTATTTTACTATAAAATCAGCTAATGTGAACGTATTGTATCGGATAACTTTAAATCAGGGCAGCTATACGTTTTTCTGAATGTGTAACAATAATAAAATATTTTATATGTACTACCTGTATTCTGTTCGATCACGATCAATATTCGCTATATCATAAAATTTTTTTAGGGCATGAGCACATGATTTTTGTTACTTCTGCAAACATTTTTGCGGAATAAAAAAAATTGTAAAACAAAACATTTTTAGGAGTAATTTCATTAAAATTAAAAAAGTGTTAAACAGACGGGTCCAACCGGGTACAAGAGTATATACAGGGTTAAAGAAAACACTTTCCCTTTTCCATCAGTGGTTTTATCTTCATGGTCCCTTTTGGCCCGCAAAAGTTCTATTCTACTAAAGTTGAAATTTGACAAAAATAAAGTAGTTTAAAAAATATGTCTTAACATCTCAGATATGAATAACACAATCGTCGCACACATTACTTTTTTAAAGATATCAAGACCACCAATCTAACAAAAAAAAGTTGTGTTTCACAATTACCAATATTTTGACTTAATTGTTTGGCTACATTAGTTTTAATATGTTAACTATTAAATATAATTAAAATTTTGGAAATCGGTGGCAAAAAAAATTGGACTTTTTCAGCCACTGTGCGGCAGAGTATAAATATGACAAAACATAAGTATTAATTTATATAATTAATTAGTAATTGCGCTTCGAGTATTTATTTCTTTTTCAAGTTTCGAAGAAAATATATAGTGTTGCTGACCTGTAACTAGCCTGTCACCACCGTTTGAAACAGTTTTGATTGTGGCATCCTTCGAGATAACAGCGTTCGTAATAGTTCCGGTGTTCTCTTTAATTCTGACAATTTCACTTTACCATTAATGCTGCGAATATCAATGTTGTGATGTGAATTGCAACCATTATTGTGTGGAAGTTTAATGCCAGACGATAGTGTAATGTATAGCTGCTCATTCTTGCCTTGGTCTTAAACATCATTTCGTATTTTGCATTTTTGCTGTGTGAAGTTTTCTCGGAAACAAGAAACTCGATATTTCATTATTTCGTTCTCTACTGCATGTTTCTCTTGAGTTCTTACATTATGTTCTTATACGACTTGTTCCTTGCATATGGCGATGAATATTTTTGCGTGATCGCGGTAATTTAGTTAAATATATTCGTATTTCTATGAAAAACACTCAGTTTTGAAAATGCTTTCCATATAAAATTCCATACGAAAGTTTAAGTTCGAAATCGTTGAACAGGCAGTAAATTTAAATAAATTTGTTGAATTTTGACTAAACATCTTAAGTCGAGATAAGATAGCAAAAAAGTTTTAAAACAATATGCGATAAAACAAATTCCTTTTTATCAAATAATAAAATAAAACAAAATTAAAGAAAAATTTATAGTTTATAAAACAAAATTTTAAAAACGTAATTAAAATATTTTTTTTATGAAAATTCGTATGATTAGTAATATCTTTTCGACTTTTCAAATACCACAGATTTATTTCTGTGGCCTTTTGACAAAACATCTTAAGTCGAGATAAGGTAGCAAAAAAGTTTTTAAAAAAACTCTGTGAAAAGATCATTTTTATAAAGAAAATAAAATAAACCAAAATTAAAGAAAACTTAAAAATATAAATTTTTTAACTATAGACTATAAGAGGGTATACACACCTTACCCTGTTGATCATTAATGGGTATTGATTGGGTTTCATATAACTGGTTTAGTTGTTTTTCTTGTTACTGAATACCCATTTTTCCGCCCATTTCGCATCTGTCAGCCTTGTGTTTGCTGGACAACGAAAATAATTTTCAAAATAATGTAAACCAAATTGGAGTCCTTTGAGTGATGTTTTAACGTATATATTAAAAAACACCTATTAAACCCAAAAAATATATGTTTCAATACTTATTTGGGGTCTCCGCATGCAATGAAGTTGAAAATAGTTATGTACACAACTCTCAAATTCTATTGAATACACCATATGTTCACGTGTGGACTGTAGAAACATTTATTTCAAGAAATTAGTTGAACATAATTTGAATATTTGTTTTTCCTCGAATTACACACAATCTAGATAAGAGGTGCTTGTGCGGTGAATAAATTCAAACAAATATGTATGAATAAGAAAATAAATATATCGCAAACTAAAACGCAAAAGGTCATATCTCACATTTTGAAAATTTTACAGGAAAAGCATAAATCTATTTAAAATAATAAAATGATAAATTGCCTTATAATTTATTTTTCTTATAAAACCTTTAGTTGTTTTAACAATTGAATATGCAAACTAGAGTTTGCTACAACTCGTAAAAATGTGAAACCGAGGTTTTTAAAACCGGTCGGTTTTCGGTTTTAAAAATATCAAGGTTAAACTACATACATGTACTTATACATATGTATATATATTGTGTATGTTATACAATTATTTTATTCATAGCAAAATTAGAAGTAATCATATTATGATACAGTGGTGCTGTTACAACAATTAGAAAAAAATCATTTTTTTTTTAATTTATTTTTTATTTTGTGGCACTTTTTTTAATGCTAATACAATTTCTTTATTTTTTTTTAAATAGTTTTGTTAATTTGTATTTCTTTTAATTGTTGAACCACTCACTAACAAATAATTCGATAGGCATATTTAAGCATAAGCTCGACATGAACATATTTTTGCAGTTATTTTACCGACGTTTTTTGCCTATAATAAATATTGCGCGTGGAGACGTAAAGTCAGGTAAAGGTGTAAAGGTTTGTGAATATCGGTAATGTAGTTTTCAAATTTATCCGTTACATCAAACACGTCTCTTTAATATAAAGAGAAGAATAAGAGATATGTTTCAAATACAATTACAACGGATGCTAAACCTAAAATCCCGGGTGTTATTGATATGCAACCCCCACTACCAACTTGCCTACAACTAGCGTAGAGTACACTTACACTAATGAAATAATTTGCAAATTGTTTACAACTTTAATAGGTTTAATCCCTGGTTGAATAAAAGCTTTGAGAAGGATTTTTGCATGCACTCATGGCCTTCCAGGCAGTACAAAAATATGTAATTAATTTTACGAATTGTTTTTCAAGGAAATCAACATGTGTCTATTATGTGACACATTAGTTTTGTTGTATGACAACTGGTCTATTTAAAAAAAATTGTTCTATAATTATATACACGCGAATGTATGTATGTAGCCTACATAACGCACAAATCTATGAACTACGCAAGATTTTTAAAATAATAGCAGAGGTTTTAGGTTTTAAAAATAAAAATGCATACGAAATTTTTTAGAAAAGCAGTCAAAAGGTTCATTTGATTTAAAAGCAGTTCCAAAAAGATAATCAGCCATTTTACTGGAAATCTAATTCGAGTGAAATTGAAATAGAAAAAATTTTCAAATCGATACTGTTTTTAAAAATATTTCGTTTTTTATACGTCATATTTTGAGTACTACTTATATTTATTAGAATTACACAAAAAATCTTGAAAATATTAGGATAACTGCACCGTATTAACGTAGTAACGAACGACGGAGATACGTTGCGAAATTAAAACGTGTAATAATTTATAAAAGTTACACAATAGCTGAAGTAAATGTAAAAGCGTATCAATTTCGTACGTCGACTTAGATCTAATTATAATAAAAATACAAAATGAATTTATGAATTTATATTTACATATGTTTTTTTAAAATTGAATATTTGAAAAGGAAATAAACTAAAAAAAAATGAACAACAGTTACAATAAATTTTGAATTTTCCAATTCCGTTTTCGACGGAATTCTGGGTAATTGAAGCGTGTACACAATAGTGTTCCAAGCATTAAAGTAAAATGTTAAATACTTGAATAACTTTTTTAAAATATGTATTTGATTATATAAGAAAAAAATAAAAAACAAAAATGTGAAATAAAAGAAAACCAAAAATAAAGTAATTAAAGAACAAACTAACAAAATGAAAAAGGAACATACAACTTTATATTCATGATAGTAATAAAAATTCTTTTGTATTTTTTATTGTTCGGTAACCTGACAACAGTTCTGTGCAAAAAAAAACTTATTCTAATTAAATTTCTTAAAAAAAAACCCTAGACAATGCTTGCAATTAGCTGAGTTCTTTCACGTTATTTTTTCATACAATCAGCAAACAGCAGGAGACAGAAGAACAAAAGAAAATCAACAAATTAAAAGTGATTTAAATAAAATACTAGCTTAAACAGAAAATTTATAGAGCAAATTGAAGAAAAACGAGAATATGGACGAAACTACAAAAATTTAATTGTATTTTTAACATTTTTTTTTTCAAATATTTAATAAATAAAAATTTCATAGACGTTTCATTTGATGGCTAAAACAGGAATTGATGAACAGGAAATAGTAAACTTGATGTTAATTAGATGTTTAAAGAAATGTATTTTCTTAAAGGACGATGTATCGGAAGACAAATTAGTCAAATATTTTCTTTATACGGAGTTTGGTTATTTGAAAATAGATTAAGCCGGCTTAATTTTCACTTGTACGAAATACTTTCAGCTATATACTTATAAACAAAGTTTATTAAGTAATTTAAAATAATTTTCTTAAATGCTATACAAACATTTCTTCGGAAGTTGAGCTATGGTGATAAAATTTGCCTAAAATGTTAGGTCCGTTCATTTACTTTTCTAGCACTTGCAACCAGAAAGTTAACCGAAAATAAACTTATGTTTTTTCCAATTCCACAAATATTTAAAGAAGTAAATGACGGTTCTACTAGCAAAAACTGACAAGTTATCAATAGTACCCAGCTGTAAGATACAAGTTTTTTCTTTCTTAATATAATTGCATGCACTTTGCTTTTGCTCCCAAATTTAAGAAAAATATATATTTTGTATTATATATTGTTTATTTAATTTATATTGGAAACTTTTTATTTCTAAAAAATTATTTTTAACACATTTTCAAATTTTTATCTTGTGTAAATTTATAAAACAACTGCCTGAATAATGTTTGCTAGTTTCCTACGGGAAATTTATTTCAATTGTACTTATTTCGCGACCAGTTAATAATAAAATTAAAATAAAAAGGAACGAATTGTATTTATTACTCCAGAGAAAAGGTGATTGACTCAAAAGAAAACATGTGTATGGGTATTGTGCGAGTTAGTGCAATCTGGTTACATAACTTTATATAAAGGAGATCAATCATTTTAATATAGTTCGCTCGGGACAAAATCTGCGACAAGCATTTCTTTAACCAAAATCTAATGTATCCATTTAGGTTACTTAATTGACCTGTTGCAAAGTGACAAAAAGATGCCAATAATCTCCCGCCTAGGACATTGCCATGTTAAAGTGACAAGCCCCTTTTATATGAAGTGTTAGAACTTAAACCGGTCCGTACTAACTTAGAACTGTTCACCTAGAGGAGTTTCTCGCGGTTCACTTACCAGTAAGAATTATTGAAAATAAGTATTGATTTTCAGCTATTTAACAGATCAATTTTCAAAGTGAAAACATAACAAAACTGTTATTATTTCTGCTTCTAATGTAAGCCAGAACAAGAGCCGTAGCGTTAAGTACGTTTAAAAGGTTGGTTGTTGGGTATAGTGCAAAGCTAACTACCATGTATACAAACAACTAGAAAAGAAAAAAATAAAAAAGTCACAAAATTGTTCAAAATAAAACACTTGTAGGAAAAAATAAAAACACTTGCCTGTATAAATATTCTTCAAACGTTATAATCATAAACAATTGAATTTACTCGATTTAAAACAAGTTTGATGATGCGAATAATAAAATCTACCATTCAATATTGCTTCTAAACAATGATCCGACTTTAGAAGATTTTAAATTAAAAAGATTTAACTCAACAAAAATACATAAAAAGAATATTAAAGCAAAACTTAAAATATAAAACATGGTGAAAGTGGCGCCCCAAGTTGTCAATTCGTCTTAGTGTATAACATCATCATTTGAAATAGAAGTAAAAGATTGGAAAACCGTTGTTTCTGCTTATACGTAAACAGAGCTTTGCACGGCATTAGTCTTGGGAATCGTCTAGAAAGCTTTGGTTAAATATATATCGCACTGGTTTTTCTCAAAATGTATAAACATATTTAAGTGAAATGTTCTAACAGTATTGCTTAATAGCTGCGATACGTGGCTGACATTAACAACATTGAACTTCAAATTACAAGGTTTTACAAACCGCTGCTTGCGCTCTATTTTGAAAATCTGGTAGCCTTACGTCATAAGCAATGAAGAACTATATAGAAAAACAACGTTGGGTTTATCCAAACGATTATTAAACGAAGAAAGTGGAAACGTATATAGCGCTTGATTGGAACCCACAAGGCAGTTGAAGAAGAGGTCGGCCAAAGACTACTTGGAAAAGAAGCTTGCTTAATGACATCGAAACCAGCGGAAGAAGCTTTAACGAAATAAAATTACTTCCAAATGATCGCATATCTTGGAGACATTTTGTTAAGGCCCTATGATCCTCTGGGAGCTAAGTGGACTGAAAAAGAAGAAGAAGAATGACCACTGTACATCGATTTCTTGGAAAAACTGAAAATTTCGAGTTGACACTCTTGAGAGGAACCAGTGCGATATGTATCTATTTTAACAAAACTTATTTGCTAATCCTGTTTATAAAATTTGACTCACTTAGTGTCCTTTAACTGCTATCAATAGCGTTATTCGTTACGGTTTTAAGCAAACTGAGGTGTTTTCTAAGAGTCGGGTTTATATAGGCCCTACAGTAAATTATGGACCGGCCTACACAAAAGTTGGCAGTATGATTTCTAAACTTATAAAGCTGCTACAGATCGAATTGGAATTCAACTGCATCATTTGTTACGGTTTTACTAATCCTATGCGGTTTTCCGAAAATAACGTTTATATGGGGCCTATGGTAAATTATCTTAACGATATGGTGTGACATGATTTCTAGTCATAGAACACAGTTGTGCAAAATCTTTTATCAATATCTCTATTTCCCGCTTATTTTTGTCAGTTTTTGTAACAATATAATTTAGGGTTGTTCCACATTTTTATTCATAACTCTTATCCTACCGATTCGATTTTGCTGGATTTCAAGATTTTAAGAAAATCTTTGAAAATTTTGACTGATGATAATAACTTTTTTACAAAAAATGTGTTTTCTTGATATTAATGAAAATATTAGGATTTTGGTGAGAATCTTTTATAATGAAAATACTATTGCCAAAATAGAGTAGGCTTTATAAACAAGTCGATTCTCATAAAACTTTGACACACTTATCATTATTTTAACTCTAAGAAAATCACATGATTGTTGCGACCAATTAACATCGGCGCGACATGAGATAACCCATTTTTTCGGTGGATGTGTGGCAAGTGACACTATCCTGTTTAAACTACATATCGTCCATGAATTTCTGGCCGCAGGAAGTCCACTATCATCTTGCGATAGCGAGCACCAATCAAGGTAATTGCTTGAGCTACCACATTTTCGAAGAAGTTCGGCCCTATGACGTCGCCTGCTTATGAACTGCACCGCAACGAACTGTGCGAGCTAGCACAGGTGTTTTCAGTTTTCCTACAGATCCGGTTTGCTTAAATTTGCGCAGAATTCTCCCGAATGTGAACACTTTTGGTCGATTATGCTGACCAAAAAAAAAAAAAACGCCCATTTTCGTAAATGGCTTCAACAATCTTAGCACGCTACTCAATTGTGTAGCTCTCCATGATTGAATTTGTCAAACACTGAAACAAAGAAATTTGAACTTAGGTTGGGGAAAAAACGGGTCACCCTTTATATTTGGGGTCGTTGTAGAGTTCTAAGTCCATTCAATTCTTGAATTTAGCATTAAAATACTCCCTGTGTATAATAAACTTAAAAATAATTAAATGTGAAAACAAATTAAATAGAGAAAGCACACCTACCTTTTTATTCCTCAAGTATCTCTACACGAAAAAAGTGTTCATTTTTTTCTTTTCCATTAAAAGAAAATGAACCCTTATTTTCTTTCATTTACTTCAAAACTCAACTAATTATAATTGCTTTATTCCCTAAGCTTAACTAAGTTGTGTATTGTAGGAAAAATCTACTTTCTTAAATCTTATAAGAAATAGAAATCTACAAAATATAAATATTTTAGTCCACCAAAAGGAAAAAATTCACTAGAAGAAGGAATTTCATTTGAAGTGAACAAATATTTGATTCTTATTGCATTTTGATTGCAGTCACTTGCTTTGATTGTAATTAAAGTAATGTAATCAATTGTCTTATGAATTTATTTACAAAAATCTATTGCATTCAAATTCATTTCATTGTAAGTCAAAATTTTTTGTGTTATTTCTTTAAACATTTTTGTAAATAATCTCAAAATAATTTAAAACAGTCACACGCGTTTATTTAATAAGATCATGTTTATCTAGTATTCACTATCTATACAAAAAATAGCAAAATATGGCAAACTTAATATTACAATTTTCCTTTGCTATCTCAGTCTATATACTTATATATGGGCATTTTCATTTTGACGTGTAGTGATATTTGTACCACAAAATGTAAAAAAATTAAATAAAGAAGTCAAATTTGTAAAAAAGGTTTTTATATATACAAGGAAATAAAGTAGTAGTAAATATGCGCTGGCGTAACGTTAAAAAAACGGAAGTGGATTTTGACTTGCATTACAAGACTGAATAAGACTGCGAATTGAGCAAGATCTTTTGTATAAAACCTCCTTTAAGTTAATTTTGGACTAATACTGATTTATTTTTCAAGCCATAAAATTTATAAATCTTTGCTCGTTAAAAGGTAAATATGGGCATTTTCAGCGAAAAGCCTACTTTTTTTTAATGTAACGCTAGATTGCAAATAAGGTGGTATTTTCGGACCATGTTGTTCAATCGTTATCCCTTTTGTTACTTAATGTAGAGCTTGTTGCGCTTTACACCAAAATATAAAAAAGTAAACGATGCATATAAAACATTTTGAGAAACAATTTAAAATACTTCTGGCGTTACGATACAAAAAGTAGACCATTTGCTGGAAATGCCCATATTTATTATATATCATATATGTTCAAAGAAATACTCAAATTCAATATATAAATGAATAAAAACTTTTTAAATGCAATTGTGTAAGCAAATCTACAAGTATGTATATGACAATAAAGTTTTTGTTACTCAAAATAATAAGTATAAAATAATATTATTGTTTGTTATAAAAAAAAAAGTTTTCATTTTATATGTAAATTGTTTTTTACATTTTTTTGTATTATTTCAGCCAGAAGTGTTTTAGAGAAAAACAATAATGTTGGTATTTGTTTGCAGGTATTTATTGCGTTATTAGAATATGTTTTGTTAAAAATGTAGAGAATTCATAAAACTTAAAATTATTATACAAATTTCAAAAGAATATACAAACACACATGGAACTAAATCTTTTGCAACAAAAATTTATATTATTTATCCAAACTTTTCTCTTAAATATTTTTGTCTAATTTTACATTGCTAAAATTTTTCAAATACTTTCCAATTTAAATTAAAAAAACGATGTAATAACAAAAATAAATAAATCAACCATAAAACCTTCCAAACACCCAAGGACATACTATCCTTTGTTCATTAGTATTCATCAGACAAACAATTAATTTACAAAATGTCATGATTTTTGATCGAAAATACACTTTTATAAATTGTTTTAAACTGTTGTGGAAATTTCTTTTTTAATTTTTTTTTTTTTTTGTTGCACATAACTTTGTTGAAACTTTTGTAATTTTGGCTTATTTGAAATAAAATAGAAAAGAATTAGAGTAATTAAAAACCACTTAAATATTCATTCTGTCATCAAGTTAAAGTCCTTTATCGTTCAGGCCACGATGAAACCATACAACGACACCAAACTAACTGGGAGGGTAACTTGAAATAAACACTTTTAGAAAAAGACCAGCAAACAGGCGCAGACAGCCGAAAAAGTTTTTTAAAAGTAACGTTTAAAAGAAACGTTTAAAAGTAGATAGAGTTTATTTATTACATGATGATTAATTTTTGTGCATACTTGAGTTTTCAATATAATTAATATTAAATATAAATGATATGATAGCATTTGTTGAGATTAGGAATGAGCAAAAAATATCGATATATCAAAATATCGATATTTAAAAATAATATAATCGATATATATCGCCGATATTTTAAATACCGATATATCGATGTATCGATATTGAAATACGACTATCGAATTCGATATTTTTTAAAGTCAGTCTTCATTATGAACTCAAAATTTTAGCCGTTTTTCAAACAATATGATTTTTAAGAATTGGAATCATTGCATGCATCATATGTTTTTTTTAAACAAATATAAATTTCTTAAATAAATGGCATTTATAAGAACCAGTGCCGGATACAAGAAGCAGATTGTCTGAAGTGCACATAAAACAGAGAGTGCTCCTGATGTCCATATCTGATGATTACTGGTTTGAATTAAACCAGTTGGTACTTTTGGGGTGTAATTCAAATTTTAAGGAAAGTTGGTACTTCCATGAGTTATTTACTTCCATTTAAATTTTTCGTAATTTATTTTTTTTCTTATGGTTTTTTGTATTCTTCCCTTTTGTTTTTGTTATAATTGAATTTTTTGTTTTGATTAAATTTTTTTGTTTTTATTAATTTTTTTAAATAAAATGAAACAATAAAAAGTAACAATGTTATTACATATAATTAATTTGTTCATACATATTATGTATGTTTGTACAAAGGTATACCGAATTTTTAATTTGGTAATAGTTTCAGCAAAATACGTTCGATATATCGATATATCGATATTTTTGACATAATAAATATCGATACTCTAAAAAAATATCGATTCGATATATATCGATATATTTTTTCAACTTGCCCATCCCTAGTTGAGATTGTCTAGAAAATGAAGTGAGTAAATGGTGTTAACATAAACAGATTAGTAACTTTAAATCAAAAACTAGTTTGGCTTAAACGCTAAAGTCAAGTTTCCATTTAGTTAACTGAGTTACCACAGCAGAAACTAATGGCGATTTCTTTTCTGAGAAATATGTTGCATAAATGTAACATGCTCTATCTCTTTTGTGTAGAGCATGTAACATTTATGCAACATATTTCTCAGAAAAGAAATCGCCATAAGACTCAAAATCTTACATAACACTGGTTCACAAATTTTTAACTTTTTACCATAATCTCAAAATTAGATGTATTCTTAGATAAAATGGGACTGCTAAGCACGAATAGGGCATTCATTTATTTTTCTCAAGATGCGTTTTCGAGATATACGCGAAAACCCAATTTTTTGCAGTTCATAAGGCTGTTTTTAAAAATCTTGAGAACTCATTTTTTTACTTACGCCAAT
Source organism: Pollenia labialis (assembly GCA_949318255.1). NCBI lineage: Eukaryota > Metazoa > Arthropoda > Insecta > Diptera > Polleniidae > Pollenia > Pollenia labialis. Next base: position 121,534,061 of record OX439141.1, read on the forward strand.
TTTACACAGTTACTGTTATCTTTTCCTCTTTTAGCCGATATCTGAACTGTTTTTATCGGACTAAGATTGACTAAGTTACATGCCTTAAGATTGAAAAAAAAGGATTTTTGTTTACGTTTGTTTCTTGGTTGTGTTGATTGGATTAGGATTAAGTGTAAAGAGTCAATTAAATTTGTTTAAATAATTCTATATTTAGACAAAAATTTTATATTTTTCGTCATCGATTTATTCTTTCATGTTGCGACGACGTTTCACGAATTTAAATCTAGCGGTATTAAACCATCATGTTCTGATCCCAACCTTGTTCGTCGCAATGAATCAAGTCTTAAAAGTGTCAAATAAAACGTATTTTCAATGACATGTGTGCTCCTGCAAATACAGTAAACCCATTAAGCCTTTAAATAATACTGATTTGTTGTTTATTTGATATACACCTATGGAATAAAAGCCTTCATTTTTGGAATAAGTTAATATCGTTTTGGCTTCTCTTATTTCCTAAAAACCCACCTACAATTTTTTGAAAATAATTCCATACACATATATAAGAGCGATTACGATATTAAAAACGCGTGTCTCTGTCTCCGAAAATACAATTTCTTATTCCGCTGTGCACTTAAGTCATGCAGATATAGCAACTGTCTCACCGAATTACAAATAGTCATACATGCCTTTACCAAATTTAGTTAATTTTACAAAACCCGTAGATATAAATACGTTTCGAGTTCATGGCTTATTGACAATGGAATCTTTAAGATTCCATAAAGATTTTGGTCAACTTTCTTTTGACTTCTTTTTTTAATAATGTAGGCAGATCACAAAGAACCAAAGAGTTATTAAGGGAATATTTACATATTTGTATATACAATTGGGGGATTCACAAGATGTCCTATCAAGTCATATCGTCATAATGTCCTTAATAATATTTTACATCTGCTTAAAAAAATATTGTTATGTTTGACACAAAATAAAAATTTTAATGCTGTGTTCATTGATTCGTCATAACTGTACATTAGAAAACTTAATTATAATCGGTTGCCCACACCAGTTGTGTATATTTTTTGTAGTTATTTTAAGTAATATGACTTTACAACTTTATGACAACCTTGTGAACCCGCTAAATGTAATTCAGATATTTCAAAAGTTATTAACACAACAAAAGCGGAACAGTGGCTGACTTCATAAACTCGATGTTGCAACGCAACACTGAAAGGCATAGAATTCATAGACAGCTTTTCTAGAAGCAATGCCTTGTTTCATTTTTGAATGTAAAGCGGCTTCACTGCACAACGGTTGCAAAATTTGTGCCTTTGTTTTATTTGTGATGCTTTGCAAACGCATTCGGTTTCAGTGATGATCTGCAACATTGATAAAAAAAATGTTGATGAAAATTAAAATTCGGATGTTTTCACTTTCTGTGCGACGATAACAATTTTATTATTTAAGATACAGGTTCTAAAAAATTTTTTACAATTTTTTTATATTTCTTTACTGGAGCGAATTAAAATGGTGAATTTTGAAATAACATAACAAATCAAATCTTTATCCGATCGACACAGTGTATAAATAGGCTAAAGGCAAATATTCATATCTTTGCAAAAGTTTAAATCGTGTATTAACAGTACTCGAGATTTTTCGAAATACCCAAAACAACTACAGAAAACTATGATTTTGGCGTATATCGCGAAAACGCTTCTTAAGAAAGATAAATGAGTGCCATATTCGTGTTCATCAGCCCTAATTCAGCTTAGAAAATATTTAATTTTTGAGGTTAATTTTTTGTGGCATGGTGTAATTGTACAACAAATAAAAGACACACTTAACATTTTTCGACGGACATTTAAAGTAGATCGGTTTATAAAGCCAGATCGGTCGACACATGATTGTTGCTGCTAGAAATTCTAACCAAGGAATCGTAGACCAAGTCGCGACCCTAGAACAAGGTTTTATATTCAGCATCACTATAAGTAGGTAAGAACCTTTATGCAACAAGGTTGCGAACTTTCAGAAACGGCAGCTAATCAAATAGCTTAAGATATTTTCATGAAAGGGCGGCCTAATAACAAACACATGTAATTTTTTTGTAACGAAATAATTTTTTGGTATTTGATTATTATTTTAATTTAAAATTTATTTTAAAACAACTAAAATATTAATTAAATCAAAATTATATTTTTTAATTTTCATTCAACAAAAAAAATAATTGATTCAATTATTACAATAATTAAGTTTAAATTCTTTTTAAATAATTTTTTTAATTGATTAAAAACTACTAATAATTTTTTCTGTGTATAAACCCGTATGAAACTTTCGGCTCGGCTTAAACAATATAATCATCTAGAAATCGAATTCAGATTTAAAATATTGTTAAAATAATGAACTGAATAAAATTAATTAAACATTTTTCTGGGAATGTGCGTACCAGTTAATAAAAACTTAATCAGCGTGCCTTAATTTTAATCAATAATGCATTATTGTCATTAATTTAAACTAAAATTAAAACTTATATATTAACTAATAATTTAGTCATCAAAATTCAAGTTAGTCAAGTAAGAGGTTAACCACAACTCTGATTTATAGCGATACTTAATAAGTCGATTAGTCGCGTGTTTATATTAATACTTGTTAATGCCTTTTCGTACTGCCATTCTAAGCCAGTTAAACAACTAAACCGAATAGCTGAAAATATTAGATTAGCAAAATAACCTTATAATACCACATACACAAATATACAACATTTTTTCCCCTCACATAGAAAACAAATACAACAAAATGTCTAATGCTTGAAAAGGGCATCATCTGTCACCGTTTTAATGTGCAAAAAAAGAAATTGCTTTAAAGTATAACAAGAGAAAAGAGTGATAAAACAAGAAGAGAAAACCGAATTAACGAAAACTTGATAACAATTTAGAGGCAACAAATAACAATTTTTTTTAAGGATAAAGAGCAACAACGTGTCGGACGCCGGCTCTAAGTTTCATTTATTTAATACACCTACTCCTTTATTAAGTGTTTAACCTAAATTTTCTTTTGCTTTTATTTGCGTCTCTTATCTTTTACTTTATATCTGTTTATTTTTGCAGCATAAATAATAAAAACCCCATAAAATACAAAAAAAAAGCATAAGAATCTAACGCTTTCAGGAGTAAACATAAATATTTTTTTGGTCTCATGATAAATCAAACGCTATATATTAAAATATATGTGTATAAAAACATTTTAATTCAATTTTTGTTTTATTTTTCCCAAAAAAGAAAAGCTCTACAAATCTTAATGATAAAATTTACAGAAATTCCCAACAAACAGTTTAAAACTTTAAGTCAGAAAACGCTTAAGAAGACAGATATCGAAAGAAAACTTTTAGTCGTAAACTTTATCATTTATTCAAAAAAAAAAAAGAAAGGAAAATGTAAAAAAGGATCTTAAAGTTTTAAAGAAAAGTAGGAGAAAAAGAAGGACATTAAATAAAAGGTAATAAAACTTTATTTAAGTATACAATTTATAGGGGCCAATTTTTCTTTTATTCGTTGCTTTGTGGGCATACAAACTGCAAATTATTCATTAGCACGAAATGTAAATAAAAATTTGTTTCAACAATTTATAACTTTTATTTTATGTGGGCATATTTAGACGTATGAGTGATAAATGTTAAATTAAAATTAATCATCTGCAATAATAGGTCGAGGTATGCAAATGTGTTACAATTTGTAAAACTATTTCTTTTAAAACCATAAAAAAGTAGTGAGGATTTTCAAACAAAAGTTGTTGGAATGCTTTAAAAAATATACTCCAAATATTATAAACTTTGATTTTCTGGGAGATGGAAAATGTTACCTTAGTAAATGAATATATATATAAAAGGTTGTTAAATTTTTACGGCCGATGTTCTTTTTAAATAAAACACAAATTAAAATAAAAAGTTTTTTCGAGCTCGAAAAAATAAAATAAAAATAATAAATAAATAAATAAAAAAAAAGGTCGAAAAAAAATAATAAGATTTAATTTAAAACACAAATTATTTTATAAATTATTGTCATTTCTTTTTATTATGATAGTATTGGTATGGTTCAATTATGTATGGAATAAAATATCGGTGGCACACCTCCATCCCATGGTCCAAATTTTCGATGACGCTGAGGCATAATTGAGGTTCTATGCCGTTAATGTGCTGAATTATCTCATCCTTGAGCTCTTGAATTGTTGCTGGCTTATCGACGTTCACGTTTTCTTTCCAATAACCCCAAAGAAAGAAGTCCAACGGTGTTAAATCAGATTATCTTGGCGGCCAATTGACATCGCCACCACGTGAGATAACACGGCCGTTGAATTTGTCGCGCGAAAGGGCCAGTGTTTTGTTAGCTGTGTGGCAATTGGCACCTGGTTGTTGAAACCACATATCGTCCATATCCATTTCTTCCAATTCGGACCATAGGCTCAAGAGGCTTTAGTTCGTGAGTCAATTGCTCCTTGTTGGCGTGTAAATGAAAGTATTTATGCATAATGTTCATCAAAGACGAGCGTGAGAGGTGCAATTGTTCGGCATGACGACGAGTTGAGGTGGACAGCTGTTCAGTCACACTATCGCGAACAGCAGCAATATTTTTTGCAGTACGAGCTGTACGTGCATGCACAGGTTTTTTCACATCTCCTACAGACCCTTAATTTTGCTTAAATTTTTGCACGATTTTTTCAATTTAAATTGACAGAAAAAATCACGAAGTGCACGATACACATTTTGATTTGAACGCCCTGCACTGTCCAGCTTGTTTTACCATTTTTCTCTTTCTTCAAAAATAATATCAATTTGTGTACAGTTTTTGTTACTGATTTCAAATCATGGGAATAATACATCTTTGCCAAGACTTTAAATATGACGACTTATGAAATTTTATATAGTTATTGATGGTGAACTTCCAAACGATATAAAAAATGTTGCAGTTTTATTAAAAATTTAGTCAGAACTAAAGCGTTATTCACCTATTTTTCAGCGAGATTAATAAATATTAAAGTAGACATTTTAAAAAACAAATAAAATGGCAGTTAACTTCCTCTCAGCAAACTTCTTATATTTCATAATTGCAGCTTAAGAGGAAATCCAAATATATAGTTTGTAAAACCAACTTCAAGACTCAAATTAAATAAAAACTATATGCTGATCGAAGAGACTTTTCTTTCTCTACCACACGGCATCAAAACCTCAGTTTACTTAAAAAGTGGATTTAGCAGGTTTTTATGTTAGCCGACGATATGTTAAATTATTGGCCGACAGTCAGAAAGCGGAATCCTTTTTTTTCTAGTCATATTAAAGTACATTTTAATAGAGGGAATTTATATTGGAACAGTGGTAAATTACAGAACAATCATTGTAAAATCTGTATTTTTGTTTTTCATTTTTACAGAATATAACTGAAATCGCTTAATAAATGACAGTTTTTAATTGGCTTTAACCACTTAGAAATCACACATTAAAATTTATACACAATATAAAGAAAAACATAGCGAACTATTTCGCATCACTAACTCCAAAAATTTTGTGTATCTTTTTTAGTTTCGGAGATATAAGATCATCCAATTTAGCCTTTTTTTACCCCGAAAACATACGAATTTCCAAAAATTAGTGGATAGATTCGGGAGAGACCCACATCCGGTGCAAATTTCAAGTTTTTAGCATTGTGCATTTAGGCTGAGCGATGATAAATCAGTCAGTAACGTTACAATTTTATATGTATATATGTGACGCGCAAAATAGAAAGGGACCTAATGGTTTTGTTCAGGACAGCCATTTTAAAGATTTTAATACGTGTATCTTTGGTGTTCCATCACTGAGCGTGTTGGTATTGGTCTCATTTGAAAGCGACACATCTCATGACGTCAGGAACGTGTTGGTCAACCTTGAAAACGCGGGTAGGTCATCCCTACCTCTTGTTTTGCGAAGTTGGTTTTTACTGTTCCCTTTACCTTACTGGTACCCTTCTCTATGCGCTGTCACATATAAAGATGAATATTTCTACAACATCTAAGTTAATTCCTTTTGCCTTCTTTTTTTACTTCTACCCAAAATAATTTAAAAAAATTTGAAGAAAAAAAAATTTTATTTTCAATCAATTTAATATTTAAAACGGACAAAAAAACATCTAATCTCCGTTATTAAACCAATTAGTCTGCGAGATGACGAATCGGCCATTTACTGTTTCTTTTTATTTGTTTCCTTTTGTAATTTCAATTACTTGAAACATTTCTCAAAAAAAAAAAAATTGTACATCTTTTCACTTAACCTCATAGATTTTACATTTCTTAACTTGTCAAACAGAGCAGTTAACACCAATTTCAAAATACAAAATGCTACAATAAAAGAAACATAAAAAACTTGAAAATCCTAAAAAAGCCTCTTATAAAAAAAATTGTGTACAATCATAGAAAACTTTTTATAAAAAAATAAATAAAACGGGTCCGCCATCTAACGTTTTTTTCAACTAGTGCTTATTTCGTGAATGGTAACAATTAGCTCATGTCTGATTTGACAGACAATTAGTTTTATCCTTCCGCTGAACGAATATGGTTGTGTATACGCTTGAACAACGCTGGGAAAAATGCGTTTCCGCTTCGTTAAGTGGGCCTGCGATTGACTTACAGAAGATGCCCATTTTGCCAAAAAAATCATCTTTTCAGATGAAGCTAATTTTGATCTTAGCGCATATGTAAACAAGCAAAATTGTCGCATTTGAGGCACAGAAAACCCGCACGCATACATTGAAAAGCCGTTGCACCCAAAACTAGTCACTGTTTGGTGCGGATTTTGGTCCAGAGGCATAATTAAGCCATTTTTCTTCGAAAATGGACAAGGAGTTGCCGTTACAGTCAATGGCGATCGTTATCGGGCCATGTTGAACGAATTTTTGTTTTGGAGGATATTGGCAACCTTTGGTTTCAACAGGACGGCGCTACGTGCCACCAGCCGAAGCTACATTCGATGCTTTGCGGCCTGTTTTTGAAGATCGCATTATCTCCCGCAGAGCCGATGTCGTTTGGCCACCTCGGAGCTGCGATTTTACACCGTTGGACTATTATTTGTGGGGTGCCGTCAAAGAAAAGTGTTACGCCGACAAGCCAGAGACAATTAAAGCGTCAAAAGGATAATATTCGTGAAGCCATTGGTGAAATACAGCTGCACACAATCGATAATGTGCTTAAAAATTGGACCGATCGTGTAGGCTACTGCATGGCCAGCCGAGGCAGCCATTTGAATGAAATTTGAGAAAATATTCAGTAGTTTTTTTTATGGCATTTTCAAAAAAAAAAGTTATTTGGCGGACCCTGTATATATTTAAAAGACAAATCAATAGTTGTTTTTTATTTAACATTACTTTTCAACATAAACTTGGAAATGTATTACTAGCGAAAATAAAAGACAATAAACAAACGGCTTTTTGTTGCGAATTTACTTGTAGGAAATCATGACCATTTTATCGTTTTAGATAACTTGGAAGAATTACAGCAATAAAAGCGAATACGAAAATAACAAAAACAGACATTACAACACAAAAACACAATACAGAACAGCATCTTAAAAACCACCAGCTAAAAAATAAGATACAAGTCGAAAGTTATAAGTTAAAGTACAGAGATTGTTATATTATACTGTGGCGATCAATGATGCCTACCTAGCGAAGGAATTTTTCCCGTTTTTTACGGATTTATTACAAAAATTGTACATGTAAGAAAACAGGGGAAGGTTTCTTACTTCTTTTGAATTGTAGGTATTTTTTTCAATTAATTATTTTTTTAAAAAATTTCAATTGTTTTGTTGAAGAGGTTAATCAAAACATAGTAATTTCTTCTTTACACTCTTCACCCAGATTTTCAATTTTAGAAAGTTATCAACCTTATTGTGTTTGGCGTATTTAAAAAACGCCTACGACTGTTTGGTAATAGATTAAAGGAAATAAGTTCACGTTCTCTTAAATCTATTACCAACCAGTCCTAGGCGTATTTTAAATACGACAAACACAATAAGGGTGAATATTATAAATATTTAAAATTGAGCAGAAGAGCATGAGGTACGTAGGTGAATGGCAGCCCACTTTAGGAGAATTTCCGATTGGCATTTTCCGGACGTAAACTTAAGAATTAGAACAAGATTTAGATCAATAACTGTTAATTCATATGGAGACGTTAAGCACCTATTATCCACAGGGCGATAAGCGTACTGACATACATATCGCTCCTTTATTGCAACATAGTCATATCTCAAAAAATCAAAAATTTTAAGTTACTTAAGCAAAATTGTTTCTTCATACCTTCTTTTTATGAAAAATCAAAATATATTTTATTAAATCTCGCATTTTGTCAAGTTTGACTTTTTTTTTGAGATTTGACTATGCTGCAATAAAGATCCGATATGAAGATTCTATAAATGTGACCTTCTCCGAGAAAAGGGACCTAGTGTGTCAAAAAAAAACGGGTTTGGACTTAAGAGTGGATTCGGGTACCTAAAAGCGTGTAAAATAATAATAATGCGTTTTTCTCAAAACTTAATTTTCATACACTAGGTCCCTTTTCTCGGAGAAGGTCACAAATTTGTGCAATTCCTTTCCCCGAATTAAAATTATGGCATGATAGTAACCAACTAAACGATTTAGCGGAATTAAAATTAACCTAAAGAATTAATCTACACGCAGAGAAAACATATGGTTGAGCATGGTTACGATAACTACACTATGTTTATTGTAACAATATATTGTTGTCATACACAAATAACTGTTAATTTTATTTAATATCAACAATATTATAGTAGCTGTAAACATTTCAACGATTACTGCAATTATAAATTTGATTATTGTTGACGGAAAAATTATCATTTTTCTAACAACTAAATAATGATAGCTTTGAAAACATATTTGTGTGATTCACAAGGTGTGCTATCAAGTCATATCGTCATAATGTCCTAAATTTTAATGCTGTGTTCAATGATTCGTTATAACTGTAAGGTAGAAATCTAAAGTATAAGCGCTTGCCCACAGCAGTCATATGCTTCTTTTAATAATTTTAAGGCATATGACTTTACAACTTTATGACTAACTTGTGAATCCCCCAATTATATTACGCTTAAGATGTAACCAAAAAATCTTTACTCTTATAATCGCCATTTGTAAAATAGTTTTGTAGCAGTTGTGTCGTTTGTTTTAAATATGCCTTTCGAATTATTTGTTAGTGAGTAGTTCAACCATTTAAAAAAATTTTAATTAAAAAAAAAAACAAGTTTAAAAAAATTAAAAAAATAAAGAAAAAAAGTGAAAAGTGCATCAAAATAAGAAATCGAGACAAAAAAATATTTAATGTTTTTTTATTGTATCATAATAGGAATACTTCTAAATTTGTAATGATTAACAAGACAATAATGTGATTACCTCTTAACTTATTATGATTTACATGACAAAAATAAGATTACCTCTAAACTTATTACGATTAACTCGATAATAATATGATTTAGGGAAATATATTATGATGTCATATTACGAATATATTTGGTCATAATATGATTCAATAATAATCGTATTATAACCATGAATCTTATCATATTATATTTCTCTTAGAATATATTTACCACAACCATGTTTTTTCTTTGCGTGTATTTTGTGCTAAGATGGGTAAAATCTCTTTTTTACTGTGATCATTTAAGTAATTAAAATTAAACAATAATATTTTGCTCTATTTAGTTTTTTTTATAGAAAAATGTTTTTGTGGTACAAGGAACATATAAACGATAATTCTTATGTTTCCTTATTTACTCTTGAATATATTGAAACATTATTTACTTCTGCGTTCGTTGTGTTTAAAGACTATCAGTATTTTATTCGATCTATTATCTTTCAGAACAAAAAAAATTATACCAATACATTTAGTAGCAGAAACGTTGGAAGATGAAATTCTACTGATATGTTTTTCTAGTTTAAATAACCTTTATTTGGGTATTAAAAACAATTTAAATCGGTTTATTGGTTTTCACAACAACTTTAAAAATGTTCTCCGTAATTGGATTTTAAAACGATACTAAAAATTGTTTTCATAATTCTTAAATAAATTCAATATGTGTAACAGGCATACAAAACTCGTCCTTAACAAATAAAATCTTCATGTTTACAATTGTATTGTATGTATGTACAAGAACATTCCTAATACTTCCACAAATAAATCACTTGTGAACCAGAACTCTTGTACAACGAACAAGTGAAATTTAAATGAAATGAATACTTTGCGACGGAAAACAAAGCATTCAAAGTGATTGTTGAAGAAAATCTTTCTGATTTTAGAAAATAAAAGAACGAGAAAACAACAACAAAATTTTAAATATAAAAAGTTGCTAAGAGATTTGATATTTGATAAGCTTACAAAAGATAAATGATTCTAAATTCAAATTAAATACGTAAGATAATAACAGTTATTACATTTTTACCACAAAGTACAAAAAATTTACATAAAAGAACAATTTTTATTAGGAGATTATCACTAATAAAACATTAAATACAATTGATGAAATAATATTAAACATTTTTCAAATTACTTAAATAAATTAAATAAAAATTTTCAAAAGATTTTGTTCAAATAAAAATATTTTTAAAAAAATGTCTATTGAACTTCAGTTATATGTTTATATGTTTCAATTGCGTAAACTAATCTGTATACGTATGTTTAAGTCTTTGTGATGCAATTTTAAAGCCAGGTCCCCATCACACGTTTTCTTCTCTATGCAATGCAACGCCTTTTTATTGATTTTATTTGTCAAAATCAGCTGATTTGTTCGAACGCTACTTGTGGCGCTTACATAAGTAGAAAGTTCGCATTAAGGACCCAAGGCATCATAAGAAGGCAGCCACTTGATACCAGAGTACGAATATAAACAAAACGAAACGTTTCCAAACGTTTTATTTTGTACTCAGCAGTGAGTAAAACAAAAACCAAATAAAACCACTGAGAATTTCGCCATACAGTTTCAAATTGTGCTTGGAACACAACACATACCTTATACATTAATTTGAGTTTTGCAGATGATGTGCATCTAGCTCTGAAGAACTTGAGTCCAGTGTTCGAAAAAAAATAAAATTTCGTTCGTTAGTGTTCGGTAGATTTGTGAAAAACACAAAAGTCAATAGTAGTTGTGTAGTAAATCATTAATAAAATTACATTTCTCTGATTTTGATCTTCGAACACAAAAATAATTCTGTACTTATCCAACTAAACATAAATATAAGAACATTAAATTGCGCTCTGTTTTTTTACCACAAACTTCATTGTGTTCAGTTCAGCACATTAATGTTCGTTCGTTTAGGTTTTTATAAGTCTTTATTTGGCTTTAAAAAAAATTAAACAGCGTTTACAAAACCAAAATTTAAATACGACAAAACCCAAAAGCCAGCGAAAAAATTTTACACAAACAACACATGGGGACAATACACACACAAGATATTCGTGCTATGCTCGTTGCTAAAATTTGTTGCGTGCTCATTTCTATATCAATGTAAAAAAACACTTTAGAACATTAAAATATAATTAAACGTAATGAAAAAAGTGTCATGGATTGAGTTTCGAATCAATACCTAATATAATAATATAATATAAAAAGTTAGTTATTATGTACTTCAGTTTTCTTTTGTTCTTCGCGTATCCTTTTTAAAATAAAAGTCTAGTTTTACCCGAAATGTACAATTTAATTAAGTAAAACCCAAAGATTCGTATTTTGTATTCATTTAAATCCAAGTTAATTTTAATCTGCTTAGCAGTATTGAAGATATTAAAATAATTATGGGGAAGAAATATTTTTTTCAGGAAAAAAGCGATATTATTTTTGGGTTGGTTTACATTCTATTGTTAAAGTATCTTTTAAAGGAACATGTTTTGCTGTTTTTGCAATACAATTCACACACTTTAACTTTTTGTATCAAAATAACACAAATTTTTACGCATGAATTCAGTTTAATTAACCCGATTAAAATGCACATTTCAACACAAACATTTTTATTGTTTTTATTGCTGCTGCTTATGTTCATAATGATCCATTCCGCGATTTTAAAAATAAGACAGGAAAAAAATAACAAATAAACAAACAAAATAAGGTGGGTTATTAAAAATTTTGTTTGTCAACAATTTCATAATATGGGTCTTTTACAAGATTACTGGGGCTTTGAAAAATCTTATATAGACACATGTTGAATGTTATCTTGAGAATTTTTTTGGCTTTTTTTGTATTCAGAACCTTTAGTTATTTGATTCTTTTACTTATTTTCCTTTAATTCTTTAAGTGTTTAACCCTTCGATGTTATATAACTTTAGTACCACTAAGAGCACCACATGGTTTGGCCACACAGAAAAAATTTTTGCAAAAAATTGTTCAATTAAATAATTAATTGGTGTACATTAATTATTCAATTAATTTTTTGTTTGCTACAATTAATTTTTGTAATCAAAACCCATAAAATTAAATGTTTGTGTATATGTGGTGTATTTTTTGTTTATGCAATTAATTTTTTAATTGACTAAATTTGTGTCCCGTGACTCGAAAATACAAATCCGTTAATTGATATGATCAATTCCTTTGCAGGGGCAAAATTAGTTAAATATTTAATTGTATAAACGAATTGTTTAATTAAAGTCGATTTTCTAGTTTTTCTGTGCAGACCACGATTGAAAATTTTGTACTAATTTTGTGTTAGTTTAAAATAAATCAGCCTTTTTGAATATAATTTTAAAATATTGAAATTATTCCGATAAACAATCATTGCAAAAATACGTTTTTATCTCTCTGCTATGTTGAAGGCACACAGCTTTCTTGCAGTTACCGCAGCAAAAACGAGTTTTACTCTGAGGTTTGATTGAAGTTTTACCAATAACGCACAACGGAGGTAATAAGTTGAGCTTGACGGGTACGGAACCGCTTGTACCACTTGTAACTACATGCGAGTTAGTATTTTGGCCCTGTAATGTACATTAAAGGTACCTGTGGTCCAGCCAGACCATGAGGTGAACTTAGCGAACTTTTTCTTGTGGGAGGGGTTTTGTGCCCTAAATGTGATCCAAATGATTCCAAATTTTTTTATTCGATTTAGGACAACTTACTTGTAGAATTTATAGCCTTCGTTTCTGAGAACATTTGCTTCAAAAAAAGATATTGCTTATAAAAGTCATATATGGTCCGGCCAGACCATGTAAGACATCAAAGGGTTTATTTATTAATTAAACAATTTAATTTCAAAATGATTATTTTCTGTTGCCTATTTCCGAAATGAGCGCGTACTGTTCGATTGCGTTTCGTTCAGTATCATTAAGGGCTTTTTAAAGGTGTGTTAAAATGAATTAATTTTCGCTTTCGTAATTTAAGGTAGATTTGGCATCAAAAACCCAAAGATAGGAATCAGAGAAGTTTTTCAGACTCTTTGCAAACATCTTTTTACAAAAACCTGTGTTAATTTAATAACGCGAGGTGAAGCATTCTAGGTTTCATATTCATTAAGCAGAATCGTAGGTACGGAGTTAAATCGTGATTTTCTACACATTTTGCAAAAGTGTTATAGATTAATGTTGCTTACATGACCAAAGGCTTGTCTTACAGTTTTTATTCTAATATGTAACATAGTGTTATTTTTATTATTGTTTTTACGTTAATTAATATTATATTTTGTCATTATTATAATTTTATTAATTTATCCTTTTTTATTTTAAAAGAATTTTGTTTCATTTAATTTTATATTATTTCTTTTATTTGTTAATCTTATTTTTAGTCACACTGTAATTGAAATTGACTACTTAATTATTATATATGTATATGTACTCTGTTCTGTAACTTTGTTTAATTGTTCATTATGTATTTACTTTTTATTTTAACATTGAGTGATCTAGTTTATTTATTGTTGTTGGTTTCATAATCATGCAAAATTAAGTAAACCTCTAATTATGCCGTTATAAAAACTCTCATTATGTATAAATTGTCACTCATTTCCAATATTCCAATTATTCCTTCTATTAATTTCCAATATGTAAGTTGACCTATAAAAGGCATCACATTAATGTAATCGATCTTCTTTTGCTGTTGACTACCGAATATATAACATTAAAAAATATAAAAATTGAAGTCGTTTTTTTTGTGTCTTTTCCAAAAATTAAATTATTCTTGCTGGCGAATAGGACATTTTTGTCTGTTCAAGCCTCAAGAATTAATATAAAAAAGGAACTAAAGAACTTTGGTCAGTTAGGGAATTATTGTCTGACTTTTACCCTTTTCGAAAGAGACTCATCCTCTACAAATATCAATATCTGCACTAGAACCTGCACATCTTCAATGATTTTATCGTATTTGGTTGTTTTTATTTTTTTCGACGATTTGGGACATTTCGAATTACCTGACCAACCCCTGTAGGAGTATGCCCAATATTTTACTGAGGTTTAAAATATGTTAATCTTAATTTGAAAATTACAGCTTTTGAGTTAACAAAATAAAAAAGTTATGGATTTTTGGTTGGAATTGACCACAGTGCATTGGTTTATGTTGATAAAAAATTAAATATTTTATTTTACAAAAGAATTAGTTATAACTTCAAACAATTTTATTATAAAAAAATATTGATTTATAATTAATATTTTTGAAAAAGTTATTGACTTTTTTCTTTTAAAAATATGTGTGTTGTTAGTTAACACAAGTGACAGAGCAATATCCGGCCATTATTTAAAAAAGGACAAAAAAAAATTACAATTACTTTGAAATATATTTTAAATAAATACTTAGTTAACTATTAAAAAGTTAAATATTTTGTAACGTAGATTTACATTCCCTTAAATCTACCTAAAATTCATATTAAGATATTTTACACTTACCTTACATTGTTAACTTCTTATATATTTAAATATTAAACACAACATTAATTTAAGAAAATAAACTCCTACAATCATTTATAAAACCCCTAATATTAATTCTACCCATTAATATAGTTTACAAAATATTTAGAATAATAACTCTCATTTATTTTATAAATAATGTTAACTAAGTACTCGAAGTTGGACCCCGATTTTTGCACGGCGATCGCCCTCACCTAAAAACACTTCGGGTGTTGTATAGCATAGTGACTTAGTCATCTGTTAGATTACTGACGCCTACGGGTTTCAGTTTCACACTGTTAGTTCGGTAATCAGACGACTTTGGCCGTCTGTAAGTGTACTACACATTCGGGTTTAAATGTTGATCTGCACCTTCGGGTGCCAGTTGTAATACTGTGACTGTGGTCATCAGTTTTGATACTGCGAGTTGAGCCGTCTGTAAGCGTACTACAACTTTGGGTATCAGTTTGTTACTGCTCCTTCGGATGCCAGTTTAAATACTGTGGCTACGGTCATCAGTTTCGATACAGCGATTTCGGCCGTCTGTTAGGGTACTACACCTTCGGGTGTGAGTTTGGTACTGCGCCTTCGGGGTTCAGTTTAATTTTATGACATCGGTCATCAGTTTCGATTCATTGACTGCGAACGCCTTTTAGTTGAATCAGTAGTGAGTTTAGCCTTTCGCAACATTATAGTATTAGGACCACTAGTGATAAGAATAAATTGTAATATACTTAATATCTACTACTGAGAACAAGAGATCCGAACCGAATACATGTAGCGAGGAGAATCCGACAAATCCCCGCCTGTTCGCCGTGCTGCTAGCAATCTTATCGAGTTAAAAAGAAGTATTTTAAATTTGTTATGAAAACATTGAATAAAGATAGAGATTGTTATTGTTATTGCCCCCTGAAAGGGAAAAATACTCGTGTTTTAACTTAAGGTGCGTGGATTTCGTATGCTGACCTAGGACATTATTGAGTCAACGGCAAATCCACGTTACAATTTGTAAATAGTATCAGAAGCAGTGCTAAAACTTAATTCTGTGAGATAATTTGTATGGAGGATAGTCGATACTAAAATGATAGATTTAGCAAATTTATAATACCAAACAAAAATTTTTTCGGATGTTTTGAAAAGATTACATTTTCTAAGGCCATGTAAAGTAAAAAATTTAATTAACTATCTAATTTTTAATACTAAACAATATTTGTATACAAAAGGTATCTACGAAAATTGATGATCAGTTTGTTCACTTTTATGCCTACAGCCTTATTCAGACATTTGTATAAACTTTTACCAGATAAAATATTCCGTGGTCTTTCGTGCATTCAATAGACAGATGTAAAGGTATCGCTAAAGCGTGTTAGAGTTTCTACAAGGATACAGTTAATACTACTTTCTGATGATAAAATCAATATACCTCTTATATTTTTTGTGGTAAATATAAAAATAAATGAAATAATTTATGGAATATTTACTGCAAAACCAATGTTCAACACTTGGAGCCAAAATTGTTTGTCTCTTAAATAAAATATTGTGTTCACCTACAGATGTCTTCTTGTTTTCATCCTGTCGTCTTTCTGTTATTCTTTAGTTGGGAATCTTATTGTGTTCTTTAAAAAACGTGATGATGTCTCTGGAGTTCATTGTTGGTTTTGTCGTTGTTTGTCTTTTTTAACAAGTTTCTTTTTATTTGTATTTTTGTCGTTCCATTTTCGTTTTTGAACGTTTGACTTTTAGATTTAAAGACACAGATGGCTTTTCACACATTTTTTGGTTGTCTGTTTCATGATTTTTTTCTGCCTATTGTATTGGAAAATGTGTTAAAAAGAAAATGTTAACATTATAAATATATGTTAAAACATCTGAACATGTTTTCATAAAGTTGTCTGTGAGCTTTAAGTGATTTGGGGCTTAAAATATGGAAACAAAAATTAAATTATTTCATTTTATTTAAAATAAAATTCAAAGTTATTAAGGCCATAATTTTAAAATATTTAATGTTATGATTTGTTAGAGTGTAAAAAAAATTCTAAAACAATATTAAATTCGTTAAATTTTTTAACTTTTGCAACAATAATATTTGGACAAGCGAAACGAACACATGTTATAAAGTAAAATTTTAAATTTTTTTTGCTTTTTGTTTAAACTTTTTGAACAACAAAGGCAACAAAGTTTGCGAAAAATGCATAATAATACTTTTTTCCCTTATATTTAAATTTTTTTCATGAAACAATTTGTGGAGCAGAAACACTTATGAATTCATGCAATTAAAACTTGTTACTTGGGGCTTTTTCTCTCTGTTTTTTAATGCATAAATACGTTGGTTCATGCAGCCTTCCAACTAAAATTCTGGTAGCATTTGCTTTACTAGTAGCCTGTGTAGTATTTATTCATTTTTTTTTTGTATTCAACATATTTTAAACATAAACAAAAATAAAAAAAATCACATTTAGTAACGTCAACTGCGAAGTTTGTTGCATAACTAAAGAAATATTTATGTTTTAAAAGTAACGCAGTGAAATAAAAATAAAAAAAATTATTTAAAGTCTGCTTGCTTGTTGAAATCGTAATTGAGGGTAATTAATGTTAAAATATTTTTTAAGTAGTTAATTTCTGTTTTTGTTGAGAATGTAAGAAAAAAAAACAATAAAAGTGTTATATACGGCGGTGTCGATTCTTTGGTACTCTTCCCTGAAAGTTATTATGTATAAGAAGTACCCTTTATGTGAGACATATGATGAATTGAATACCAAAATTTATTAAAGCTAACCTCACAGTATTATTCAATGCATTTGTAAGGGGTTTTAACTACTTAAATTTCAAGAGTCGGCTTTTATAGAACTACGTTAAATGATGGGCTAATCATCATTTCTAACTCTAATGATTTCTACACAAAAAAGTAGTAATGAAAAATGGTTTAACCTTATTCCAAAAGTATATGCATTCGCATCACTTCCAATAGTAGTTTCTTTATGTTGTGACTACAACAGTGCTGTTACCTCAATTGCAATTCGGCAGCTGCTGAAACCCTTTAATCAAAAGCAATTTTCTTTGTTCCAAATAAAATTCCACAAATGCAAGAAACTTTTTTATAAAAGTTTTAGTACATAAAAGGGCACATTACTTAAAAAGCACAATTGATGCTGTGGAATAACTGGAACTGACAAATTAATACCACACGCTGAGTACTGACGGGTGCCAAAAGGGTCATTTATTTGAAAATCGTCAATGTGGAGGCATTTTTGGAAACGATCTTATTAACAAAATGTCGTAAAAGGCCAGATCCTCCTTTTTATATTATAAAGTTTTTCAAAATTTATATATTAAAATTGCATTTGGATTGAATTGTTTTAGTCTTGATTTTTGTTAACTGTAATTTTGCTGCTGCAAACTTTTTGTGGTGAATAAAATCTCATTTTAATCAACAACTTTTTTTTTCGCCAAACAAAAATTGCTCAATGCAAAAAGAATTTTTAATATTTAACGAAAAAAAAATTGTCCGTGCCCCTCGAAACTAAATTAGACCAAATTTCTCTACAATATCGTTAGTCGTTATGATCTTAGGCGTACTTAACACACGTCTTTATAGTCCACTTTTACTAAGAGAACGTTTACCCCAAGTACAGGTGTGGCCAGTCAATTTTTTCCGTTTTTTTACATGTTCGATGAAAAGGAAACTTTTTAACGCTATTTTGTAGATGAATATATTTACAAACATTTTAATTGGTCACAAAAATACAATGTGATCGGGATAATGTCTACACCCTATTCTGTCAACATCATAAAAAGTCAACATTTTTTATTGACATTGTTGACTCTAAAAGGTCAACCAAATCACAATAAGGAGGGAAAAATATACTACCTTTAAATTATTATCAATATTTGCTATAATGTTAAAGTGATTATTATTATATAAAAAAATAACGTAAATTTACATTACCAGCATTAAAATATTCCAAATCAGAAATTTGCAATAAAACTACACCAAGAAAACCTGTACTTATGTTTGCGTTCTAAGGGGTATCGATTTTGGAGTCTAATAGCTCCTCAATGCCTTAACCTAGGACAGTAGTCGAGGTATCAATCGTCGCAGATTTTAACTAAATATTTTCCTATATTTTAATATATGCACACGTAGAAAAAAAATATGGTTGGAGGTAACCATATTCTAAGAGCAATATACTATGGTTGGATTTAAACAATGTTTATGTTTGCAGGTTACCATATAATGTTTAAATATGACCATAGAATGGTTAAAATCAACAAAAAATTTCCCGAAATAAACCATCATATGGTCAAAATTAACCATATTTTGGTCAATATTAACCATAATAATGGTCAAAACAAACCATTTTATGTTCAAAATTAACCATAATATGGTTAAAACTTTCAAAAATTTTGACAAAGTAACCATATTATGGTCAGACTTGACAAAAATATGGTAAAAATTAATCATATTATAGTTATTTTTTTCATCCATTTTTTCAATTTGTTTGTTCAGTGTCAACTTATAATTTAAAAAAAAAAAAATCCCCTTTGATTTATATTCCAGGCTGTGACGACCTTCATTACCATTTGTTCTGTTCTACTAGTTTATTCTACGTAAACTTATGTATTTTATTCAATAATTAAAATAAAATGAATGAGAATTTTAAGCAAACCGTGATAATAATATGGTTAAAGTAACCATAATATGTTTAAATGTATAGTTGTAGCTTTATATTATTAAAATAGTATATTGTTAAATTCAACCATATTTGAAGTTTCAGGGGAGGTAAACACTTTATTGTTAAAAAGAAATAAAATATATCAATCGTGAAAAAAGTTTTGTTAAAAACAACAAAAGTTTATTTGTTGCCATTGCAGGGACCATAATATGTTTTTTTTAACCATACCTCAACCATGTTTTTTCTCTGCGTGCAGTAGGGTTAAGTATATTCCGTAAGTGGGCGTTGTACAAGGCTTCTTGTAAATTACAGACCGCTCACTATAAAATAAGGTATTGTGATTTCTAGTCTAATATTAACGAATAAGAATTAATTTTACTAATATAGCACTTTTTGTTAGGGGCTTAGGCATGTTTTAGTGTTTTCCAAGTGTGGTCTTTATGTGGATCCTGCGGTAAATCTTGGACAGATCTTTACGAAATCTCCAATACGAATTTATGCAGAATTAAATGTCAATCAGTGTGTTTCGCTTTTGTAATATAAATATAAATTTAGAGGATGATCGTTTCACATTTAGATCCAAAACTCTTTTTCAGCCGATCGTGTTAAATTTTAATTTCAAACTGCATAGAACTAGAAACAATTTGATAGACAAACCGTTCATTTCTGTTTGGTCGTACGAAAGTTAGCTAAATTTTTAACTTAAAGTAACTTAAGGGTTTATAACTTATGGCGTTTTATATGAATTTTTGAAAAGTTTCAAGCGGAATGATAAACTTAATAAACCCTCATTCACCACAACTGGCGAACCGTATACAAATACTAAAAACACGTGCAAACAATTTTTACTTTAAACCTTGATTTTTTAGCATTTAATTTAATATGACCGAATTAAATATAATTGTGCAACAAACCACCCTTTAACTTATGTCTGCTTCAAGAGTAACAACAAGAGTTGCGAAAATAATGTGAGCATTTTAAAATTTAATTTGAATAAGTGCTTAGTATGTAAATGGTATGTGAAATAAATTTAGGGAATTACGGAAATTTTACTTAGCGTTTATTAAAATCACTGCGGAAAACTCTAAACGACTAAAATTATATAATTTCCAGTAAAATCCGCTTAGAAGTGGATAAATGGAAAGGGCTTAAAAAAAATATCAAAAATTAAAGACAAGTTCTTTTTTGTACAGGGTGGCTCATAAGCAACGTAATAATTTATTTAATAAATAACTGTTGTTTACTGTTTAAATTTTAGGTTGCCATTTATTTAAACTTAACCTTTATGTTAACAGTAACATACCCGGGTATGTTTTGAATTTTAAAAACTCTGTATTTATGAAAGTGGCTATCATAGCGTTCTGAAATTTCATGATATCCTCACTAGAAGTGTTTTCTAACATATTGTAAGGTTTGAATAAAATTGTACAAATCATAGAGGTATGTGGTAATTTTTTGCATTCCTACCTCGTACGTCAACCACAGTTCAAGTAACGACGAGCAACTAACAAGTTTTTGCTAAAAAGTCACTTATTGTAAATATTCACACATGAAAGCAAAGAAAAATGCACAAGTCTTTGCTAAAACACCCGTTATTTTAAGTATTCATGCATAAAAACAATTTAAAATAACAAAAAAGCGCAAATAAAATACAAATAAAACGAAAAAACACTAACAACAATATGTACTTGTATACCTGGGTATGTTTGCTGTTGGCGTAAGTATAATTTTTCTGCTGTTGACATAAAGGTTAAACTATAGTTTATGAATATGCTGTTTTTATGCTTTGAAGCTAATTACCTTACAGAGCATAACTCATTACAAACGAAGAGGAAAGGTTATATCGTTCGCTAAGATGCAAATAGGCGTAACTAACAGACCAGGCAAAGTGACTTTAAAATAATTAAAACTTTAACGAATTTTTTTCCAATTTCTCTTTAAACACACCGACAAATTTATTTTTAAAACCAAAAAAAAATGTTTTTTAAATATGCGAGATGCTCGTTTTTGATTTCTACAACAAATAAGTTTAATCATAAAGTTTAACAATTTTATAAAATACTAGCTTAACCCGGTGCGCTTCGCTACACTGCTTTAACCACTTTATCGGTTGAGAGATATTTAATATATGCATCCTATGGAAGGTAGTTCCCCCCTGCGCCTACCCGCTATATTTTTATTTTCTCACTATAACAGTTTTTAAGATATCCGATATTAAACATTGGCGTCCTATGGGGGGTAACACTTCCCCCGCTGCTATTTATTTCAATTTTGGGGCTCAGAAGATCCTACTTCCAAAAGTTCAACAAATTGCTTGCAGCGGCTCTTATTAATATTTCTATCTATGAGGGGTACTGCTCCTCCTCTGGCTACCCCGCCCATTTCTATATTGAAATTCATAGTTTATCATAATAGTAGCTTTAACTACGTTTGAAGACTATCCCTTTAATTGTTCTTCAGTTGAGCGATATTTAATATATCGATCCTATGGGAGGTATTTCCCCTCCTACGCCTACCCGCTTTATTTCTATTTTCAAAAGTGTAGTATACCATAAGACTGACTTCTACAAAGTTTGAACATTCTCACTATAACAGTTCTTAAGATATGCGATATTAAACATTGGCGTCCTATGGTGGACACCACTTCCCCCGCTGCTATTTTATTTTAATTTTGGGGCTCAGAAGATCCTACTACCAAAAGTTCAACAAAATGCATGCAGTGGCTCTTATTTATATTTCTATCTATGAGGGGTACTGCTCCTCCCCTGTCTACCCCGCCCATTTGTATACTGAAATTTATAGTTAACCCTCATAGTAGCTTTAACCACTTTTGAAGACTCTCCCTTGAATGGTTCTTCAGTTGAGCGATATTTAATATATCGATCCTATGGGAGGTATTTCCCCTCCTACGCCTACCCGCTTTATTTCTATTTTCAAAAGTGTAGTATACCATAAGAGTGACTTCTACAAAGTTTTAACTTTCTCACTATAACAGTTTTTAAGATATCCGATATTAAACATTGGCGTCCTATGGGGGGTAACACTTCCCCCGCTATTTTATTTAAATTTTGAGGCTCAGAAGATCCTACTACCAAAAGTTCAACCAAATGCGTGCAGTGGCTCTTATTTATATTTCTATCTATGAGGGGTACTGCTCCTCCCCTGTTTACCCCGCCCATTTATATATTGAAATTTATAGTTTGCCATAGTAGTAGCTTTAACCACGTTTGAAGACTCCCCCTTTAATAGTTCTTCAGTTAAGCGATATTTAATATATGCATCCTATGGGAGGTTCCCCCCCCCCCTCCCCTACCCGCTTTATTTTTATTTTCAAAAGTGTAGTATACCATAAGAGTGACTTCCACAAAGTTTGAACATTCTCACTATAACAGTTCATAAGATATGCGATATTAAGCATTGGCGTCCTATGGGGGGAACCACTTCCCCCGCTGCTATTTTATTTCAATTTTGGGGCTCAGAAGATCCTACTACAAAAAGTTCAGCAAAATGCGTCCAGCGGCTCTTAAGATATGCGATAATAAATATTGGCATCCTATGGGGGGTACCAATTCCCCTGCCCCTATCGAAAAAATAAGTAGCCTATTTTATTTTTAGGGCTCACGTGATGTTACTGTAAAAATTTCAAGATAATCGGTTCAGTAGTTTCGGAGTCTATAAGCCAACAAACACACAAACCCACAAACCCACAAACATACAAACATTTTTCATTTTTATATATATAGATAAAATGTATATTTTTTTTTATATAAATTTGCGTAATATGAATTATTTTATATACATATAAATGAATTTTAAAATTATTTTGAACATTTATATAAAAATAATGACAGCAAAGTAGTTACTTTTTGAGACCCTGTAGATGTGGCTGTTTTTTAAATGAACTTTTTATTCTCTGCTCATAAAACTCAGAAGGTGAAACAAATGTGAATTTGTTTCCAAATTTATATTGTGCCGTATTATGAATGTCGTAGTCGAAAGTTAGTCGAATTTGCTGAGAAATCGCTTAAAAGACATTTATTGCAATATTTCTTAATTTTGTTGCTCTGTACAGCAATAATATTACAATATTATTATAAACACTGCACAAGTTTTTTGTTATTTGTGAAATATTAAATTTTGATTTGTATGAAAATTTTATTTTCGACAACGACAATCGTAATTATACCCATTATTTTCTTTAAAGTTGAAAATACCTATTTGCAAGTCTCAAAGGGATATAAGTCATACAAGAAATTGAATAAGTCAATTTTATATTGAAGTCGTTTAAGTCAGCATTTCGTAATATGGAAAAACATCCACTGGTTAGTCGTCCATGGAATTCTTGCTACAATTTTCAAAGAAAACCATTCATTATATTCTGTAAGAAAAAAATATGTGTAATAAAGTCGTTTTACATTTATCAAATAAGCACACATGTAGTTAACTCCCTTTGTTATTTGTTAATAAAAGGGTCATTTATAACGACATTCATCATAATCAAGCAAAAACTCGATTTTTTCATTTTAGCTAACGATATTTAAGTTTGTCATTCCGTTCGTAATTTCTACATAATTGATCCCAGACCCTATAAAGTATATATATATATATATATATATTCTGGGTCCTTATGAGACGCGAAGTTGATTAACGATGTCCGTCTGTCCGTGTGTATATAAAAATGGGTTTTATCCATTTTCCCCATAGATCTCTTGTTGTTGTTGGTTTTTTAATTCCTTTTTCTATGTTTCTGGAGAACGACAGCAGTCAAAGTTTCCCAATTAGGAAAAATTATCTTGGTTATCAATACACAACCTCTTAAAAAAATGTTTGGACAAGTGAGGTTGGCTCTTCCCATACAAAGAGATTATAAATTTCTGTATATCTGGAGAACAGAAATAAAAACATCCAAATTTTAATGTTCAATAAAAAAAAAATTTTTGTTTCTTAGGGACATTATTACAACTTGCCAATAGTTAAAAGTCGGATTTTGTCGGACCGATGAATTGCTTTGCATTATAAAACCTTCATTTATTTTGTTTTCATCTATTAAATATTATTATTATTGAAAATAACAGCAATAAAAAATGGAAGTTGTAATAATGCAAAGCTATTTATCGGTCCAACAAAATCCGACTTTTAACTATTGGCAAGTTGTAATAATGGCCCTTAGATGTATTGATTGTAAAGGGCTAAAGTGTTAAGAAACAATTTAAATTGGTTAAAATTTTTGCTCGATAATGTTTTATCTTTCCTCTTCGGTTTTGGTGCCACTGTGACCAAAAATCCTCCAAAATTCGTTTCAAACGTGAAGCGAGTAATTACGAGTTCTCTATTAACGACTTTAGGTCACGACCTAAATTATTTACTATATTTCGCCTCATTAGTTTAATATTTTAATAACCTGTTGAATCAAAACCCAGATCTAAATCTTATTTTTTATTATTTGATGTACCTTTTAGCATAAAATACGTTTGGAGTTCATGGGTTATTGAAAGATCTGACCTAGAACCAAAAATTAAATTATTAAGATCCCAAAAAGCTTTTGGCAGCTTTCGGTGGATATTTTTATATTTAATGTAGACAAGCTATACTTCCTTAAACCGAAATAAAGTGCATAAATAAAGTTGTAGCGTTGATTACAAAAAATGTCTTATGAAGATTGGAATTCGGATGATTTCACAAATAATGGCGTTATTTTGTAATTTGGTTGGAACAAAATATTATTTAAGATAATATTTTTTTTCCCCTAATAAAGGGATTTGAAATATTGAATTTTGCAAAAACGTTGAACAAATAAATTCAGTAAATTTTTATTCGATAAACATTTGCATAAAATCAGTTTACAAAATTTTTGGAAATTTCCGTGTAAAAAAAAAAAAAAACTCGGTGAAAAAAACATTTTTTCAAATAATAAAATAGTCCAAAATTAAAAAAAAACGTAAATAAAAGTGTTTTTTAAATGAAAATTCGTAGTATTAACAACAATTTTTTTAAAATTTTTTTAATATGACTTAAGATCTTTTGTCGTGTTCAGCAGCCCCAAATAAGCTTAAAAACATCAAAATTTGTAAGGTTAATTTTTGTTTGTGTCATAGTGTAATTGACAGATGTTAAAAAAGTCCCACCCCTGAAATTACTCTCGGTAAAAGGTATTAAAGATACGACACAGGCGAATAAAGCATTGATCCTGGTTTTTAATACGTTTTACTTTCCACAACATAAAAATGCCATTAAGCAAATTTAATAAGAAAAAAAATTACTATCCTTCCTTAACCTCACTAACTCATATTTCAAGTATTAATCTAAGAAATTATTTATTATATTTTGGTATATTTATGCTATAAATAATATTACATCAAATTACTGTCGATACAAATCATTGGTGTACAAGAAAATCGTAGTTAATCCAAGAATAAAATTAATGAATTTATTTATCAAAGTTATCACATTGCGAACATTTTTTTCATCTAAAGTCTTCAAAAAGGCAAACGTAACTCGAATAGTCTCTTTGCTTAAGTTTGTGGTGGCATAAAGTAAAAGCCTGTGTATATTCGGGTCATTGGTTTATTATGTGTCTGTTAGAATGTGTAGATTTTTCTTTTTCACAAATTTGTGTTTTGACAAATAAGGGTCGTATTTTTAAACAATTTTTCTTATTTTTGGCTTAGGCAACATAAAGCCATTTCATATTTCATTGATAATATGAAAAAAAAACGCATAAGCAATTGTTTTTCCTTTTTTCAAGCTTCCTCTTACGTACCCAAATCCAAATTTCTTAAGGGAAACTTACAGTAATTTGTAACGGGTTACCCTTTTCTCGGTCTCCAAAGTAAAGTTTAAAGAAAAGTTTAATTCGTTATAATGCTTGGATCTTGTCATTACGTAACAACTACAGTGCCATTTAAATGACCCCATCTAGACTGGTCACAGCATTAGCGCATTTTGAGTTATTTTGGACCACTTTAGCACATTTCAGGCGATAACTTGACGAATGCTGGTTTTGCAATGCTACAACCATAGACGTGGTCTTTTACGCAGAAATTGGCCAATTGATGTCACCAAAACGTGAATTATCTACTTGTTCTGGAAATTTACCATTTAATAAAGCCAAAATGGAAAGTGTTGTGTAGTTCGTGGCTAGATCTTGTTGTAACCACATATCGTCCAGTTCAAAATCTTCAAATAATGGCCAAAAAAATGTCAGTTATTGTAAGACACAATTGCTCATAACGCCACAGAAGCGATATTTTCGGTAGTACGCACATTGCTATTATGCATGGGCTGAACCACATAAATAACGCTTCCATTTTCTTCAAATTTATTTATAATCTTGTCGATAACGTGCACAGTAGGTCAATAATGATGACCATAATCACCCCGAAAAGTGGCTATGCTTGAACCACCACAGTCAAAAGAAAAATCAAGCCATACGTTCTCAAAGCAACCCGAAGCGGTATTTATAGTACGGTAAGTTCGGATTTTAATGAATCAAGAACAGAAAGGATGATTTAAGTACCGATATTCAATCGCAAAATACTTAAATTATCCACATTCAATCCCAATTCGTACTTACAATAATCAGAAAATGAGAGTGATTTAAGTAAAACTAAGATTGAATCAATCTGAAAATGCGCTTGATTCAAGTATTATTAAGTTGATTTTATCCCGAATTAGAAAGAAAAAATTATTATGATTGATTTACTTACTCGTATTACACCTAACAGCATGATAAAAAACTAAAAACATGCCCGATTTAGTTTTTACTTCAGAAATCTTAACATACATATTTAACCAAATGAGAAGCAAGAGTTCAAATTTACTTTTTAACCCTTCGTGGTACACATGAGTCTGGCCAGACCTTTTTCAATGTGTATAGAAAGTCAAAACATGCGTAAGCCGGAGGGTTAAACACAACGAAAAGTTTAATCTTTTTTTACTTGATTTAAGAATTTAATACTTATTTCCAGAATTGCCGGGATTGATTTTCAAAAGTAATCCCATTTAGGATTGTTTTGAGTACGTTTAAGTATTATTCGTACTTGAATTGTCAAGTCGGACTCGAACTTAAATTAATCATTAACAAAATTTGAATTATCCCGAGTGTTTTTCTTTCTGTGCACTTTTGTAATAAGTTTAGCGCACTCTTCGGTAAACAATTTATATTTTTCAATGGCGAACCTTTCACTAAATTAATTACACTCAGGCTGGGTTTTTGGGATCTCAGTTAAACTAGGTTTAGTTAATCTGAAAAAAGGTTTTTGCCGCCATTACCAAGATTGTATACAAAATTTGAACGCAACAGCTTAATTTTACTGCTGGTAATTAATGAAAATCCAAGTGCCAGACTACGTTAAACTAAGTTAAAACTTAGTCCACATCTCAAAAGCCCGGCCTAAAGATTACAAATATTTAACAGCTGGCAGCCTTACCAGACTTGTTTTGAAACCACTAAATAGGAAACCCATACACATAAAAGCGCACTTTTTTCTCGCTTTGCTCTTGTTTTATATTTATACGAGAAAAACAAATTTCGAAATATGTTTATGATTATCGTTATCATATCGTTTTTATTCAGAATAATACCCAAGATTATTGTACTTATCATTGACACTGATACACATAACAGACGTAATTCGAATATACACATTTATTTTTATGTATGTGTAAATGTGCGTTTGTAATTGTAAAGGCACTTGATTGTTTATAAACTAGTATGTAGGTGTAACCCAATAAATATTTAAGTTCATATTTTAAAGGAAAATTAAACAACTAGAATTTTTTACTGCCAATCCCACAATGTCGACAAGAACATATCTTTTGCAAATTTATATTGAAAACAACAATACGGTTACAAAAACTACATCAAAGCTGAAATCAAAGATTTATTTTGGAGTGTGAACTATGAAGAGTTATAGATCTACCAACAATCAGTGGAAATATTTCCTGAAATTAACTGCGTTGAACATAAAATCAAGGCTATTTATTCAAGCGATGGAAATGAAATAAAATTAATATTCAATGGACGTTGATGTTTCGCCATCAAATTCTGTTGTCATTTTTTAACCTACACTTAAGCGAAATAATACCTTTATACTTACACTGCTAATAGGTTCATGGCAACAACAGTTGTATTTTTGATCGTTGATGGTACAAAGCATTGCAACTTATGCAATTCCATCTGATTTCGACGGGGAATCTGAGATGGCAAAAGCGGCGCCTAGAAGTTAATGTTGAATTCACCAAAGTCATAAATTAATGAAGACGACGAACTTTGAATCGCAGCGCTGGATATAAAAAACCAAAAGGCTTTATTTGGTTGCAGGGTCAAAAAAAGTCCTGTTTTAGAAACTTCATTGATAAGAATATCTTTTATAATGCCGGGGTGACTAGCACAACTTTTTTTTTCTACGGAGGTCGACCAGGTCTAATATGCAGCTACATTTTTGACATTTCTATTTTAATGTTTATCAGTTAAGCTGACCACACATTAGTGATTTCTGCATGTGATTTGTGCGATCTCAACGTCTTGTTGCTTGTTTATGGTGTTGTGCGCGCATAAATCACAATTAATTTAAATTTTCAATTTCATGTGATTTGTTCGATTATAAATGGGCTTGTGCGAGAACGATTCAAAATTTTTTTTTTTAATGCACAGCAAAACATAAAGTTGTATCAATTGCGGAGTTGTTTAGCAAACAAATATTTTTTGTTACCTTTTTATTTTAATTTAATTTTTTTTGTTGTGTACACAAATAATCATCAAAAGCGCAATTGCATCATCCGCTTCAAAATTCTTGTTATTTTCTTGACATTGTAGGTTATAGTGATTTGTTTGTCGTGTGTGAAGAAATGGAACGCTAACAAATCGCACGCACAAATCACTTAAGTAAAGCCATCTTTAGTGCAATACGAATAAAATATCAAGACTTGAATTTTGTTATAAATTATAAATGCGTAAGTGTGCTGAATACAAGAGAAGAAATTTTGTTTTGAGGTCTTAAAAATATGGGAAAAATATTGAAATGAACTGAGGATTTGTGACAAAAACTTTACTGCATCAGTATCAGTGTATGCTAGGGATGCCAGTCCCGAAATCCAAAATACCGAAATCCCGGGATTATTCTAAAAATTTAAGTCTCGAATCCCGGGATTTTTTATGTAAAGATCCCGAGATTTTGGATTTAGTAAATATGTGGTATTTTTTTTTAAATACAACTATATTTAAATAAACGTGGGGCACCTTGGGTTAAAAATAACTTTAAAAATATTAAATCATCTGGCAATAATTCTAATTTTTAACTGGTTACAAAAAGAAGTCACAAGTGAATAAATGTTACATGCAATGCATTTTGTACACCAGAAAATAAAATCATAAGATAAAGTTCGATGTGGTCTTTTTTCTACGTGAATGATAATAGAACTGCGAACGCACAATGCAAGTTGTGCAAAAAGGTGTTAAAAACTTTAAGATATTCTACCAAAGGTGTTTTGACACATTTGCTTAAGTTTATTTTATTAGATTAATACTTGCATATGTACATATATACATATTTGATACACAATAAATTAAATATTGTCATGTATCATATGCTCATGTATCTAATTATTAACGATACCACCTACATAGAAGTGTTTATTGCAAATATTGCTTTCGTCGACAGCATATGTTTTCAATAAAATAAGGTATCGATTATCAGACGTCATTAGTTTGTTTTAGAAGCTTTTTAAAATATAAGTTTTAATACATAATTTTTCCATATAACTTAATGAGTTTAATATTCTTCATGAATTTATTTGTTTTAATACTTATAAATAAACATTTTATTATAAAAATGTATATGAATTTAAAAAATTGGACTTTATACATGAAATCCCGAAAAATCCCGTTTTTTTGAATACAAAATCCCGAATCCCGGGATTCAAAAAACCGGTCCCATTTGGCATCCCTAGTGTATGCAGACCACTTCATTTCTTCTAGTGGTATTAATAGAGGTTGTAAGGTATATCTTATTTATAATGCTGAATTAGTGTTAAAGATATGAGACGATAATATATTTTGAACGAAGTCAACAAAGTTTACAACTTAAAGTAAGTAAATATGTTATAATACCTACACATCCAAATAGTAAAAAGGTTATTATGCATTTGTGCTGATGTTTGTATTAACTTTTTAAATTATAACATTTCTTAACACAGAATTAAAAATACAAGACAGAATGAAATGTGGCAGCATATATTTTTGACACATAGCTGACATGTTTACTACAGTGTTGTATTATTTTGACACAACGTTAAAGTGTTTTTACTGTGTTGTTGCCGATTAAAAAATAAGACCATTTTGTCTTCGCCATGCTAGCGCCTGAAATTTATTTTTTTCCATTTTCTTCTCAAATAACGCAGAAGTCTGCTATTAATGACTGTAAAATACAAACTAATTGACGAAGTCAACTGACAAATATTCTTTGATAGGAACAGGATTTTCCTTGCAGTTGGAGGCGGGAAAAGCTTTCCACAAAATATTTTAATTTATGTCCTCATAAATTAGTTTACTTATAGTGAAACCATTTCAAACTTATTCATTAAAATTTTAATTTTTTAAAATAACAAATGTTGGAAATGTGTTTTAAAAGAACATTTTCTTACAAATTTTTCTTAAAATGCATTTTAAATCTATTTAAGTTTTTATGAAAACGTCAGGTATTTTCTTATTTCCTTTTTTATTTACTGGGTTGTATATGAATTGTTGCTATTGCTTTTATAAATTTTTTTTTCATCATATTATTATTATATTTTTTCGTCATGGTAATCATTATTAAATATGCTAAAGCAGCGTAAAATATTTAAATATTATTTTACTTGTACACTTTTTTTAATATCTTAAAAAAAAACTTATAATACAAGTAAATATATATTTCTGAGTTTGAATATAAAAGTACCCACTTCTGTCAATGGTACTTAAGTTTTTTTCTTATTTAGTGTCATAATGTGTGTGTGTGTGTGTGTGTATTTATATAAAAATTGGAAACCATAAAATCAGAAAAACCTAATGTGAAGCCTGTCGCCAATGCTTCTAACATCATCCAGGATTTGCCACATGAATCGTTATTGTTAAGTATTTTGCTTTTGTTATGAATATGAGTGGAAATTTTAAATTAAAATAAAATTCTAATATACATATGTATCTATATAAATATACACACACATATTTAGATTCCTCTTGGTTGGTTTTTAAAGTGAAATTTTGCGTAATCACAATTGCGGGATTTATAAATACTTGAAAATAAATTTTAATTTCCTTTTCCATCTTTCAAGACTGTGTACTTGTTTGAAAATAAACAATACGGAGAAATATTTTTAAAAACAAATTAATATTTTTAATGAAAATACGTTTAATCTGATTTAATTTGCAAAAACTATATAATTAATTATATCCTATACCAACAGTTTCCTCTAAGCATCCGTAATAACATTCAGGGAGCCCATGTTCAGCAAATGTGTTGTTCAATATGTACATACATTTGGAAACTTAAACACGCTTACCTTATTAACTATGTTAAATAGGAAGCCTATTTACGAAAAACAGCTGTTATGTTTTTGCACTAGTGCATGGAACCACAAAGTAATAACCCTTTTTATACATTACACTTTTCAATGAAGAATTACTTTCTTAGGCAATCAAAGATCCGTCCATTTAATACAACTTGCATTCTTGACTTGGCTTAATATCGGTATATTTTATCCACGCTGCAATTTAAGTCCGTTCAAAATATTTCGCAATTTTGGCAAAGTTTTTTACTTGATGATTTTAAATCTGTTATTTTGCATCAATGCTAGCATCTATAAGAATGTAAAAGAAAATGGACCGATTTTAATTTTTACTTGTGGCATTTTGGCAAAATATTAAAGTCGAGATAAGAAAGCAATAAAGTTTTTAAAAAAACTCAGTAAAAAACCATTTTTATAATATAAAAAATTATCAATATGCAAAAATCGACTTTTTGCGAAAAAAAAACTTTTGTTCTGCGACTTTTTCGTAATTCACCCTTAATGACCTTTAAATTTCAAGAATTCGACCAAATGATGTTAGGGAATTTTGTACAAAATCCTTTAGCGAGTATTTTTTCTGAACATATGAACTCATAAAATTTGGAAATACAGGTTGTTTTGGTTCGGGCCTCAGATCCCTTAATACATTCTGGGATATTCTTCGGTTGAATTGCGCTATTATCCTTTTCACTGCACTAAGGATACTCCCGCCTCGCCAGTTCCTACAGTTTGTCACGTCACCCTTTTTAGGGATATTTACTATAAAACCTTCTTTCAAATTAGAATCAAGTTCATGTGTGAGCCAGATATTCTGGATAAGTTGAAGCAATATGTTTCCTGTAGTATGGGAATCGGCTTTAAGCATCTTTGAAGATATGTTGTCGGCTCCAGGGGCCTTATTCGTTTTTAGGTGCTTGACAGCATCCATAACTTTTTAATAAATAATTAATAATTCATTTCAGTAACATGCCCGTTTTTTGATACCCACTCTATTTTTTAAATGAATTAATAAAATATCCGAAACAGACTTTAATGTTTTTAATACGGCACAAAATGGGCTGAATATTATTCCTTGAAAGTCAACATAGTTGTTGATGACTATGATATATGAAATATTGCGATGGTGCTTGAAGATAACATTCCTACTTCAGAAGTTAAATGTGAATGATGGGCAAGTAACGAATTTTTTAAAATTCCTTCGCTTTTTTTTAACATTTTTCTAATTTTCTTGTACGCGAAAAATGCGGTCGCCACGCACCACCGAAGAATTTTAGATTTTGAGGTCATAAACAACTGTGTTGGACAGCAAAACATAACATTTACCCCAATTTTTGCCGCGGTAAATATTATCAGTAGAATTTTTCTTACTTCCAAGTTTTGTTGTTGCCATTTTTTTCTCAGTGTATTATTACAACAATTTCCAAAAGTGGAAGATTATTACCCAAACTAACTATTTAATAAATAAAAAAATATTGATTTTGGCAACATGCGTTAAATTCATAAAAAGTTAAAAAAACAAGTTTTAAAGTACAACCTCAATTTCCGTTTTAGGACAAGTAAGGGCCACTCTAATTAGCAATTAAGGTAGCGGACTCTTCCTCTGTTTAAAATGACGAGAATACGCACGCTGTATCCACACAATAGGCTATTGGTTTGAAAAATAAAATTCAAATTTGTTTGTACGTTGTTCGATCGTGTAGTGATTCATAATTAAATTCCCAGGCCTCCTTCACAAAATGCTGAATAAAACAAAGAAAGAATATTAATTATTCTGCGCCACCCTGTACTAATAACTTGTTCAAAGTCAACAGCTTTTCACAAATTGCCTTTCACTTATGTTAATAAAGATTTTAGTTAATTAATACCAGTACAAGTACATTTACTTATATTTCTTTTTAAATGTTCCTTAATTAATTCTCTTAACAATAGACATAAGTGTAATTAAAATTAAATACTAAATGTACTCTCTATAATATTTTTACAATAATGCTTTATTTTAATTGATATTGTACTAAACAGCAACAAACAATAAATAACAATAATTCATAAAAAAATTGTTCTATTGTATGAACATATCAAAATCATGCGAATGATTGATTTTAATATTACTCATACACTCACAATATTCTGTACGTAAAATTAACTGAAATTGTAATATAAAATAAATGAAAGTTCAATTAAAAACCGGTCTACCTATTTTTCATTTATTTTTAACAAATAGTTCATTTAATTTTTACTGTCAAAAATTCAACACCATATTCCGTAAAATCAAATAAATATTCAGTTATTTTGCAAAATTTTATTGTCAAAAATTCAACACCATATTCAGTAAAAACGATTAAATATTCAGTTATTTATTAAAATTTTACTATAAATTTTTAACTGTCAAATTGACCCCATATTCAGTAAAAACAATTAAATATTCAGTTATTTTATTAAATTTTCGTTTACTCCACAAAAGAGCCGAATTTCTAAAAAATGCCAGACAGACACCTGTCCGCTTGTTTTTCTTATAAGCGAGGGAGGGAGAATATTTTTATTTACTTACCCTGTTACACACGTTTGTTTTACTTTTGTTGTACTGACCACGTTGTTTACAGAAGAACTCTCAATTATAAGACACCAGCAGCATTACCGATATGGCTTCGCAATTATTTTACTTTTAAAATTTGATGTATTTAACTAAATTATTTTAACGAATAGAAAATGGGTATTGCTTACACAAAACAAGCAATTCATTTTTTATAGATAAGTAAAAATTAATTTTTGGTAGTAAAATTATATAAAATAACTGAATATTTAATTGTTTTTACTGAATATGGTGTTGAATTTTTGACAGTAAAATTTTATAAAATAATTGCATATTTATTTGTTTTTACGGAATATGTAGTTAATTTTTTGACAATTAATTTATAAAAGATAACTTAATATTGATTTGTTTGTACGGAATTTGCGGTTGAATTTTTGACAGTAAACATTAAATGAACTTTTCGTTGCTTTAAATTACATTTTCATTTAATTTTACATAAAGAAGAATTTAACTAAATCAACGGACAATATTAACTGCAACTGAAAATCCGTATTAATATGCACTTAGTTTTTTGAATAACTGTTAGAATCAGTTAAAAATAAATTTGCTTGGAATTTTAAATGTTTATTTATTTAAAAATGACTGAACGGAATATTTCATAAATAAACTACAGTCTGTTACTGTAATAAAATTGTGAGTGTACGCACAAATCAATAAAAAATAATGTTTTTGTATTGATTTAAAAAAGTATTTTGAGCAAACAACAGTTTATTGATTTTTAATACCATTTAAATACAATATTTTCTGCTTTTCATTGTTTGTTTTTTCATATTTTTTTCTCTTTTTTTTTTTTGTTAATTTTCCTATAAAAGTACCACTTGGTGGCTTTCTAAATAACAAAAAGCCCTAATATTTCCATTGTATTACGTCCAGGAAATACAGTACTTGATATGCTGCTGCCACATACAAACATATACATAAATTCATGTTTATATTGTCTGTTTTTTTATATTTTCTGTTTTGTTTTCTAAAACATGATTTTCATGCCACTCACGTATTTTGTTGTTATTGTTTGCATGGTTGTTTATAAATATTACTTTTCCTGTTTTTTTTTTTGGCGAACAATGTGCTTTCTTTAAAATTATAGATAAAATAATTTAGAACGTTGATATCCTTCACGAAGAATAAGATTAATTTAGTATTTTTCGGTAGTGAACTTTATACGAGATCTGCATTTAATCTTCAACTCATCTTTATAAAATGTGACACTATAATTTATATACAGAACTAATAATATATATAGAACTAATGTGTGCCAAATTTTTTTCAAAATAATCGTTAAATAAAATTTTTTTCAGAAGTGTGCTTTATTTGGTACTTTATGTCTTGATAATCGTCAAAGCAGCAGTAGCTGATATATTTCGGAAACTTTTGCAAAATGTACAATACTATTCCAATATTTTTAATCGTTTTGTTCAGGAGCAAAGGCGAAACAATTACTTTGTAAATGACAAAAGTTGACGAAGTAATAATTGGGTATTTACATTTGAGATCAAAACAAATTGTCGAAACGTATTTAATGAGTAATTCCTTTAGACTTCTACCCATATTTTTAAATTTTGTTGCTTAAGTTTTATTAGTTGATTTTTATTAAATAAACATTAAAAACACAAAAAAACTTTACCAGCAGCTGTCTTCACTTTCTTTTCTAGCTATGTATTGTCCTCAAGAGAAACAGCAACACAAATCTAACGATATGACAAAATCATTCTCATTGTTATTGTTTAACTCTTGGAAAAGTAAAAAGAAACACGCCTTTTTGGGTTTTTAAATAAAGTGTGTTCTTCGAGTGTGTAAAGAACATACAATTTATTATAGGCAGCTTGTAAAAAAGTAGTTAGAGTTTTTCTTTTCCCGTGAATGCGGGATTTATCTTTCCGGAACCCCGGGAATTCCCGGTCAATACAAATAGGTGCAAAATATTATTAAATTTTATTTATTTGTATAACCAGAAATTCCTGAGATCAATTAAATACATTAAATTATGCATTCAACATTTTTATTTCTGTGGCAAAAAGGAAGATCGTCATGTTCAAAAGTACACATCGGCAAATTATTTTGTAGGATTTTTAAGGAAGTTATAGCAAAATAACTTTTTGCTTACCTTTTTTCAATGTGCAATAATATTTGGAATAATGAAAACTTCCGATTTGTGACATAAGGACTGTTTAGGAATAAAAACATAAGCCTATAGTACACGGAATGTAAAAAGACACATGCGCATGTGGTTCTGGCGTAATTTTGACGACACTACAAAGCCACAATAGCAAGTTTGTGATGTGTGATGACGGCAAAACTACGGCAGAACCTCATACGCATGTAGGTTTGTACATTTCGTAGGCTTTAGAAAACTATAACCGCAGAGAACTGATGATTACATTCAATTCGGATTAAATTTCCAAAAGCCACCTTTAAAGTTTTAAATTGTTCTCTTCCTAAAGTAAACAACTGAACTTAAGCACTTATTGCCACCGAATTAATTCAAAACCAACCCAAAAACTTTTATTATATAAGCCAATCAACTATTACAAATTATTTGATAGCCTTTGAAATCCTATTTCTAATTTTTATCAAGAAGATTTCTATGAGAAAACACGTTTCCTTTCTACGGATGTTTGGCTTTATTGCCAAAGAAACAATATGTTATCTCTAGACACTTTTAGTTTTCGTAGTACTTCCTTCTTTTTAAAAAAATATTATTTTTTTCGAATCGAATAAGCGTTTTCTTTATTAATAACTTCTGTCATCATCTCTAACAGAATCTAAAGGCAGCTTTCGAAGAAAAAGATAGAAAGATTTTTTTGGTAGTGAAGTGGCAATGTGTAAAAACAGGCCGCAACAATGAACGCAAATGCCGTAATCAAAACAAAAATAACAAAACACAAACCACTTTAAACAAATGCATTAGTTTAACAAACGTTTGATTTGTGCAGAACAAATTTATTTAGTAC
Organism: Pollenia labialis; assembly: GCA_949318255.1. Lineage (NCBI taxonomy): Eukaryota > Metazoa > Arthropoda > Insecta > Diptera > Polleniidae > Pollenia > Pollenia labialis. The sequence continues at coordinate 121,571,680 of OX439141.1, forward strand.
AATTATATTTTTTTATAATGTTATTTACTTACTTAAATATTATTTACTCGTGTTGTGGTAAACTTTAAAGTTAATTTTTCCAACAGTTTTGCAAATAAATCTCAACTTAATAAATTTGTGTTCATTGTATTGCGGCATTAAAGATGATGCAAACAGAAATGCAAAAGGGCAGCTTTCTTAGAAAGAAACAAAAAAAAACTCAAAATCTTCCGTCTCGTGACAGTTCTGTTACTATTCTGTGCTTTAAACAAATTAAAAATTCTGTACATTTTTAATTTTCTTCTTTCGAAACTTCAGAGCATTAAACATCGCCTTACTTATGGGATATGAATTACCATCTCTTTAGCGTTTGGCAAAGCTGACTTAAGATAGATTCTGCAATTTTCCGTTATGTTAAATTGGAAAATATTTATTTAATGTATTTCATAGAACTTTTTCTTGAGAGAAGAAGACAACGTTTGGAAACAATTAAAAGAATTGAATTAAAGCCAATCAAAAAATTAAAATGCTTTTTTTTTAGTTTCCTAAACTAATTCCGCGAAACTTAACGCTTGATAGGCGCTGATAGACAAGCTCACTACCAGCTTGCCAACTGGAGTCCTCACTTAAGGCATTTTTGTCTAACGGCTCAGATCAATTTAATGACACAACTTATTTACAATTATATAAGCAGTAAAGCAGCAAGCTAAAAAAACCCCGGAAACTCCCGCGCAAATTTCCCGGTATTTTGTTCCCGTTAAATGTGCCGGATCCCTTATGAAAAATATTAATAGTAGTGTAAATTATTTCACACAAAAAATTTTGCTACACCAAATTTAATTGGTTTTAGGCATATCAAAGTATTTTTCTAAAGAGGGTTTTATATAAAAGCTGCGGTAAATTATAGACGGATCGTTATTGTACATATCGCAACTGTTCATTATGGGGGTATTAAGCAGTGTTCGAAAATAAACACTAAATATCGCTCCTTAAGTGGCCCATACACCTGTAATATTATTGCATATAATATTCGCCATATTATTTCAATTTTGTCCTATATTATGCAATAAGTCGCACAAAAATTTCATTTATTCAAAAAAAAGGTAAACACAATGTTGCCAACATATTTCACTTTCTTTTTCTTGTGCAATAAAAATCAAAAGTCTTTTGATTGTTGACAATATATTGCGATACCATCGAGCATCACATACATATTGGCGATATAATTGTACAATACGTTAAATTGAACAATTTTATTGCAAGTGTATCAGCCGATTTAGTGTTCGGTTCAGTAGATTTGTGGAAAACACAAACGCTGATAGTGTTTGTGTAGAATATCATTAAAAAAATAACGTTCCATTCGGTTCATTCATTAATGTTCGTCACATTTGGCTGGAAAAAATAACCAAAATTTTTTGTCAAAAACAAAATACACATACGAAAAAAAACAAAAAGCCAGCAAAATAATTGTACACAAGCAAAACACATACACAATACAAACACAAGCTGTTCATAGTGCGGTCGTTGCCAAAATTTTTTATTTGTTCATTTCTTTATCAATCAAAGAATCATTATAGAACATAAAAAAAATATAATATTTCTCTACAGTATCACTACAATTGCTCTGTTTTATAACGAAGAACAGAACACTACATAATGTTCTATTAAAAAATAGATATCGTTCTTGGGTGTGTGAGCCGAACGGTGAATAATGTACTGTTAATTTTCGAACACTGGTATTAAGTCAAAATTTAAAAACGTTCACTAATTTTACATCAACATCGTACGTTAAATAGTTTTAGAGATATTTAAGAAATAATATCAACACATTCGGCTAATTCGGAGAAATTTTGACATTTTGAATGTGACATAACTTTTGAAAAAAAACATTTTTTAAATTTTTTCGTTCATATATGTTCCTTATAGGCTAAAAGTAACCTTATCACCAAATTTTATTAAAATCTAAAGGGGTCGGGTCCCCTTTATTTATTTTTAAATATTCATAAAAAAGAAATACATACAGTCAGAGACTAAAGTTTAAATACACACTTAAAATTCCGAGTTTTTGGAAAACTCAAGTTTTTCCGAAAATTTGTGGTATGCAGTTTTGTTTCCCTTCGTTGATAATATAAAATTCACAAAAAAATTTTTACCTTATTGAATACATACGGTCATTAAAAAAAAAAACAAAAAAATAACGAGGAAAAACGTTTAAATACACATTGAAGTTTATTGAATTAATTACCATTTCTTCCTTTTATGTTCCCGTTATTATTACTTTTTTGATGACAAATTTATTGTTCATCGTTCAATTGTTGCTGTAAGTTATTTTGTTGATGCCTAATTGTAAAATTTACAGCAGACTATGGGTAAAGGAACAGAGATATATTTCGGCGTAAGATCTTTCATAATTAAACATTTTTAAGAGGGCAACCCCTATCGATTAATAGGAAAATTGTTGGATTAACTATTTTACAGCGTCCATAACATCGTTAGAAGTAATAAACAAACAGCTTCAATTGAAAATATGGTTTGAAGCGGCAAAAAAAAAGAACTTTCTAATCGAGATCTTAGCTATGACCCACGAGAAGTGAAGATAAATCCCAGAGTAAGCGCAACCAAAATAGTGGGCGATATCGCTAATTCTTTGAATAAACGTGCTCATCCAGAAACAGTTCAAAAACCATAACGTGAAAGCGGATATAACAGCTTTGCCTTTTTTAAATTAATCTTCTGAAAGTTTATTTAATTTAGCTTCTATATCATCGAAGCGGTGTGCCATTAGGCAAATGTCGTCGGCATAATCTTCATCATTTAGTTTTTCGGCCAAGTTCCCCCGTATGCCATTTGGGGCTTCGATATTGGTTTGCTCAAGTACGCTGTCAAGAAGCAGAAGAAATAGTGTACAACCTTGTTTAACTCCAGCAGAGGAAGAAAATGGTAGGCTGGTATTACCATTAACACGTACTCGGCTGGTGGACTCGTTATATAGTTTTCGGATGAGCATAACAATTTTATGGGGAATACCTTTAGATAAAAGGGTATCCCACAAGTGAATCCTTGAGACTGTGCCAAATACCCTTTCAAAGTCAATGAAAAGAAGGTAAAGGTGTGTGTTGTATTCTTTGGACTGTTCAATGATAATACGAAGAGAATTAATGTGGTCAGCACAGGATCTACCAGTTCGAAACCGCTTGTTCATTGCGAAGTATAGATTCTACTGATGGTTGAATGCGTTCTAGTAGAATCGTTGCCATTAGTTTGGAAATAGCGTTTAATAGGGTAATCCCCCTCCAGTTCTTGCATTCACTTAAATCGCCCTTCTTTGGAATCGTGATTACGACACCTTCTTTCCATGATGTCGCCATCTGGATTGTGTCCCAAACCTCTTTTATAATTGGATGTAGTTTTATTGCTAATATCGTGGCGCCATATTTGAGAACCTGGACCTGCAGATTTGCCGTTTTTAAGCTTCTAGAGGCGTAATTGTATTTCCAGGACTGTAGGTGTGGCTGTGGAAATATTCCTGCGTTGGTTTCTTCGGACAGACAGAGGTTGGTCGACTATAACGTTTGTGCATGCTTCTGGCAAATTTTCTGTGAAAAATTCACACCACCGCAGCCTCGATTTATCTTAGAAAATATCTAATTTTTGAGGTAAATTTTTTTTTGTGGAATAGTGTTATTGTTCCAGGCTTTGTTCAACGATTTGTGCGTGTATATCTGTGTTCCAGACTCTATATGGCAATCAGCAATTTTATAAATTCCTCCTTCTTCTGTAACCAAACTGCTTCCGCTAAGGGTAATAGGTTCAGTCGAGTTGACATTTACGCTAAAATGTTTGGTTTTTGCAATGTTAATTTTAAGGCCTATCTTTAAGGACTCATTAGATAAATCGTTCAGCTTGTTTTGCATATTAGAACGCCTCTGCATTAGCTCAAACTTATTTTCTGCATAGTCAAGGGTCTCGAACTTCTCATTGGTATAAGATAAAAACTTATGTATAATCTTTAAGCATTTAATTCAAAATATAACGAATTTAATTTTATTTTATGTAGTAATATTTATTAAAAGAATCCCTTATTGAAACAGTTCTACGTTAAGACCAAAAGAACTTCCGGCAAAAATAATACAAACTTTTCGTATAAAAGAAGATATTTTTTACTTTTAATAACCTTTTTCTTTGCGTTTTATTGATACTAAAGCGATTAAATTTTTCTATAAGGGCGCATATAACAATTGACTGTTGACTTATTGATTTTATTTTGTTTATTTTCTTCTACATAAACAATTTTCGAGGAAGAAATTTGTCCTCCTTTTTTTATTGGTAAAATTGTACGTATTCAATGTGTGTAACATCGCCAGCATCCATTTAAGTGCGTCTGCTATATGAACTTCATGTGGGGAAACGATAAATCACTGCTGCCGCAAAGTTATGCGTAACTTTATTATTGATCCTATGGGAACAATTTAATGGTTTATTAATGTATATAAGCCATTATTGCCTCTAACTCAAAATTATTGTGTTGGGTAAATATTTTGTTGACTTTATGTGCAACAAAAAAATGTACAAATGTAGGTCGGCAACCAAAATTTGCCCTTGTTTCTGCTAAAGAGAGTTAATCAATGTTTTGTGTGGCTTTGGCTTAAATTATTGTTTTTGGCATTAGGAAAACCACAAAATTCTTTAATCTTTAATAACTTTATTTCCAAAAAAATAAAAGGGTATGCGGTATTTTTTGTAGACAAGAACAAGTAAAAAGGTTTATGAAAATCAATTTTCTGTGTCCGGATTTATACTGACAAGTCAGACATGTTGTTAAAATACAAGATAAATTGATGTTTTATTGGCATGAAAAGTAAACTGTTGTATTGTTTGCATTTATATTTAAAATTAAAGCGTCTGGATTTATACAAAAAATATTTCATAAAATATCTTAAATTTTATGTTTCTTCGGTTTTCTATGGATTGAATATTGCAATTATCTGTGTATAAAATTTTTCCTTCAGGACATCAGCTGTTGCCCTTTTCCACTGACAACATGCGAAAGTTTTGTGGCTTGACAGTTTTTGGATTTTCTTTTTTTTCTTCTCATTTGTTGTCGTTTTTATCTTGAAATTTTCATGGTAAATATTTTATGCCCAAATTGTGTGTTAACCATCAATCTTTCCTTATGTGGTCTTATGCTAATTTTGAAAACAATCAAGTAAAAGAACAACAAAATCATAACTGATTCAAAACGAATTGTTCGACAACACTATACTTAACCGAAAGCCAGCTGCTAAAGGAGGTTTAAAAAGGTCTGTTTTAATTAAACTTCATAAAATGGTAGCAGAAATATTAAATAGATAAGAACTTAAGCTTTAATTGTAAATATATATTTATGTGCATACATATGCGGTTAGTTTATCTAAGAGATTTTAGTGTGGCCGATATTCATAATTTTTGAAAAACAGGAAAAATATTTTATTGTTTTATATACATATTTGAGATTATTTAATGCTTATGTTTTGCAAAACACTTTATCCAACTAAAAACAAGGTAAAGACTAATTGTGAAAATTGAAAAAATCTCAACATAATTTCTGTAGAAAATACCGAAATATATGAGCCCAATTTGGTGTTCCTCACTCATATTTTTTGGGCGTTATTATGCCCAAATTATCATTTTTTTAATAGATTTTATAGATTAATTATTAGGATTAAAAACATGAAATCGCATTCTTTTTAATTGCATTTGAAGCTTATTTTGCCTTCTTATTATATTATTACGGAAGTTAAATTATCAAAGAATTATTTATAGTTATAGTAATAAGTTATCTTGTAAGTTATAGTTTAATGTCATATTAGTATTTTAAAATTGTCATGTATAATATTCAACACTACTGTATTACCGCCTTAAAGTGTATTTAGAATATAACAGTATACATGTATTTCCCAGTAATTTCTAGAAATGGTTTTAGAACATAATAAATTGTTATTACAGGGAGTTTCAGGAAAACTCTAGAAAAAGTTAAGAAATAGAAAAGGGGTTGACACAAGAATAATTAGTTAGTTGGTTGTTTTTTGGAGACATAACGGTTCTGTTCGTAACTAACAATTGTGAACAAAATAATTAATTTCAATAGAGTTTGTTAAGTTGAATAAGACCGCATTTAGATTATGCAATAAATGCCGAGTTTTTTTTCTATTTTCTTTTAAAGTTGCTACGAAACTCTTTTCACATTTACTTTTAAATTATTTTCAAGAATTTTTTCAATCAAATGCAAGGCGAATTCAACAACAATACAACAATACAACAAGTACAACTCGTACAAAAACCACAAGCAATTTGTTTTTGTAAAATCATTGTACAATGTCAAAAACAGAAATAAAACAAAACAGAAACAAAGATAATAAAAGAGAATAAACAAAATTTTGACATCCAACAGTGATTTTAGCTAATAACAGCAGGGCTTTTAAGACCACCTGTAATAAATTCGCCTTGATCAAATGTAAACAAAACAACTGTAATGTCAACCAACCATTTTTTATAAGTACTAAGCGATTAAAAATTCGGCTTAAATCTAGTTTACTGAAGCAGCTCCAAATAAAAGAACAAGTACCTAGGATATTAGAAAATTAAAAACTAAGAAGAAAATAATAAGTGAAAAAAAGTGGCGCAAACGCGTAGTTTTCGAGTCATGTACCTCTAAAGTTTTCATATAAATATGCGATTTTCCATTACATTGCTAAACGTATAGGTCCAATATTGGTATTAGTTTAAAGCTCTTGAATAGATTTTTCTGAATATACAAAATTTATATCAAAATGGTTAACTCCCATTACAGTTTTTACAAAATTTGACATAAAAATAGGTTAACGTGTGTTTTATTATTAAAAGTGCAAAATATTGGTTTGTTTTAAACTTTTTATTGTAAATTTGAAAAACTAATACAGACTATTTTGCTTTAGTTTGGTTTTTAAACCTTTAATTAATTTAAAAAAATATTTTTATAAAAGCTGCGTTTTTGCTTCAGCACAAAAGTTGACAACATTTCAAATAAAAAATATTTAAAAACAAAAAAAAAATTAAAACAAAAATGCCAAAAACTAATAAAATGCCTAACCATGCGTCGTCGTGCAACTTTTTCAACCCCGATTTCTTCCCTACACCTCTTGCTTTCAAACAAAATGTTGCATGCAAAAGTTGCGGCGTTAATTGCATAATGTAAATACGGTCTTAGTATGGGTATTATGTAATTCGAATTTGCAATTAAAAGAACTCAAACGCGTTTATAAAAGGAACAACTTGACAATATTTTTAACTTATAAGCAAGAGTTTTACATGGCCAAGTGCGAATATGAAATTTGTTTGAAATTTTACTTACACCTAATTTTCACGATGATTTAAAAGACATGTCTTTTTTGTAGTTCTTTTTTAAAGAAACTTCCAAAAACATGTTGAATTTTCACAATGTTTCTTATTTTGTTTGATTTTTTTTATTTTCCTTATATATGTATGTATGTATTAAATTTTTTTAAATTAAATTTGTTTATTTTTTTATATTTTAATAAGTAATTGTCATTTTGAAATAAAAATACAATATAAATTAAAAAACCAAAATTAAGTGCAAAGAGGAATGTCAAAAAAAACACAGAAAATACGATTCATGTCTTTTTTTCTACCCTGCTTACTTCTCTCCCCCGCTTCTCTCCCCCGCCCCGCTCAAACTAAAAAAGACATGTTTCAAAAATAGGGGAAAAAATCATCGTGAAAATTGAGTGTTACTTTTTTGTTACCACTTTTTTATTCTATAGATTAATTGGAATGCCCATAGATATGTACATATGTACATATATACTAAATAAAGGTTATTTTAATTAACATACACTGAGTTCCGTTCTTAAGTTTCTCCAATCTCTTGCCATAAATTAACAAGGAACATTCGCTTAATATAAGAAAAAAAACGTTAAATATCATTTAAACTCTAAAAGTTTAAAATTACGATCAAATGTTAAATTTTTTAGACCTTTATCCTTTTTATCCCTTATTCAATTCCAAACTTAGACAGTTGACACCAGTTATATTGTTGATGCTACTTCTGTCGAATTGGTTGTCATTTATACAGTCAGTTTTTTTTTCAATTACCACGAACAGATATCGATAGCCTATATATAAACGGACAATGGTTTAGGAGAGGCAAACAACTGATGTATTTCGATGTTCTGTATTTTTGCAATAGTTGTGAAATATTATTACTAAAAAATTACTTGTAAATTAAGGATATGTGCTTCGTAGCACTTGCAAAATGGTGTAGTATATTTTTATTCTACAATAACAAAATATACAGCAATGCACACTTTTGCTAATAGACAACACTTAGGGCCAATTTCACCAATTTATTTGAATATCAGTTTATGTATGTTTAAAATTCGTTTTTCATGTCAAATAAAATTGGTGAAATTTACCATCAATATCCATAGAATTTATTTATCCGACTTATGCAACAATCAAATGTTGCAAACCTTCTAAGCTAAGTGCCACTTTACATTAGGCTTTTGCGATTACATTGTGCAATCTTTAACGCAGCAACTTTCGCTGTAAGTAACATATTTGTGACAGAACTGAAGTAAACTTTTCGTCAAATGAGAGAACAATAAGAGATCGAATTATTGAACATAACGAACCAAAGAGCACACTCGCTTATGTACCCCTTTAAATTCCCCTCTTCCCTCTAGCTCAAAAAGTACGATTTGCAGCGATATAAATTTCCGATCAGCTTACAATCGGTGGCTAAGTGCCGTCGCTTCCTCTCATTAACATCCACCACCGCTGATTTTATTTTGCGCAAAAGCTAAGGCGTCTTAAAAAGCAGCTTGTTCTGTCGTCGTCGCTGATGAAAGTGGATCGGCTTCGTTTATTTTGGTGACAACAAGAAAACAAAAATTAAAAAGAATTAATGAAAGGGCAATAATAGTAACACAGACAATCAATAAAATAAATAACGATTAAAACGGTATAAGCCCAATAAAAACTGGTCAGAAAATAATTGTTCTTTGAAGATAGTGTTAGTCATCATTTATAAAGGGTAACATTTGGAATGGAAACATTTAGGACCGTTTTCACAACTTTCCGATAGCCAAAAGTATACATTAACCGGCCTCATAAAAAGTGTTTCATTACACAGTACAACAGCCAATCTGGGGGGGTGAGAAATTCCAAGTCAGTTTGATACTAGGTCGGTATAGTAAAACCCTCAAAGGGTTTGGCGTTCGCATGTGTAAGTTTTTTTTATGACATTTTAAATTTTTTCCTTATCATGATGTTGGTTTGTTTAACATAACTCGAGAACCACTTGTCCGATTTTGCTAAAAGAAACTGAAAAAAATTAAGAATTACAATTTCTACGTTTTTCTTTATAATCAACAGTTTTGCCGGTAAAAATAACTTTGTGGAGAAAAAAAATATTTTAATTATTTCGCCCTCGAAAGTATGCTAATAATTAGTTTAATTTATTTTTTTAAAAGTACATGAGAGCGTATACATATGTGTTTGTTTTTCTAATATTAATCATACGTTCAAAATTACGATCATTATTTTTATAAAAAAATAAAATTTTAATTTTAGAATTAAATATTAATTAAATGGAACATATACATCAAGGCCCATCTATCAGGTCTGCTTTCTTTTTAGTTGTCAAAAATTTACTACCACATATACAAAGCAAAAGGAAAAAACGTGTATGTGTGGCATACCATAAACGTAAACAAACGTATACATGCACATGTAAGCAACATGTAAACAACTTTTGACAACTAAAAATAACATAAACAATGATCATCAGGCTTCTTGCGCAGACCTTTTCAATGGGCCTTGATATACATCATTTCGAAAATATTATAGGGGAAGCAAACAATTAATGCAAATAATTAATTTATAAATTTTTCATTAATAAACAATTAGTTAACGGTTAATAAGATCTTTAAGCGTTTATCATATTATCGCTTTTTTTGATAGTTTCGTTTGTTTTTGTGCTTAAAAATCGCCTATTTTGGTCGAAAAGTTTTTGTGAACATTTGCGTTTATGCGATTTTATATTTTTGTTTATTGAGGGCCGTTTGTATTTTAGCTACCGATATATATCGAGCGCTTACTGCAAAAATAACGTAAGCGACATAATTTTCAAATTTCGTTTTTTTGCATAAATGCAAAAAGCATGTCCAATATGGTTTTCGTAGTTATTCTATTTTGAAAATTTGATGTATTTAACCAAATATTTTTAACAAATAGAGTATGCCAATTATTGCTTCTTATTTTACTTTTAAAACATGAAAATATTATAAATTTTTCTTCTTTTACAAATACACGCGTATGAACGCAAATTGCTATTTTAAAGTTATCCTATTTTGGATTGTTTTAAGTACTAAAGGTCTAGCACGACCATATGATACCCTACACTACAGTATTTTAAAAAACATCATCCTTATGTGTCCATATAAATATGGATTTATCTATGTTTATAAACTTCATTACGTCCTCTTGTGGTCCTATCTTTAAAAAACTGCATAGCTTATATGCCCATATAAATATGTTTCTATCTACGATTTAAATTTTATTAAAATCGGTTTGATAATTTCTAAAAGGCCAAAATTTGCCTCTATCTTCCCTTGGGGTCCTACAATTTGGCCCATAAGCCAATAAGAACCTATGTTCCAAATTTTATCAAATTATCTTCAAAATTGCGACCTGTACTTTGCGCACAAGGATATACAGTAATTCAGACAGTTATTCTGAATCGACCGGTATATTTCAAGGTGGGTCTAGCACCAGTATTTTAAGGTGTTACACACATCAGCACAAATGCACTATTGTGGTGTTGGTATAAAACTTAAATTTAGAACGATTTTTTTCCATCTGTACTTTCAAATGAAAAAATAACTTGTATATTCCTCTAACTCCCACTAGAGCATAGGAGCCAAAATAACTGATAACTTATACATGCTTAAATGACAAAAAGCACTAAAAGAAAAATTCTTTATTATATTTTTTTTGCTTCTAGTTGACTTACTATTATAAGATTTCGCTAAATTGGCTAATTTTATAACACATAAAGGTTCCGAAGTCAAAACATAATCTTAGCTACATCTCTTCCACAGACGTCCGAAACTCTATACAAATTGGACTTCATCACGTTCAATAAAACCGCTCCATTGCAAAAATTAAATTGGAATTAACATCTGCTTGTTCATGTCTTCTATAGCAAACTACTTACACAAAATATGAAATATTATAAAATATTTGGAAATATGCTAATATACATAAAAACACACATGTGTATTAAACTAACTTTAGCAGAGTTTTTATTATCAACATGTGCTGCTAACTGTTGTCACCCCAAAAAAGGCATATCAAAAATTCCATCAACATTCAAACGCATACCGATTTCCTTTAAGAAACTTAAGCCGAACAACAAAATTTTATTTTCAAAATTTTCTAATACAGTATTATGTAAATCACATCAAATATTCACATCCTTTTATGCAGAAATTTAAACATATAAAGATACACAAGACCTTAACACTTGTATTTCGTATAGTCAAAATTTGTTCGAAACCTAACTCCATATTCAAACCCCCAAGTAATTTTTGTTCAAATTTCTATAATAAAGTTTGAGCTTCACATGATAAACTTTGCTTAGCAATTTTTCATGCATAGAAAATAAAAATAATTGCATGGAATTTCTGTAAAATTTACGAAATACATATGAAAAATATCTTTTATTGGGGAAAAAGAGTGAAAAATGAAATTAAGATGCGAGTTATAAACATATGTATGTATGTATGCATATCATAATTTAACGTTTAAAAATCGTCGTTTAATTTTTTACCCATAAACGGGTTTGCAAAAGTTTCGTCAAAGTAAATGGTGATGATTTTTTGTTTTATATTTATTTAACGGGTAAAAAGAAAAAAAATTGTCAAAGATTAATGGAAGTTTTTGATGTATGAAAGATAAACAAGTTTTTTTTTTTTAAATTTGATTTTCCTTAAAGAGAACTGATTGAGTAAGTATAACATGTAGTTAAATGACGAGTTTTTATCAAAAAAATTTCCAACGACTTTATGGTAAAAATTTAAGACATTTTATATTCGACTAGATTTTTAACTTTTGGTCTTTTCGCAACTAAATATTATTTGCGATTAACTAACTAACTGCTTGTATGTAACTTTGCTTGCGAAATATTCTTATTTTTATGTGATGCCGGTAAGCAAATTTTAACCATTTTGTTGCAATGTATTTAGATATCATACATATATGTATAGAAGAATTTCAACGTTGTAGGACCAATTTTCATAGTGCATTATAAAGTTAACGAAAGGGCTAAAAGCATTTAATATGAAGTTTTGTTCCGATTGGATAAAGAAAAGTTGAGAGGGAAATGATTGAATATTTGAATAGTGAGTACAAGGCGTAAGCATCACTTTTTCTAGGTTTTGCTAAATATTTTTAAATACCGTAAAAGTTTAAAAGATTTTGTAATTCGTGCTCAATTTCCAAATTTTTGTTTTTGATAAAAACACTTAAATTTATTGCTGATTGGATAAGCTATTCCTATGCGAATTTCGCTGGTTGCTTAGGCTAGATCATCAGGAAACTTCATCCATAAAGATTTTACAAAAACTAAAGATATTAATCCAAATAAAACTGTTAAGCGTATAAGAATTATAGCAACAGTTCTACTTGTAACAATATCAAAGTTTAAACAAAATTATCAACAATAAACAGTGAGTTTATCTCTTCTTACATTCCCCACTTTAATTGGAATTCTTCCAACATTATGCAAGGAACACAACTGGGACGAACGACAAATTTCGTCCAGCACTACGAATTATTCGGAAGAAATTCGCTGTGTAAATTCGGCGTATGAAACACAATAACGACGAAAAAACAAAAATGGAAATAAAATATTTTGTATAAACAAGAAATAAAACATTAAGAGCAACTTAACTAAAATACTTTTTTATTGTTAATTATTGTTTCAATTTGTATTTTAAATGATATTCAGTTAAAATTTTACAATTTCTTAAGTAAAAAGTAACTTTATTTACTAAAATACTTTCCATTTTCAAACAATATGGCCACTCGGTACTGATTTGTTCGTCGTTCGCCGGCGTTGGAATTATAATTAAATCTATTTAAAGTTCGAAACGTCCGGCGAATTTTCGTTGGTGCCCTGATTGTGTATATTTCCATATACACAAATATTTTTTTGTATTTTTGGCGACGAATATTCGCGGCCAAAAATTCGTCGTTTGGCCTAGTTGTGTTCCTTGTATTAATTGTAGTTGTAAGTAGGCTAAGAAAAAACAATAGAAACTACAGCAACTTGCTTTACTGTTTTCGCAAACAAAATACAAAGCGGGTTGCCTGTCAGCTTTTTTAGTCCGTGCACTTGCCAGTTTATTATCAAAATAATTTTCGTGGGAATACAAAATTTACCTTAAATAATTTTATTATTCGTGCTTAATTCCCAATTTTTATTTTTGATAAAAACACTGAAATTTATTGTTGATGGAATAAGCTATTCCTATGCGCGTAAAAGTTTTTAACAAAAATATAAAATCGCATAAACGCAAATGTTCACAAAAACTTTTCGACCAAAATAGGCGATTTTTAAGCACAAAAACAAACGAAACTATCAACACATCTTATTAACCGTTAACTAATTGTTTATTAATGAAAAATTTATAAATTATTTATTTGCATTAAATTTTTGCTTCCCCTATAATATTTTCGAAATGATGTATATCAAGGCCCATTGAAAAGGTCTGCGCAAGAAGCCTGATGATCATTGTTTATGTTATTTTTAGTTGTCAAAAGTTGTTTACATGTTGCTTACATGTGCATGTATACGTTTTTTTACGTTTATGGTATGCCACACATACACGTTTTTTCCTTTTGCTTTGTATATGTGGTAGTATATTTTTGACAACTAAAAAGAATCGTTTTTTGTTTTTGTACAAGAAAGCAGACCTGATAGATGGGCCTTGATGTATTTGTTCCATTTAATTAATATTTAATTCTAAAATTAAAATTTTATTTTTTTATAAAAACTAAAAAAATCCTAAATGATCGTAATTTTGAACGTATGATTAATATTAGAAAAACAAACACATGTGTATACGCTCTCATGTACTTTTAAGAAAATAAATTAAACTAATTATTAGCATACTTTCGAGGGCGAAATAATTATAATATTTTTTTTTCTCCACAAATTTATTTTTACCGGCAAAACTGTTGATTATAAAGAAAAACGTTATATAAACGGATTAAAGAAATTGTAATTCTTAATTTTTTTGAGTTTGTTTTAGCAAAATCGGACAAGTGGTTCTCGAGTTATGTTAAACAAAAAAACATCAAGATAAGGAAAAAATTTAAAATGTCATAAAAAAAAACTGACACATGCGAACGCCAAACCCTTTGAGGGTTTTACTATACTGACCTAGTACCATCACCCTGACTTGGAATTTCTCACCCCCCAGATTGGCTGTTGTACTGTGTTATCAAAGAAATTTTTGGGAATACAAAATTTTTAATTTACAAGATTAAACATTGGGAATTAAGCACGACAAACAAAATTATTTTAAATTAAATTATAGAACTTGTTATTTTGAAACGAAAATTGAGTCCTTTACAAAATACTATTCTTACACGTGATACGCATATCAATCCGCTCTAAATTTATTGTGCTATATTTCCATTTTTTTTTTTTTTTTTAGGAAATGGTAGTATTAAAAATAATTTGTTATATGCCTTTAATATCAAATTAAAAAATGCTTTGCTTCAATTGAACATTTTCAAAATTTCCTAGTTAATACCCCATCGTTGATCAAGTGCGATATCTTATTTTTAAATCGGCATAGGCAAAACAATTAGATTAGGAATACTTTCCTCATCTCTTTGTCAATCAATTTGAACAAAAAAATAAATTTGGAAACCTCATATCTCCAAAACAAAAAGTGATAAAAAAATTTAATACTTATCGTTGTTCATTAGAAAAATAGGCGGACAGGTGTCTAGTACTATTTTTAAATTCGGGTCTTAAGTTGGGTGGTCGCCCTTTTTTTTTTAACAAACATAGAAATAAAGAATATTCAAAATTTGTAACTTATCTTAAAAATACAAATATAAATGTAGTATTTTTAAGGAGTAGTTTAAGGGGTGAAAATCGTACCTATAGAAAACATTTTTTCCATTTATCAAAAAGTAATTTCAATTTTTGGGAATACAAAATTTAAATTTCAAAAGATTTTGTTATTCGTGCTAAATTCCCAGTTTTTATTATTGATAAAAACACTTGAAATTTATTGTTGATGGGATAAGCTATTCCTATGCGCATTTCACTGGTTGCTTAGGCCAGATCATCAGGAAACTTCATCCATAAAGATTTTAGAAAAACTAAAGATATTAAACCAAGTAAAAATGTTAAACGTATAAGACTTATAGCAACAGTTCTACTTGTAATAATATCAAAGCTTAAACAAAACAACATCAACAATAAACAGTGCGTTCATCTCGTCTTACATTCCCCGCTACAATAGTTTTCACAATATCGAAATTTTTTATAAATGGGAGAAAAAGTGTCAAAAACGAAAAATAGGGAAAATAAAATTTCTTTATTTTATTTTTCCCTGCTGCATGTGGTAATTGTTGACATTTCTATAATATGGAAAGTAGAAGCATGCTAATTCCTTAGTGACTATAAATTTGTAAGGCGGAACTTTGGGTTTTTTTTCGTTCTACAACTAGTACTTAATTAAATTTTTGTAATATTAGATTTAGAGACACAAAATTAAACATGCAATATCATGAACGAGTGAGTATCTATAAGAGGGAACTTCTTGGTACTTTTTGTTCTTCAATACGGGAAATTATTCTGAAGATTATTTCCGCACCAAAACGCGGCTACAAACCAAACTTGAAAATAAATATTTAATTTATTATCATTGAAATAATTTTCAGATGACGAAGTATTAACAATTCTTTTAGCAAATAATAACACTTACAATTTTTTATGATGAAATGTGTAAATAAAAATACTAACATATAAATCATACTGTTCTTTCTTTACAGATAATCGACCATGAAAAAAATTTTTATGATTTACAATTTTAAACACAAAGTAGAAATGAAAAGGAAATACAAAGAAAAAATATTTTGTTAAAAAACTATAAAATATTTTATAAGGAAAAGATAATTACAGTAATGATCATTATGTTGAACAAAGAAGTCATTTTAAGCCTTAAAAATTTAAATTAAAACATTCAAAACAAGACAAAACTATAAATTTGTAGAAGTCATCTATAAAATAATATTTGCTGAAAATCTTGAAATGAATCACAATCGAACGAATCAACAAAAGTAAAAAGAAATTGTTGTGTTATCAAATTAATTTAATTCCATAATATATTGTAGACAAAATCTATCTATAAACTGTTGTATTAAAGCTACAAATCCATAAAGCTAAAAATATGCAAAAACAAAGCGCACAATATTTCTGTAATTTAAGAAATTGGCACATATAATTGACATTCGATTACGTGCCAAGTAAAAAATAGTGATCAAAGTTCAACCAAGTTACGTGCTGTCATATACCAAATTTGTAATACGTTTGAAATTGTTCAAATAAAACCAAGTAAAATAAATGTTATCTAAAGTCTTCCCACTTCAATTACCATCCAACAAAATAACGTAACATCTTTGTTTAACACATAGTTAATGTAACGAAAACACAAACGTGCTTAAAGTTTACACCAGCGCAAGTTTGTGTATTTTGTGTGTAAATCTGTATTTTTGCTGCGAAGTTTTCAAATAAAATTTGACTAGCAAAACCAACAAATACCATGACATTATAGTGAAATTGTTGCTAAGTTGCAACTCACAAGTACGCACATACAAAAACACACACACACCCACTGCGAAAGTAATCAAAACCCATTTTAAGACCTCTCGAACTGCAAACTAGCAGAAGAACGTTCATTTTAATTTTGGTTTTCGTCCATTTTTTTTTTGTCCACTTGTTTTGTGTTTAGTGTTTTTCTGGCATCTAAATCAAATTTCACCTAGTTCTTGACATCCAAATGTACCATAAAAGTGCGAGTATTTTAACCAAAACGTGACACATGGCTATGTACTATTATGCTAGTAAAATATCAGCCATTGCTTGTGGTACACGTTGTAGACAAACGGTTTTACAAAAATCTCGCGGTCAACGTGATCGTGATAAAAATCATCATCCTCATTCGCAACACCACCATCATTCTTCGCAACCCCACCATCACAATAGTCATAATGCCGGTTCGTACGGTACCGATTGTACAACAGATACTGATGATGAATTGGACATCGATGGTATTTGTATTCGCATGCAAACGCGCAGTGATGACAATGAATTTAATAGTGGCAACAGTAGCGGTGGTATGGCTTCGGATGGCCGGATTTATGTTAGTAATACAAATGATAATGGCACGACGGAAACATCGGTGTCCACTCTGGTAGCTGCAGCAAATGGTACGAATGGCAGCTCTAACAATAATACCGATGGCATCCGGTATAGAAGGCGATATAGCGAACAATTGGATGCATATGATATTGAGCTTGGGTTTCACAAATTTGAGGTAAGTTGTGAGTAATTTAATATTAGTAAAGTTTAATAACAAATTTTAAAGGCAGATTATTTTAGGCACTTTTAAAATTTTTTACGACTTTGAAAGAGAAATTTCCAATTGCATGCCATAAATAGTAAAACAAAAATCTTTCAATTTATTAATTAAAAGAAATATGAAAAACTTTAATACGTTTTTAAGAATTTTTATTTTTTCAAATGGTTAATTAACATTATATTTAAAAATTTAGTTGTTAAGTTTGACATAGAAGTTGTTAATCGTGTTTTTTTTTACTCGTCACAATTTTGAGTTGGCGTCACTGCTTTAGTTTAGCACCCATTTAACAGCTGATAGTTAGTTTTTGTTTAGTTTGCTTTGAAATTTTATTATGAATCGACTTACACCAGAGCAACGCGTGAAAATTGTAAAAATATTTAATCAAAATAATTATTTTATTTGTCAAAAGAAGTGCACGATTTCTTCCATTTTATGGTGTACACAATCGTCCTTCAGAGCGGCTTATTCGAAGAACAGTAGATCGTTTTAGGACCAGATTAACTGTAGCCGCTGTACAAAAAAGCTATGAAGACGATCGTTATCAATCAATTAATCGCACTGGGGAAAGAATCTCGGCTTAAAAGCTTTCAAGATTCAACTTTTGCAGGAATTAAAACCAAACGACCATCATATGCGCCGCCAATTTTGCGAATGGGCTGAATCCCAAATTGATATCGATTTAGAATTTCCATTCAAAACTTTATTTTCCGATTAAGGGTATTTCTGGTTGAATGGGTACGTATCTAGGCAGAATTATCGCATTCGGAGTAAGTAGAATCCACAAGCTTTTGTCGAATCACAATAAAATCTACAGAAAATTGGCCCATATGTCTTCAAAAACAATGATGATCAGAATGTTACTGTCAATGGTGAACGGCATAGGAAAATGATTCGAAATTTGTTTGTATCTCAATGAAGCAGCACTTATCTTGCTGATATGTGATTTCAACAGGACGGAGCCACATGCCACACAGCGGGCGCTACAATTGATGCTCAAAGAAACTTTTGATAAAAAAATAATATCACGTAATGCCCAATTAATTGGCCGAAAATGCTGCGAAAAGTTTTTGAAAATTGGTGTTCCAGATTGCGCCTTTTAAGCGCCAGCCGTGCCGGCCACATGACAGAAATCATATTTAGGCATTAATTTCGTAAAATTTTCTTTCCAATAACGCCCGTTTCTTTGATATTTAAAATAAATATCCTTATTTTATTATGATTTAAACTTGTGACACTCTATAAAATAAACTCCCTTGATTATTTAAACCCCAAAAAAGCACTTGGTATTGGTGAAAGAGGCAACAAATGCTTAATGAGAAGCAATAAAATTTACCGTATTAAATAAATATTTTTAACAGTTTTATACCCTTAATCAGCAGTTGTCTCTGAAGGTATAGTAAGTTTGACATTCCATGTGAATATTTTTTTATATTCTTCTAAGTTCCCGTTAAGTCCTTCAGTAGTTCAAATTCGGTTTAGCCATTTGGTACCCAAATTGTTTCTAGTTCTCCTAGGTTGGTTGGGATTGAATTCCAGCAGAATCAATTAATTATGAAAAAATGTATGCACCCAAATGTGGAACTACCTCTCAAAAAACTTGACAAGAGCTAACATGAAATGGTAGCGGGTTGTACCGACTGTTATCGAATTTCTACAAATTCGTTTTAAATGTCACGAAATTTTGTGAAGGCCGGTCAATAATTTACCTACTGTCTCACGATAGGACCACTCTCGGTCATGTAAGAATACGTAGCGAATACTGCTTTTGTGGTGCAATTTTGCACAATCTACTTTTATGAGACTCGGAATCAATCGAAATGCCACATGTAGAATAAAAAACTCGAAAAACAATACTACGCCCTTAACCGCAAAACTTAATATAATTATATAACATAAAGTTGTAAAATTTAGTGGTGAAAATAAGTTGGATAAAATAAGTGAAGACACTAGTTCCACAAAGATTTACTAAATTAAAAAAAGTTTTAAATTAAAACGATTTCGTTTGTCGTGCTTAATTTCCAGTTTTTATTCTTGATAAGTTTTTCTAAAAATCTTTGGATGTAGTTTCCTGAAAATCTAGCCGAAACAACCTGTGAAATGCGCATAGGAATAGCGTATCCCATCAACAACTAGTGTTTATTTCGTGAATGGTAACACTTAGCTCATGTCTGATTTAACAGATAATTAGTTTTATCCTTCCGCTGAACGAAATATGGTTGTGTATACGCTTGAACAACGCTGGGAGATATGCGTTTTCACTTCGCTAAGCGTGCTTAAAAATTTGACTGATCGTGCAGGCTACTGCATGGCCAGCCGAGGCAGCCATTTGAATGAAATTATTTTCCATTATTAACCGGAAGGATTGTACTTTCAAATAAAAAAAGAAATTTGAGAAAATATTCAGTAGTTTTTTTATAGTATTTTAAAAAAAGCCATTTAACTTTTAAATGCATAAATAATAGATAAAACAAATGTAACTTTGGTACATTAAAGCTCAAAAAATTACAATTTTAGTAGTTGGTGCAGTGTAAAAATTCCGATTTACCATCCCTTGTATCGGCGCTGATTAGCAACTGTGATCGGCGCACAAGTGGCCGATAAAAATCGGTGCATATCAAAAAATTTGATTGATCCACATTGTGCAAAAGAGTGTTCACATTATCGGCGCATCAAGGTTAATTTTGATTGCGGCACAGATTGTCGCATATTAAATCGTTCACACTATCGGCACATGGAATACGACAAAAATTGTTACATTGCACCGATCGTGGGCGCTTAGCTTAAGACCCTAGCAGCATGACCGATATGGTTTCGCAAGTATTTTGCTTTCAAAATTTAATATATTAACAAATAAATTTCAGTGTTTTTATCAAGAATAAAAATTAGGAACTAAGCACGAATAACAAAATCATTTAAATCTATAACAAAAATATTTTAACAAATAGAAAACGGAAATTTATTACACAAAACAAGTCAATCGTTTTTTTTTATAAAAAAACTGAATATTTATTTGTGTTTACAGAATATGTAGTTAATTTTTTGAAAGTTAATATATTCCTATTATAAATATTTCTTTGCTTTTTACAGAATATGTAGTTAATTTTTTTGACAGTTAATTTATATAAAATAACTGAATATTAATTTGTTTTTACGGAATTCACGGTTGAATTTTTGACAGTAAAAATTAAATGAACATTTCGTTACTTTAAATTACATTTTCATTTAATTTTACATAAAGAAGAATTTAACCTAATCAATGGACAATATTAACTGCAACTGAAAATCAGTATTAATATGCACTTAGTTTTTTAAATAACTGTTAGAATCAGTTAAAAATAAATTTGCTTGGAATTTTAAATGTTTATTTATTTAAAAATGACTGAGCGGAAACTTCTTACATAAACTACAGTCCGTTATTGTAATAATATTGTTAGTGAAGAAGCTCTTGTGTCAACTCAATCTTAAATGGAAACAAATACAAAACCTTGCGCAAAATTGAAGCCAAAGTTGATCTTTGAAGACCAAGCTCAAAATTTATTAAAGTTATAGATATTAAAACATAACAAATTAGCAATTATACAATTAAAGAAACTATATATTTAAAGTATAAAAAAAAGAAAACAATGGAAAAACTATTCAAGAAGCATTTCAATGTTATTAAGTAGATAACTTTTTAAAATTTTCTTAAAAACTGATAATCGATTGCAGTTTTTAATGTTTTCCGGCAAATTATTAAACTTTAAGCTAGCAGCATATTCTATTCTTTGTTTAGTTTTTTCAAGTCTACATCTAGCTATCCAAAGATTTCCACCACTTTTTCGTTAAAACTATTTTGTCTGATATTAAACTTAATTGCTCGATATCCAACGATTTTAACTCACAGATCTTTTTGCAACCATAAACAATTGCGAGATACTCAAGTCTACTGTGTGTGATTGATTGATATATCAACATTTTTGTCTTGGTGGCCAATTATTTTTTTTACTTAAATAATATACCACAAGCGGAAGCTATGTTTGCTTTTAAGTATTTAATATGATCATCCCATGACAGATTGCTTTTGAACATTACACCCAAATATTTTATTTCTAGTTCTTCATTTATAACTTTACGATGAACGAAAATACAAAAATTGTTATTTAAGGCAGGGGAATAAGGCCGAAAATTTAAATTTAAAATCAATCTGTTAAATCTCGAGAACTCAAATAAAAGTGCCGAGTGTCCTTCCATCTAAATTTTGAGCACTAAGTCCTGCTTATATGGATAAAAGAGAGATATATCATCAGCAAATATTACAATTTTTTCATTTAGTCCAATATTATTAATATCATTAAGGTAGATCATAAACAGTAAGGGTCCTAAAACACTTCACTGTGGTACGCCGCAATTTACAGGAATTATATCACTTCTTTCTCCCTCAATTTCCACAGACTGTGATCTTTCTGTTAAGCAACTTTCAATTAGTTTAAGTTCAGAACCAATAATACCATAGTACGATAACTTTTCCAACAAGATTTTGTGATCCACCAGATCAAAAGCTTTACTTAAATCATAGAATACTCCTGCAACTCCATTAAACCCATTATCCAGCCCTGTACATAATGTTTTTACCACATCAACAAGAGCTTCATATGTAGACTTAACTGCGTATGAATAATTTTTTCAAATATTTTTATCAATTGCCGAAAGAAGCGCTATTGGTCTATACTTTTCAACCGTTTTTGCATGAACCTCCTTCGGGATAGGCACAACTTTGCGTACATTTAAAACATCCGGATATATAGATGTATTTATCATACTATTGAAAATATAGGATATAAAAGGTGAAACTGCTTGATAACAATATTTTAATAGTTTCGATGAAACATGGTCCTGACCGCTACTGTACGTCGGTTTTAAGCCTAATATTATATTTTCAACATTATGTGTTGAAACTTTAATTAACGTAAAGCAGATTGGATGGCATCTTAACGTTCTTAAGTTATTACAGTTATCATTAGAGTATTTAGCAATTCAATTTTTTAAATCATCTAAAATTTTTGTAAAGTAATTATTTAAAGTGTTGGCTTTAACTTTGTTATTTTCTACACATAGTCCTTTAGCATCAATGATATTAATAATTTTCTTCTGAGAGCAACCGGTTTCATTGTTTAAAAATTTAAAACATTTCTTTAAATCACTATTAAAGCTCAATATTTTATTCTCATAATAGTAGTTTATAGATTCTTTCATAGATTTATTTATAACTTTACTTATCCTCTTTAAGCAATATACAGTTCCGTTGTCATATCTATTCTTTCCTTCCCGGCGGACACCCTGTAGAAGCACTTATTTCACGTGGAATTTTTAGCAAATGGAAAAAAATTTTATCTAAATATTAAATGAGAAAGGAAAAACATAAATAACGCAACCGGTAACAGTTTTTTTCCATATTTACTTGATTTTTTTTTTAATTTTGTATTTAAACAATACTTCTTAATAAAATACATGTAAGTTTTTATTTACACACACAAAACATTAATACATGTAAACATTTTTGTGTGGAATAAACAATGTTGGACAACTTTTTGCACGAATTTGAGCAGAGTTCTAACTAAAGTCCAGATTGTAAGCTTCTACCTAAAAACACAATTTAACACCCAATATGGTGATATGATATTCAGTTACGGGGCACTGCTTCGGCCTCCAACATAGGGAATATTTATATGCGCCAAATCGCAATTCCTCGAATCATCACATCCGTTCGCTGGTATGTGAAAAACTCGTACATTCACAAATCCCTCAATGTGCCATCAGTGAAAACTCCAGCTCGAAATTTTTGCAATGATGGCGGCCACACTATGTGAACGGGAACCATAGTAAGGAGAATTTTCATTCGACATTGGCAGGTCGTAAACTTAAGAATTATATTAAGATTCGAGAACTATTGTCAGCTCATTTAAAATTTATTTAGATTAAATATATTAATTATAAAAAAATAACAGCATGGATAATTATAAGCTGCTTGTTAAAAATTTTATTGGGGATTGGGGACAACTTTTGATTATTAAATGATACCTTGAAAAAAAAACTTCGAGTGAATATTACAATTGATAAAGTAAAGATAAAATAGCATTAGAATCTCAGTCTCCATTGGTTATTGCCGACTTTTTCTGTTAAAGATTTCAATTGTTTTTGGTTCTCCTAAATAGACTTTATATTGGTGAACTAACAAAATAACCTACAACACCTAAAATAAATAGGGAATTATAAAAACACTTTTTTTTAATTTTTTAAAGGTGTACGTTTGTCACATTTTTTCTTTCTGACATTGCCCAAATATTAATTCCTTAAATCAGCCTGAACTGTGATTATATGTCACTGCCAATAATAAGCACACTTTATGCTCTTGGGTATTTATATACACATAATTATGTATTGTATGTATATTTAATTAACAATTAACATTGAGTTCTTAATTAAACACATTTGTGTGTGATGATGTGTAAATTGACTTGTAAACATGAGTAAATTTTCATTGTAATTAACACACATACATATTTAAACAGCAATAAATTTTATTTAAGTAAACATATAATAGTAGCCTTAAAACATGCTTGAAGGGATTTTTTACAATTATCGATTTTGAAAGTAATAATTTCTACAAACATGATATTTCTAAACGTGTCTTAAAATGCTTTCTAATAATTTATGAATAATAAAAACGAAATTATTCAAATATATATTTTTGTAATAATATAAAGTGCTATAAAAGATTTTTCTTTTTATAATATGAAAGTGCATATATGATTAAAAATTAAAATGTTCAAGAATAATTTGCATTTTTTTCTTTTTATACAAATTATCGGGCAAGTTCTAGAAATCGAAGCGAAGTGAAATTGAAATTGAACGATATTTTCGGTTCAATTCGTTACAAAATAATCGCAGTTTTTCTTGGTTTCAAGCGATGTGCTTGTAAAGCTAATTAGTATTTAAAAAATTATAAAGATAAAATGGAATATTTTAATGAACTTTCAGTACAGTGCAGTTTTTAAAATTGGCTCCATTTTGAAACCACCTCGTTTCGCTTTTTAGAACATACCCGTATATCTGTATACCCTCACCAACTAGTTATTAGGAGCATATATTAAGTTTGTGATTCCGTATACAGCTTTTTTAATATTTATCTAATATCACATAAAATATATGTATTCTATGTGGGTCCTTGAGTTATTCCGCTCGCCTGTGTGTCCGTCTGTTAAAAACAAAAGGACAATTTTGGTGTCGAATTGTTTCATGTTTCCTAAGAAGTTTGGGATTAATATCCTGCAATATCGGTTCAGTAGGAAAAAAGTAATGGACCTTAACGTGGAGCAACCACCCAAAATAACAACCAGTTCTAATAAAAGTTGACATAATTTAATAGCGAAATACGATTTTTATTAAATTATACACAAATCGTTTTGTATGACTGGAGAAACCCTTTATTGATGCTAAATTCGTAACAGATAATTCTATTGTAATAAAAATAAGCTTGTCATAGCTTTCTTAGATTATAAATCACTACAAAATTTTAGGAAGTTCGATCTATTGCTTACCACTCACTCACTCTCGAAAAACAGTTTATTGTGCCCATAACCCTGGATGATTACTGTTCGTAAAATCGACGAAGCTCATTTACATGTAATCATATAACTTTTTTAAGTTTATTCAAATTACGCTCTTTTTCAACAACGTTAGCTGATGACGAAAGCTTTAAAAAATAATTAATTTGAAAACAATAGTTTTTTGCCATATCTAGCAGTATAATTAGTTTTGTTTCATGATATTACGACCATGTAAAATCACACTTACTATTTCCAAAAGTAGTGGCTTCGTTTATTGGTAAAATTTTCAATAAGTATTAACATTGCTTAAACGAAAAAATTCAATTAAATATTTATTTTAATATAAAATTTGATGTTTTGGTTTGGCAAAGAGTTTTTCTACAAAGTGTTTTCCAGGCGCAACAACACCACGAAATTTCATGAAGATCTGTGGATAATTTACCACTTATTTATTTTTAATACGACTAAATCCGTAAAAAAAACTTTAATATTGTGTTGAAGGTTGGTCCAATTTAGTTTTTTTATTACTATATGTCACTCTACCGATTTTTCTGATAATTTATCATTAATTCCCCTCCTGAAAATCCATTTATGACGCCATAAACTGAAACACATCATGATATTTTATTCAAATAAGCTTAAAATAATTTTGTATATTACTAAGAAATTAAATCGTAAAACTTTGTAATGATTAGCCCATAATTGACTTTATATGGTCAATTTTTTTAATATACTTTAATTAAAGCGCCCAAAATCATGAAGAACTATAGTACTCTAAGGTCAGTTTTTTATACTTATATTTTCTTACATTCGTTCGAGGTATCAGCGATTCAGTATAGACGAATGCAGCACTTTTCCTAACTTAGCATTTTTTTGTATTTATAATTGACAAGTAAATAAAATATTAATAAAAACTTTTCAAAAGATTTTGTTATTCGTGCTTAATTCCCAGTTTTTATTATTGATAAAAACACTTGAAATTTATTGTTGATGGGATAAGCTATTCCTATGCGCATTCCACTGGTTGCTTAGGCCAGATCATCAGGAAACTTCATCCATAAAGATTTTGGAAAAACTAAAGATATTAAACCAAATAAAACTGTTAAACGTATAAGAATTATAGCAACAGTTCTACTTGTAATAATATCAAAGTTTAAACAAAACAACATCAACAATAAACAGTGGCTTCATCTCATCTTACATTCCCCACAATAACAAAATCTTTTGAAAATTTAAATTTTGTATTCCCAAAAATTGAAATTACTTTTTGATATTAATAAAAACTTTAGTTGCAAAAATCTATTTCATTTATAAGGTTATTGTACATTTTATAATCAATAATTCATTTAATGTTCATGTTTCATGTCAACAAATATTTTCACTAAAACCACAAAGTACTAAAAATATTTTGTTTGTGATTATATTCTTCTGTAACGGGTTTTAAGTACTGTTTTGTGTGATTAATAAAAATAATGAATTTTTGTATGGCTTTGACGAGAACAGTTTTATGGTAAACAGTTATCGTTTTGAATAACATTAAATTGAATGTTTGTTTATAGCGTGATATTAAATTTTATGAGAATTATCTACGATAATGTTAGCAATACAAGTTTTTTATAAAAACATTTTATTGATAAAATTAATGGTTTTAAGCATCTAAAAGAAAAGTAATTATTTAAGAAAAAAGCTTTAAACGAACAACGTTAGGTCGATTGAGATGGTAATTCTTAGTCGATTGGAATACTATTTGGCCTTTTTTTAATAATTCTACATGTTACACATATCCGGACAAAATAACAAAAAGTAACATAAAATATATGCATATGTAAAGCGATGTTCGCATGGTGCTTTGGATTACTTCGCTCTCTGCTTTTATTACTTATTTGAATTACCATGTTCGCACGGCATTTTCCTAATCGGCTTTGATAGTTCTCCTTTTTTTTTTAATTTTGTTTATTGCTAAATATAATCGTTTGTTTGCGGTACTTGTATTATAAATGGAAAGAAAAAGTAAGTTAAAATATTATTTAAAAAAATACATACATATGTACATATAAAATATTTATTTTCTTTTTTGGTTCGATTAAATTTTATAATATAAATTTCTTCCAATTTTGTTAATTTTGTTTATGTTATATTTTGTTTGTTTTTTTAGTATTTTGACAGCTGGTGATGAAAAAAACCGATAAAAATTAGAGATCACAGTGATTTTAAAGTAATCGACAGTGTAATAAAAATTGAATTACGTACAAATGAGGTAATCCGCTCTCAAAACTTTATATGACGAATTATGCAATTTGGATCATAATTAAGCTATGAATTACGAATGAGAGAGTGAAATGCGAAAAAATGCTGTCGTGCGAACATGGCATTACTCATATGTGTACCCTAGATATTTTTAGTAAAAGAATATTATATTTCATATCGATCAAATAAACCCAAAAGAATATAAAAATTAGCTTAAAAAAATGTGTGTAGTTTTTATTTACCACTCATTACGAAGATATTTCCCATCCGGGTTTAATTTGCTTAAATGAAAAGTGTTATTTTTATTTGCCACTCATAGCGAAGATATGACCCTTCCGGGAAGTAAAAATTACATTTTTCCAAAAAAAAATTTTGTTTAAAAATATCAAATTTGTTGAATTTTATCAGACCTGGGGTTTTGTATAACGCTCTATATAACGACGAAATGAAAGTTTTTTTAGATTTTCATAATACTTTTGTTCATTGTTTTACAGCACTAGGGATTCTTGTTTTGTGAAACGTCGTATTTTACTTTTAAAATCTTTTCCTTTGGAAAGATTTGTTACACAATTTTTTTTTTAAATGAAAAATATGGAGATGAAAGATATGAAAATATGAGAGAATGTTGAATACATTTTTAAATTGTTAAAAAATGTTGTCGTTGCAAACTATGACTATTAAGTTTAATAATTTTATTAATATACTATAAATAAACTCTTATTAATTTTATTCCTTTTTTTATTTTATTAATTTTTCTAAAAAAAAATTTTTACTGCAATAAAAAGTTCATCCCTATTTTTTTACGATAAATCAAAAAATATTATTAATGCCGACATATTTTGTTTATTCTTTTTCCTGGTTTGACATTTGCTTACAAATTTTTTTTAGCATCGTTGCAAAAGTTTAACTGCAACATATTGAATGAAACACTTTTTTCATAATAAAACCGAGAATCAGAACATAAATATTTTTGATAATTAAAAGTGACAAGAACTTGTAAAAACTAAAATAAAAACATTTTTTAACTTCAATTTATCACAGAATGAGAATTGAACCCTGGGCGATTTTCACTACTTTTTCATTACCACTAAATTGATTTTAAAATATTTGAATGCAAAATTTCATAATGCATAACTATTAACTTTAACCACTTGAATGCATTTTTCTCATAACATTATTATCTTATCAAAGCAGTTTAATATTTTTTAACATTTTTGTGCTCTTAAGTCTACTTTTGTAGTAATTTTGATTAGATTAGTGAATAAAAATTTAAAACGTCAGTAAAACTATTTGAGATTTTTGGAAGCTTCCCAAAGTCTTGTTTTAAGCAGAGTTTAGCGTTAATGATGTAAAAATAATTATTTCGTAGGTGCTTAAGGGATGTTTTTTAAAATGATCATCTCGTGGCCGTTAGTCTACATTTGTAGTCACTATGTGGTTTGTATGCAAAGAAACTGTATTTGTTGCTTATTATTCTTTGCATCACGTGTATGCTGATAGCGCATCAAAGTTATAACATTTCATCAAAAACAATAGAGCAAAGACAAAGTGTACGTTTCTTTTATAATTTTACATTGTTTTGTTTTTTTATTATTTGTCTTGTAAAAATTAGTAAAATTTAACGATAAAAATGTCTGGAAATTATCGCTATCTAAATGGCGCTAGGGCACTCGCCAAATTTAACTTCTTCCGCTTCAGCTACTAATCAATTTCCCGATACATCTGAGGATAAGCTACCAAAACATCCTGTACGATGTCAGGTTTGTGAAATGGAAAATCGCAAGAACACACGAAAGAAATGTAGTGGGTGTAAGAAACCGCTGTACGATGCTCATTCTAGAACTTACGTATTTGAAAAATGCTGCTCTATAAATAAAACTTAAATGTTTAAAATTTGTATGTTAAAGTTTTCCTATACCTTCATGTACCTTCATAAATAACATATAAATATAATAAATACAAATGTAGTCTTCCGACCCACGTAAGTTTTCGATCCCGAGCACATAAAAGTTAAGTAACCTTTAAATTGCATGCCAGTCAAAACAACAGTTTTACACATCATGAATGGTGCAATATTATTGCATTATCACTAGAGTAGGGTAAAATTAATGCATTATTATCATTATCTTAAAAACATATCATGAAGAGCAAACTAAAACAATTATTTATATTTAAGAGAAATTAAGAGAAATTAACACATACCGTAATAACTCTCGAACGTTCTATTTTACATGTAGTTTATTGGCGAATATAACCTTGTTGTCCTAAAGTCACGAATTTTGACATTGATCATAAAACTCAAACTATCAGCCATCTCACAGAGTACAGTTTCGTTCGGAAATAAAAATTCATTCAGTATTTTGGTGCTTCAGAAAATTACGAAACAATTTTTTGGAATGAAACCATTTTGGTTTTCATGAAAGAATGAGAGTTTTATGTATCTGAAATGCCAACAAACTATCGAAATATACTTTGTATCAAATGACAAATATGTTTTCTTCGATTCCGAACGGAATTGTACTATGTGACACCTGTATAATTTGTTTTTCTGTTTTAATTTTTTTTTTTTTGCAGAGAAGAAAAAGTTCAGTTCTAATTTGTTTTCATAAAGTTTCTGGAATTTATTTTTGTGAACCTTACCCTTTAAATAAAGAATTTGTTACAACTTTGAATGAATTCGATTTAAAAAAGTTAAAGGAGAAGTCATATAAAAGTAAAAAACGATAAATAGAAAATACAACAAAAAATAAAAAAATAAAAACTATTTCTAACGAAAAAAAACCAAAAGGTGCCAGAAAAAACAACAATTACAAAAATATTTAAACAAATTTAAATACCGTTATTTATATTCGAATTTACACAATTAAGAACAGCTTTAAATTTAAATTTTGTCAATCCCTAGTTAATTGTTCATATTGTTTTGCATTAATCGGTTCGTAAATTTAAGTATGAGCGACTGTAAATTTAATAGGAATGATAGTTGAACTAACTGCAGCTATTTTCTAACTTTCTTTTTGTTTAGGTTACACACACAATATTGAATTTCAAAAATATATTGGAATTAATTCAGAATATGTTTTAAATGATAATGCAAAAACAATGCTAGCGATGATGCATTAACATTGAACTATTCATGATGTATTTTAATAATAATGCAAAAGTAGCTTTAATTTTCAAGCATTTTATTGGTATTTTGCAAACATTTTGCAATACTTTGACAAGAAAATAATGTTTTTTTTTAACTTTCAATTTATTTATAGGATCTTTCTATATTAATATGCTTTTCATATAAATTTTACTACACGTTCAGTCACTTGTGTTGTGAAAACAGCACATAAGAAAATAACAATAAGTATTAAAATCTTAAATTAATTAATAATTTCTGGGTCTATTGCCGTTGCAATAGAAACTCCATTTTTGTGTCGTAAAGTGTACATCTTCCATGCAGTTGAGCGAGGGCCAACGTGTCGACCCTCTTGAGCCGAATATGTCCATTATAATACAGTAGATCCTGTGCAAGAGGATTCGGATGAGTTGCCAGTTTTCATGCATATTTGGAGCAGAAGGTTCTTATTTCGTCGCGAACAAATATTCACGTTTCTAATATACCATGTCACCAGTAATTAGTCGCAATATTTTATTATGTCGTCGTTGTAGTCTATCTATTTTAGAAGCAGAAGCTGTTCCCCATAGTTGGATACCATAGGTCCATATTGGCTTAATAATAGCTTTGTAAAGTAGAACCTTGTAGTTTAGATTGAGAGCAGAATGAGAGCAAAGAAGCCACTGAAGCTGAAGTGTTTTAAGTTTGAGCTGTGTGGATTTGGATTCAATATGGTGAGACCAGGTAAGGCGACGATCGAGGTGTATATCAAGATATGTGATATGATTTTGTTGAGAGATTTCGATGTTATTAATCTTTAGTTTGGGACAGTCGCCCTTTCTTAAGGTAAGTGTGACATGTGCACACTTTGTTGAATTCACTTTTATTTTCCATTTGTTAAGCTATTTTTCGAGTTCTTTAATATGAGTCTGCAGACGACTAGAAGCAATTACTGGATTTTTATATACGCTTATAAACACTGTATCGTCAGAAAAAGTTGACGTGTGTATCAGATTATTTGTGGGCATATCTGAAGTATAAAGACCAAGACTCCTGCTGAGATTCTTCTTGGGTCTGAGATATAATCTTTATATTTTACTACAAATGAACGATTCAAGAGATAATTTCGCAGTAAGTTGTGGATATTTTGGGGTAACAAGGACCCTGTTTTATATAAAAGCCCATCGTGCCAGACTTTGAAAAAGGCTTGAGAAATGTCTATAAAGAGTGATGAGCAATAGTGTTTGTCCCCGAAGCCTTTTCTGATAAGAGTTACTATGCGATGAACCTGTTATATGGTGCTATCTATGATCCTTTCGGAATCCAAACTGATTGATTGGAATGATGTGGCGGTCGTTTAAATATGGGGTTAATACATTTAAAAATACTTTCTCAAAGAGCTTTGATTAAATTGAAAGTAAGCTTATCTGGCGATAAGATGACACTTGGCTAGCGTCCTTACCTGTCTTAGGTATCATAATTATTTCTGATATTTTCCATGATTTAGGGTAGTAACCAGTTCGCAGGATGGAATTGAAATAAATAAAATAAGCCTAAGGGAAAATGCTGGTAGTTCACGAATCATTTTTCATGAAATTTTGTCCATGCCAGGGGATTTATTTGTTTTAATTTTTTTGATTGCTGAAGTTAAGGACGAGAAACGAATTTTCATTGGAGAAATAAAATGGTCTTCAATAGCTGGTAAGGTTATGTCTGAGTTAGAAGTATTAGGCGTGAACCCTATTTCGAGGTGATCGGCAAAAACTTCAGCTTTGTCGTTATGGGACCTACCCATTTTTCATCGCTATAACGAATATCACACTCGTATTTAATCGGGTTTTTAAGTCTATTGGTGGCTTTCCAAACACTGTAATCCGTGGATTTTTTTAATTCTAGCCCTGCTTAATATGCCCTTAGAGCTGATTGTTTTTCCTCCAAAAGAGCACTATGAAGGGCTCTTTGACAATGGTTTAGTTGACTTTTCAAGGTAGAAGAGCGGTGTAGTTGCCATTGTCTTCTAAGGTTTCTCTTTTCTTTTATAAGGTTTTAAATAGTTGTTGAGAATTGATTTTATGTGCTGTTGTAATTTTTAAAAGGTGTAGCTACTTTTGCTGCGGTTGATAATGTTTCAGAGAATATGTTTACAGCATCTTGTGTCTCATTATCGGATTTCAGCAAAATATTTTGCGGTACGTGGGAGAATGTATATAATTCTATATTTGAGCCAGTTTGTATGTCTATTACGGAAACAAAAAGGTTTTGCGATGTTTTGAAAATGCAACATTGTTATAATAGTGGGAGAGTGGTCTGAGGATAGGTCGAACAAAGAGGCTGCAGAAAACTGATCGCGTCTGATATTCTTAATGACTGCAAAATCTATTAAATCAGGATTTTTTTTCGATCTGAAGGCCAATAAGTGGGCCGTCCATCAGATATAACGTTGAGTTTTAGAGATGAGATAGCTTTAAATAGCTGTCTACCCTTCGCAGTAGTGGGTCGTGAGCCCCAGAAGGTGCGATTTGCATTGTAAGTTCCTGCCGCTATAAATTTATTGCCTAGCGTCTTGTAAAAAGTAATGAATTGATCATCAGTTATTTTGTGTCTTGGGGGACAGTAAATAGAAGATATGGTGATTTTATTGGCCGAGATGCATATTGATGAGGCCTGAATGTGATCAGTTTTATATTCCGACATAAAGAAGTGGCTAATTTGATTAATAGTTATTATAGCTGCACAACATGCTTTGCCACTGGGATGTTTTGTATCGTGCGTAGAGTAACCTTGTATTCGAAAACAGTTTTTTGGTGAAAAGTGCGTTTCAGCAACCAGCAACTTGTCAAAAGACTGAGACTTAAGAACACTTTCTACTTCTATCTTGTGTTGGTTGAAAATAATGTAATGCCAAAAATATTAAATAATTAAAGTAAATGGTAATAAAATATGCTTGCAGATACAATTGATTTAGCTAAATGTTAAAAAAAAAATTGTTAATGCATAAGCATATTTAATGCATATGTTTCAGGTCTGATTTTAATATCCTCCACAACAGGTAATACTAAGTTTATCATTCCGTCTAAAACTTTTTAATATTCATCTATAAAAGTAGACATGTTTTGGGTCCTTGAATAATTTTATGTCAAAAACTGTTCAGTAGAATAAGAGTAATGAAACCAAGTGTGGAACCACCACCCACGTGAATATAATTTAATAAAAATATTTACACACATTTTGATTCTTATAGGTGCTGAGGCTTTTGAAAATGGTGAGACTCCATCTATTAGTTCATATAGCCACCAAAACTTTAAAAGATTCGCACAAACAAAAATCATCTTATTATGTGGATTTTTCGATTAAATTTGGTTCAAAAATATTTTATTGTAACCGTAATCATCTAACTAAATTGCATTTACATTCGGTCAACATTTCATAAAGGCTCTCATAAAACTACTTCTTCAAAATAAGATTTAAATGACAAAGCTTCTCGTTGCTTCTATGTCAGAATTGACCTTTTAGCCATATAAACCCTGTCTGTTAGTATCTAGATTCAGTTTCAAATTCAAATTATGCATAGCAGTCTTATTCGTTTTTTAAATATTTTATTAGAATCAGTTTATAATTAACCATAGTTTCAAATACTTCTCCCGAAAATTGCTTCTTATGCCATAAACTCCCATCCTAAAATCACTTAGACGCAAACAAATCTCAAATAGATAACCATTTAAAATATTTTAAGCACAAAGATCTTTTACGTAAATCTTATCCTAATAACATTATTTTTGCGGGTCCTTGATTGCCCGTGGGTCCCAAATCAATAGAGTCTCTAGAAAATTAATACCGTGGCGTAATACAGATTAATTTTACTTTCATTTACTTTTACTTTATTCGAAACATTCAATTACATTTATTTTATAACGCCATAAATCCACATATGAAAATATATTTAATACTTTATTAAAAAATAAAGGTATTATTAAATAATTTGTCATAAGTATTAATTATAATTTTTCAGATTTTTCCCCCTGAACAATGTAAACATTTGCACATGTTGTTTTAACATTAAATATTTTATCAGGTAATGAGATTTTTTCAATAGATACAAACTGTGCTCTTAATGAACAATCAATAGCAGTAAAAACCACAACATCATCACATCACTCCTGGTTGAAAAAAATAAAATTAAAAAAAAATTTAATTAAAAAATCAACATTCGAACAAATTGAATAAGGTCACGATAATGTCCTACATAAATGGTGGTATTTTATTATTTTATAATTGGAATTTAATATTAAAAGTAACATAAAATTAATACATTAAAAAATACATTTAAAATTCTAAAATTACAATTTAACTTTCATAACACCTATTGAAATAAAACTGAATGTGTGATAACGTTAGGCGTAAAATCCTTAATATAAATTGCTAACTGAAAAAATAAATGTAATTAAAAAGTTCATAAAAGTTGTACTTAATAAAGGTATATTAAGTAGTTATTAAATTGAACAATCAGTTGAATGGCGCTCTTTGCTACGTATGATATTTATATATTTCAAGAAACCACTTGACTCTGTAAAGCGCCTATTAGACGATCAAAATTGGTATGTGGGAATGGTATGCCATACTAATGGTACTAATAGTAATCGTGTACGAAAAATTCGTGCATGTCAGTTTGGTATGTTGAAAATCAAAAACTTTTGATTTTTGTGTATGGCATCATACCATCATCATTCTCGTGTAATAGCAATTCTGACATACTCAGTATAATTTAAATTTGAATTTTTGCAGGCAAACCGTACCGATGGCTTCGATAGTGCGTATTTTTAAAAGGTTTTATTGAGGAATATAAAACTCTGCCAGAATAAAAAGGCATAAAAAGTGATAAATATCACAACAGACATTTAAGGAAATAAGTATATGGGTAATTCCATGTCAAATCGACCAAGAGTGGGACAAGACACGAAATTTGGTGAGAATGTTCCCTTATAGAATGTTCAATTATAGAATTGAAAAATTTTTTTTTCAAAAGGTATGTCATATTCAAAATGTCATAATTTCGCCAAATAAGCCAATTGTATTGAGTTCATTTGTTCAATATCTCGAAAACTAATTTACATACGAAGATGATTTTTATGCCATTTTAAAGAAAATACTTGGGGCTACAAACGATATATTGAAAAATTTTTTAAAAATGTAATATCTGCAAAATATTAAATTTTAAAAACGGACTGAGTCAAAAACCAATTTTTTATTTGGCTGATTTTTTTATATTATACCTCAAGCCGTTCTTTAAAAATCCTGAAACTGTGAAGGAGGCAATAAGTACACTGTGCTTGTTGCAAAAAACTGACAAGCCGGGCACTAAGCGTTTAAACCTTATACGTGTGCGCTGAATTCAGTGGTGCTAACCGTTTTTTTAGATTAGCTCTTGTTTTCGAGATACACCGTTATTTCGAAAATGGAGGAGGCTACCCAACATATATTGGCGTAACTCAAAAACGATTAATTGAAATCACTAAAAAATATCGCATCCTACGGGCTGTTCCACACCAATATGGTATGGATAAAAATCGAAAGGGGTAGTGTCACACTCTTGATCGATTTGCCATGGAATTACCCATATGAAAATTTCTTAGAAAAAACATGAGCCGGAAGCAACAAATGAAGTAGTCATCAAAAAAATCAATACAATGCGTTGTCGTCCGGCAATAACTAATAAATTACCAAAGCAGCATCGAATTCACTCGCCATCATACAGACAATTTTTACTTTTTAATGTTTGTTTTGTAATGATGTATGACTAGAGTTTTTTTCCGGAGTTTTTCGATTCCCGGGAAAAAAGGAAACATTTTTAAATTTCCCGGGATCCCGCTCCATATAAATAATACAAAGTAAATTTGTTTTAAATTAATGAAAAAAATTTTTTTTTAAAAGCATAAGGGAACTTGTTTACAAAGTAAGTAAAAGAAATGCCTAAATACTACAAAAAGTAATTAAAGGTTAAAAGGGGAACTTGAAAATTATTATTACCTAACGTTTTTATATGTACATTTTTCGTATCATTATGCTCTAGATACATGATAAAAAAAAACATAAACATTACAATTTAATTCATAAAACAATAATAAAAACAAACAAAAATTATGGTACTCAAGTAATGAGATCAAAAATTAAATTCATAAAATAGATAAAATATTTTAAATAAATATGTTTTATAAGTGTATATATTTTAAATAAATATATTTAAATTTTTTAACAGCTTAGGAAATAACATTAAGACCCACTCAAAGCGTTTAGAAAGTCGGCAAAGAGTTTATTTCTTATTTTACTTATTACCATGTTTCCGAAAAATTTCGTTCACTTTTTTACCGAGATTGGACAAATAGTTTAAAGTGCAAAAGTTAAAAGTTGTTGCATATTTCATTTCTAACTCACAGTCCGAAGTAATTTTTCTTTTTTATAAACAACGTCAATATCAGTCAAATGTATGTCAAGGTTGATGCAAAAAATATCATCAAACGGACTTCTTCTTACAAGATCCACCTGTAATCTTTAGGACAATGTGTTTAAAATTGTATGTTATAGTATCTTACATGGGTTTCCATAGTTTTTTGTTATTTCTGTTTCCCAGCACTTCGCGGTTATATAAGCCGTCACAAAATGAAACAAATTTATGTTTATCACTTTAAAAACATATCGTCATATCTCAAAATTTTTATTTAATTTTAAGTTAATTAAGCAAAGTGCCCCTTCATATTTACTCGTAACAAAAAATCGGTATTTTATCTCAAACTGAACCGAAGTTTTAGCAAAATATATCTTTAAGTCGGTACATTTTGAAAACTTTAATCGCAT
The DNA here is from genome assembly GCA_949318255.1 of Pollenia labialis. Lineage (NCBI taxonomy): Eukaryota > Metazoa > Arthropoda > Insecta > Diptera > Polleniidae > Pollenia > Pollenia labialis. Next base: position 121,609,149 of record OX439141.1, read on the forward strand.
TTTGCCGAGCTCGATTTTTTTTAAGTAGGTATGACTTTGCTGCAATAAAGGTGCAATTTTTTTGGATATCTCCTATTTCTCCTATTCTGCTTTTGGTAGATTTATTGCGTCAGTAGACATTGATTTACGAACGTACTCACTTCTTGTTATTGATCTAATCCACAACCCATCAACAGATGCTAATTTTTAGAGAATAGAAAACTAAATTTCAAAGTATAAATAGCTTTTTTCTGAAACTATGAGGAACTTTTATTTCCCGGAATCCCGCAACAAAAATCCTGGGAAAACGGGAAATAAAATAATTGAAATTCCCGGGAAAAACCCCTATGTATGACACACTTGGTATGAAATTCTAATAAAAAAGTACTCTCTCTTAACATACCAAGTATTTCATACCACAAGCAGTGCGGCTTTAGAAATTTTAAATGTGAATTTCTGTAGAAAGCAACAACAAAACTACAAAATATTTATGACTTTGTTTTTGCTTTCAGTGTAATTCTTTGGAGATGAGTTGCGTTTTACATGATAATGGCCTTAATTATGTTGAAACATTTTGCTATCTCCAAATGTGCGTATTTACAGATCGTCGCTTGGTGGTTTAAATAAAATAGGCCGATCATTTAAAATCTGTTTGAAAGCAAAAGTTGGGATATTAATTGCATGTTTCACCTCCACTTTAACCTATGGTAGTGAAACGTCGCTAAAAAGGAATTATATAGCTCAGAAACTGTAAATAAACTGAAATGAAAATCAATTCATGCGTACTTAAATTAATCCGAAGCGGTATTAATAGTACGGTACGTACGAATATTCTTGATTCAAGTACAGAAAGATTGATTAAAGTACGGATTATTCAAGTGCGAAATAATTAACTTATAATTCTCTATGTTCAAATCTCAATCTTAAAAAGCGCTGATTTACTCACGAATTCGTACTTAAAATAATCTGTAAGTGAAATAAAATTAAATGTACATATTTATCTAAAAATATAAACTAGGAACTTTTGCTTTTTAAACATAAAACTAAAGTATGTTTTTCTTCTTGTTCTATTGTTTCTACACAAAACAACCGAATCGTATTTTACCAACTTGTGTGGTCTTGTTATTCTGTCTAGAACAAACTTTGAAACACCCAAGCGTGTGCACGCATAAAGAATGCAACGTTGAGATGTGAGACTAATAATGATAATTTTACTGCCAACGAAAAAATCAATTTCGTTTACTTGGTTTAAGAATTTTGTACTGATTTTAAGAAATTCTGGGATTGATTTTCGAAAGAAATCCCATTTAGAATTGTTTTAAGTACGTTTCAGTGTAATTAGTGCTTAAATTCTTAAGTGTGACTCGTAAGCATAAAACACTTATTTCATCCCGCGTGTTTTTCTTTCTGTGTATATATCAGTTAATGCCTATGTATTATTTGCCGAATACACTATCACAATACAATCTGAAACGCTAACCCTATAGAGAGACGAATAGAGAACTCATTTAACGACAGATCTTGTAGGTGGAAAGGCCACCACACATAGTAGCATAACGAGGAATGTATTCGAATGAAAACCAGCTATCCAGACGTAATCGGCGAATTCCAACAAAAACAATGGTAGAGTAATAATGGATTGTATAGATAGAATATATGGCATATATTGTATAAGCCCTGTGTCATCAAGTGAAATAAATGAAGTGTTAGTAAATGAAATAGTTTGAAAACGGCTGTGATGTGGTACTTGTGTATTTCTAGTTTTTTATATATGTATGTTTAAATGTATATAAAAAAACATAGCGAACAATTCTGCAACACTTTGGAAACTTATTACATGCAGTTTTGTAATAGATTAGGTTTAATAAAGCAAAATCTCTTAAGTCAAAATTTTTGTCAACATTTTGTATCTCTGTCTCAAGGCCACTTTAGTCAACCGTAAATATAATGAAATGAAGTTTAACGTACCGTAACAGTATGTAAGCTCTTTTGTTCACTTATAAAACATGTAAGAACGTTTTTAAAAAAAATTTTTAATATACATAAAACAACACACACATTTTTTTAATGTTCAAATGGTGTAAGATTTCCAAAAAAAAAGTACAAAGGGATTTATTTAGTATGAAAACTGTATTTTTGCATATATAAATAATAAATAATTTAATATTTGATATGAATATTATAGAATATGTATTATTGCATATTCATACACATGTACTTACTTCTTTTTGAAAATTTGAATTCACAAAACAAGGTGTTTATACCTTTAAAAACCAAATCTTTTATTGTCTGTCTATTTGTATGCATTTGTTTATCTCATATATCTAATCATATATTCTATAAATTCAAATATGTAAGTATGTTTGGTACGTTATTTTGTCAAAAGTCCACAGATATTATAACTGCAAAAAGTACCAAAGAAAAAGAGTGATTTTAACCGAATTCAATTTAAAATCCAAGCAGCCCATCACTATCTACAACTGCTACGTAACCTCGTAATGTAATTCTATTTTCCACTGGTTGGCACATTACGGTAAAGTGACATTACAGTCAGTTTAGCATTTGCATTGCTTTCCATATAACAGAAACGATTAGCTTTTTACATTGCATTTATATTTCTACAATTACGGTCGGCCAACGAGGCCTTTACGCTCAATTTAGACGTGACATAACTATAGCCAATTTTCACATTTTTATACGAAAATCCCATATTTGAACAAAAAAAATTTTGAATTTTCTGCGATGACGTTTTTGCGATTTTGATAAAAAAGTTTGAAGGTATAGTCATTTAATGTTAAATTATATATAATACACCTAAATTAATTGTTGAGGAAACCTTTATCCAAATTAAACTCTAAAGTGAAGGAGAATTACAAATGCTCGAGTCTTACTTGCAACGATATAGAAGCTATTAAAAAATGGACAAGAGCTGTAAAAATTTTAGCTTTATTTTGATTGAAATATTTTTTTATTGAATATGAAGAAATATTTAATTATTTCATCATTAATTTTGTTTTATTGAGTGCTATTTTGATAAAAATTTGTTGACCTAAAATGTTATTTTAAGCAAACTGTGTTGTTAAAAATTTTCTTGAGATATTTTTTTCTGTGTAGATGACTTACCATAACGGCATAACCATGGCTTTATGTTTAGTTGGACCTTTAAGCCTGGTACTCTGTTTAATTTCTTAAAAACATTTATTATTTTATACGTAAAGTTTGACATGTATCAATGTTACCTCGCGAGCTTGCACGATTTGGCGTTTTTATTTCTTCAAAGTATGCGACGTTCACAGAATAAATAGAAAATCAACTTTAATTAAACAATTCGTTTAGACAATTTAATATTTAACTAATTTTGCCCCTGCAAAGGAATTGATCATATCAATTAACGGATTTGTATTTTCGAGATACAAATTTAGTCAATTAAAAAATTAATTGCATATACTAAAAAATACACCACATATACACAAACATTCAATTTTATTAGTATTGATTAAAAAAATTAATTGCAGCAAACAAAAAATTAATTGTTCAGATGATGTGCTTTAATCACAAAGCTGTCTTTCATTAATAATCAAGCTATATGCACCAAATTTATTCAATCTTACTTTCACCGTTCTGCAGATAAAAATATGTATTATTTGTACCACACTCACTTCTCTTCCTTCTAATTTTTGTGATATTCTGCATTAATAACCAAGCAATTTGTACCAAATACGGACAATATTACTCTTACCGTTTTCCAGATACAAAGAAATTTGTTTTATGCTACGCCCACTCCCATTTCATTAAATGCCATTGTAACATCGTTTTCAAAATATCTTTGCTGTTTTACCTCAAACTATAATTACCGTCTTTCACATCATTAAGTCTTTAAGTTCCTTAAAAGTTTAAACAAATATTTTTTTTACTCATAGAATTTGATTGACTTTCCAATATTTAATTTATTTATTACATACCATTCAGTTTACATACCTTTTGAATTCCATTCTTCACATAATCTACTTTAAAAAAACTTTATCATTTTGATTAGTTCAGTTAACTTATAAGAATTTGTTTATTTATCCTAATAAATTGTTGAATTTTTTCCAACATCAGCATCAATATCAATCGTTTATTCCTCAATTCAAAATATATAAAAAATATTTTACATTAGAAAAAAAAAACAAAATGTGATGACTACAGAATATTTCCTTTGAATAAGAATTTATACATGATTTATCATGTGTGTAAGGCAACAGACTCCTTTTCGTCTTATGGAAAGGATTTTAGACATAATAAATTCCCTTTAAATTGTAAGTTATTTAAAATACAAAAGAATTCATGTAAAATTTGTTCTCAATTTTATTCTATAGAAATATCTTTTACTTCTTAAAGATGACTTTGAGGTATGTGGGTATATTTGAAGAATTTTGTAATTTATAAATTTAATTTACCATGACTGCTAATAAACTCAACCAATAAATAAATCTACTCACATGTATTTGCATTTAGGTATACACTTCCATAAATTGAAACGCAATAGTTTCTTTTGGATAAATTATTTGGTAAATTTATCTATTGGATAAGACATATTTCCAACACAGGTATTTGTGAACAAACTTTAATGTCAATAGTTTATTAGGGTAATTTGAATTTTGTATTCGATTAAACAATTAACAAAAAGTTAAAGCAATTAAGAAAGAATAGTTAGTCAAACCCGTTCTCTTGATACCTTACACCACAGTTTATACAAATATTTTTATGAGAGTGTACTAATTTTTAGACCAGCGGGCAAGCAAGGATTAGGCAAAACAAAATTATGTTATATGGTTACGATTTATAAAAAAACTTCCTTGAGATTTCAGACAGGGGGCTTATCATACACAGAAAAAAATTACGTCAAATCAATTGTCATATTGAATACCATATTCGTCAATACAATTAACTTTTTAGTTGAAAAGGCACCAACAACTGAATTTGTAAATACAAAAAACTATTTTGTTAATGAAAATTGTTAAAATTCAACAAATATTTTTAACAATGAGTTTGTAATATTGAATAAAATATTTGTTAACAATTAAATATAAATTTTTATTACTAAATTGTCATATTAACAAAATACTTTGTTACTAACTAAATTGAAATTAAAAGTTCATTTAAAAGTTGTTTTTATTAACGTTTTAATAAAATTCATAAAAAATTACATCACAAAAACCATTATAACTCATTAAGGAACAAACATAGTCCTGCATGCGAGTTTCTGACATCAACACAAAACGGAATCTTGCAATCATTAATAGTTTTATTTGGAAAGCTAGAATTTATAGAAAACCCGTTAAAATTTATTTATGAATAATTAAATAATAAGTTAACTGACCGTATAGATTAGTAAAATTTCAGAACAATCGCCACATCGTTCATTCTTTTAAAGATTTAAAATGAAAAAAAAAAGAATTTTTTTTATGGTTTTTCTTAATGACACAAAATATTTTTTCTATGATATACACATTTATTTCCTAAAAAAAAAAATTGTTAATATGACAATTTACAAACATATTAATTAAAAAAATTGTTACAATTATTAAAAAGATTTAACAAATTTTCTTTAATTACTTAATAACTTTTGTTATTGTTTTCTGTGTAGACATAGAGTAAGTAAGTTTTTCTTAATGACACAAAATATTTTTTCTATGATATACACATTTATTTTCTAAAAAAAAATTGTTAATATGACAATTTACAAACATATTAATTAAAAAAATTGTTACAATTATTAAAAAGATTTAACAAATTTTCTTTAATTACTTAATAACTTTTGTTATTGTTTTCTGTGTAGACATAGAGTAAGTACGGGTATATCTATTTGTATTTTAATCGTTATGTGCAGAAAGGGAACTACTCAAAGCATTAGTTTTGAGATAATCAATTAAAACAGTGTATTTGATTATGGATAGAACTAAATGCAAGGTATAAGTTATGATCTCGTACATGGTCAAGAGACTTTTATTTAAAGTTGTCTAAGATAACACTTCGCAATACTTAAATATGGTACATTAAACCTCTTTCTGCACTTGATAGCATTAAAATTAAAAGAACACGTTATATAAAGATTCGTTTATTACATTAGCGAAATGGTATTTTTGTTATTCAAAAGCCTTTTAGTAGTTATCTTCTTCATTATCCAAAAAATTGTTGGGTATAAAAAATATTTAATTTATAAGTTTTTTTTTCGTGCTTTATTTCCAATAGTTGCTTAACCCAGATCATCGGGAAACACTCTCCCTAAAAATTTGAGAAAATTCAAAGATGTTAGCAAATTAAACTACAGAGTGAATGAGAATTGCAAACACTCAAAAAGTCTTACTTGCAACGATATCAAAGCTTTAACAAACATGCCAACAAGTTTACCTTTTCTAAAACTTCCCACTACAATTGTTTGGAATTTTCCAAATATCAATTGAACAAGAAAAAACAAAATAAGAACAAGAGGTAATTGCATGTTTAAAATGCAAAATAAATTTCAAAGAATAAAAAGGTCCCGAAAAATAATTTTTGTTGTGTCTGTTTTTGTATCTTGTATTTTTTTGATTTAGGGAAGCGTAGATCTAGATCAAGCATTTTTTAAAGTCATTTGGCATGAAAAAAAACTGATTTAGCATAATTTAACAATTCCAAGCATTTTTTTGTTCTTGTGATTTTTTTTAATATTTTTCATTTTTATACTGTGTAATACAAATATAAAAGAAAATAACGAAAGATTCTAATATTGAATTAGATCTTAAGTATGCAACAATGTAAATGATCATTAATGTTTCACTGAAATAAAAATTAAAAAAGGTAAAAACCTATTAACAAAACTTTTGCAAAAATTGGGGCAAGTAGCTTAATTAAAAAAAGAATGGTTAAAAGAACAGATGACTTAGAAATTTTTTTGCAATTATTACAAATTAGTGGCCTGGTGCAACACGCAAAAATAAGAAAGCACAAAAGTGTTACGGCCATAACTTAAAACAACCCTATCTGTTTCTCAATAATTTGTTACAATGTTCAGCAGAGGCGACATGAAGTTTATGTGCTGTGCATAGTTCAACTGCACCTATCAAGTATCTGACAAACCTTTATTGAAGGCTCATCGTTGAACCTGATGGACAATATGTAGCATATTATAAACAACTAATTGGCCCTTACTTTAATAAAGTTAGTATTCTAGCATTTATTTAGCATTTTTTCCTCAATCAATTTTGGCAACACTGCTGGATATGCCATAAAAACTGCAAATCAACTAAAAATATGATTAAGCTTTTGCTGACCTAAGGGCAAAGTATTGGAATCAGTTCATGATTTCACCTTGCTGCAATACAAATGTTCTGCCCTAATACTAATTTTATATTGGTAAACAATCCTACTCAAGTCTTAGTATAATATTTTATATTTATAGCTGCTAAACAAAGATTGCATACCTCCACTGTCTTAAATTTGTTTCATTTCTATTTCCTTTAAATTATAGGCATGGAATTTTTTGTAACAAATTAGAAGATATAATATTTTAATGACATATAATCTGAAAATCTTACACTAAGTACAAAATTTATCCACTGTGCACATACATTTTATTATCAGCTCTACATTTCTAATTTAAAATTATGGAAATTGCATTATTCAGTTAAAGCAAACCCAAATTTCTGCATTAAAGTACAAACGAAATTTCAAAAACTCCAAAAAGCTATTGTATTGTAGCACAAAATTTTAGAATGTAAATAGTTTATTTTTAATAACGATTTTACTTCCTCTTCTTTTACTATAAATACGGAAATGGAAATTTTCATTGTAATAGTTTGAGTATATTTGTAAAGGACATGAATGCAACTAACTGCTTCAAATACTATGATAACAACTTACACACAGTCACATTGTATGTTTCCTTAGCAGCTTTGAATTTCTATTTTTTTTTTTTTTTTTTTTGGATAAGATAATACAAGTTACAGCAATCCTATGAGTATAAGCAGCAGTAGTGGTAGCAGTAAGACTCCTTGTTTTAGAATAGAAATCTTCTTCTTAAGATAAAATTGTAAAATTTATTCAGCCATTCATACACATTCATACAAATACATGCAAGTAACAAAATGTTATAGAGATAAGAAGACAGGCCAATTTACAAGAACATGTCATTGACGACAAAACCACAAGTTAAATTCTTTAGCTACTAAGGCAGCTGCTCATAAATTCCAATTTTTGCCAAAGATGTTATCTAGATGTTGTTACTGGTTAAAATGGTAATTCAATTAAATGAATGTATATGTATTTAAATTTTTTTCTACACATTTGGTTTGATCAAAAAAAAAACCCCCCAAACCAAGTTGTAAGTTAGATAAATTTTAAAATGTTTCTTATCTTAATCTATTGAATATTTATCTTGTTATATTAAACATTTCATAGTTGAATTTTATTCAATCAGTTTTTACGCCTTAAGTAAGCAGATTAAATTTATTTTTGGGTTTTCTTGCAGGTATCTTCTGCAAATACAACTAAAAATGCTCTCAATGGTTACACTGTGGGTTACTCAAATTTGGCCAATAGTGATTTAGTGCAGTATGATGTACCTAAAAATACCTACAAACGTAGTCACAATGACGTCAATTTTGAGGTATGTATTGGTTATATTTGAAAATAAAAGATAAACAATAAAGTGGTAACAAATTAAAAAATTTCTTAAATCAAGTTCCGATTTTTTGGTGTTCTTGTTACACAAGGTAACCAATAAGAAAGAATTAAGCGTTACATAAATCAAGAATTCGTTCAAGAGAGATACCACTGTATACACAACGGCATCAATACAATCAGAAATTTTCGCGTTTTGTTTTTTCTTTCGACTTTTTAAGCCAATTATTGTTTAGTAGAGCAAAACTTTCAATAGTCGTTCCACCTGATATTTTTCTAGTAAGACTTAAAAACAGGTACTTTCAAGAAGAAAATGCAAAAACCACCAAATTAATTTTCAAACAAAATAAGAATTAATTTCATTATGTGATAACTTCTAATGAGTTGGAACTTATATAATTTTTTCTCCAGTAATATATGTTCCTAAACTTTTTGGCTGCGTTTTATTTTATTTTTGGATAATAAATAGGCATCTCTTTGTCAAATAAGGGCGCCATTCATTTAAAGATAATTTTGTTGACAGTTTTTTTTATTTTCTCTGGAACTTGTTTTATCTTACATAAATTTTAATTTATAAAAAGTAATCAACGGTTTTAATATTGCATGATAGAATTAAAATACAAACTTTTTAAAAATTGTAATTTAACCAGATACGATTATTGCAGCATCGCTTACATTTGCTTCTTTGGCAAAATCTCCGGTTCGCTTAGAGTTCTTGCATTTGGGCTCACCCATGGTGCATACAATCCCCGTTAGTAACAAAATATATGATTACCAACCATCACCGAGTATGATGGGCACTATCCCACACAGGTTACAATTTTAGTATATAATCCGGCAAAATTATGCACTCGTCCCTTGCTTAGGAACTGGAGCTGTCTTTTCTACAATACTTTTGGAAAAATTCCAGCCAGTTCTGTTGAATAGCAACAGCACCTAGGGTTATTCCTCCCTAATACCGAACTGTCCCACAGATAATGAAAAATCAGCCATTTGGTGCATTTGCAGTATTTTTCCTACAAGCGACTATGGGTGGTTTAAGCCACCACATGATCCCCTAAAGCCTCCTGTCAGTAGACTGGCGAAACTTTCGCAAAGATAATCACCCCGAAAGACAGGAAGAATTTCTCGCGAGAAGCTAATGCTAACGGAGGCCGTGGTACCATATTCCAACAAACACGTAGGTTTTTAGCCAACAACAAACCCTTGAAAATGATTTGAAAATCATAGCATTCTCAACAAATAGGGGAAATTATTTTCAATGTGAAAAATACCTTTATTTCCAATTTGATTTCAAACGTAATTCTCAAATGTTTTTCATATGTGCATTTTAGTAAAATATGGAACATAAATACAATTATTTTTAAGGTAAATTCCTTATTTATTTACAATAACTGTCAGCTTAACATTTGGCACCATAGCTAAAAGATAAAATTGTGTTCATTCCGTCCTCAAATTATACAGTGAGTTTATCTTTTCTTACATTCCCCTACAATTGGTTGGGTTCTTTCCGACTCGAATTGTCGTTGTAAGTGGGTTAAAAGAAAAAACAAATTTAAAAAACAAACTGCTTCATTCTACTGTCTTCGTAAGAAAAAAAAAACCACTTTGCCAATTCAGTTTTTTGCACGGGCACATGCATGTATGTATATTATCAAAGTTATTTTCGGGTATACAAAATTTATTATTAATATGATTTTCGTATGACGTGCTAAATTCCCAGTTTTTCATAATTGATAAATACACTGAAATTTATTGTTGACGGAAAGCTAGGTTCTATGCGCATTTCACTGGTTGCTTAGGCCAGCTCATCAGGAAACCTTTTTCAAAGATTTTAGAAAAGCCAAAAATATTATACAAATAAAACCCTAAAGCGAATAAGATTTATAAACACTCAAAGTCTTACTTGTAACAATTTTTCGCTTTAGTAATGCCAAATTTAGTTTTGATTTTTAAATTATTTTCAATTTGAATTTAATTGTTAAAATCACACAATTAAAAAAAGTTTGCGAATTGTGGTTGCTGTCAAATTATAAAGTCATTTCATGTCAAAGGTTTTACTTCGTGTTTGTTCCATCCCAACTCTCTGCTCAGCCGCGATTTCAAGAGATCTGCCAATTTTTGATTTTGGCCGAATCATCTGATTTGCGTCTTGTTTAGCCATATAAAATTTTTAAAGCCATTTTTATCATTTGTATTTCGCTAAATTTTCTTTAAGTTTTTAGAAATTTCGGACCAAAATGTGTTACGTATTGTGGGATTTTTCTTAATTCATTTATGCTCGCGACTCATATAAAAAAATTTAATTTTTCGATGACTTGAATTTTTTGTTGTTGAAAAATAAAACTAATGTATTTCATTGTTGTTAAAAATATTTAGGTAAAAAGAAAATGATCTCTTATTTATGTTGTTTATGTTGTTTATTTAATTGTTTTCCAATACAACAAGATTTATAATCTTATAATTAAAGTAAAGGATTTTTATATATTTTAATAAGTTTTCTAGTTCATAATAAAGATATATAAAAAATTATAAAAATTTAAAAATTTTAAAATAAAGTATACATAAATTAATAAAAATAACAAAAACATGAAGAATCAAAAATCAAAATAGAAAAGTGTTATTATGCGAAATACTTGAAGAGTTCTTTTTTAAAGTGCAGAGCGTTGCTTATAAATTGAATGGACGACGGTAGCGTGTTCCAAAGACGGACAGAATGTACATAAAATTGCCACTCAGTTATTAAACTTTGATGTCTGATGTGTATAATGTGATTTAATCTTCTAGATCGTGTAAATTGAATTTTCTCAAAAAGGTATGGTGGTTGACGGGTATATACGATTTTGTGTAGTAGGATCAAGGTTCTTATTTTTAACAAATTATTTATTGTGACTCCATAGAGCTTTTTCGCGTACTGAGAGATATGGTCATATTTTCTCAAATTAAAAACATATCTCAGTATAGAGTAATATGTGGATGTAAGTTTTTTTAGACTTCGTAAGTCACAGCTGGCATATATTACGCATCCATATATTATTTGCAATTAATTGTAAAAAATAACTGTGTTACTTTTTGGCTTAACATCTGTAAGTTTTTTCACTTTAAAGCATGAGTAAGACAACCTCTTACTTTTTTTTTTTTTTTTTTTTTTATTTTTTTTTTTTATTTACTTAACTATCATCATTACACATTAAAATAAAATATTAAAATAATTATAATTTTCAAGGTTTGAGATATTACTAAAAGTATTGCAGCAAATATTGAATTATTATATGAGTAAAGAGAAATATACAATTATGGATAATATTTCTTGTTAGGTTAAAAAGATAGAAAAAATACCTTACGTACTACAACCTCTTACTTATCGACGATCTTCTATATATAAAAATTGTCTAACAATGGTTTTAACATTTTTTAATGATAATATCTAATAATATATGTAATTTTTCTATCAATTTGATCTCTTCAGCCGCATAAAAGGCTTCAGTTAAATAATGTAGGACAGTTGGGGTGTTGATAAAGCTGATTCGCTAAATATTGTTTTTTTTTACACTGAAATACGTCATAATCAGCTTCTTTGTCGTTTAGTATGCAACACCAATTTCGGTTCATTCATACCCTGTAACGAGGGCATATTTTGTGTCATTCTTAGTCGATTTAGCCATGTCCATCAATAATTCAGTACAGCCAAATGTAGCATGCTTAATTGTTATTATTTCAATTGCAGAGTGTTTCTTATATGCTTATAATTATTTTAATATATAGAGGTTTTCATATACATACATACACTTGCTTCCTAAATGAGTTAAACAAATTACTGTCAGCAGCATACAAATTAACAAACTTGCTAAAGAATGTAGTTAAAAAAACTAAAGTGTTAGTGTGTATAAAAAATGTCTCAAGCTGCCCTGTAGGAAGCGTGGTATCAAGTGCGCCACTTTGGTCGTTTATTGTGGCGACAACATCAACGAAACTTCTATAATTTCGTCCTTCTTTGAGAAAAAAGAGAAATAATAGAAATTTGTAGCAGCTGTAAAGCAGCGTTTTTGACTTTTAAATACAAAAACGCAACAAAACCGAAAAAACTACATTTTAAGGAAAGTAAGCTGTAGGTTTAAAATTATTGAAAACTTGGCTAGAAATTTTTTTAAAAATCTAATGCAGAACCAATAAAATATGCTTTTGCATTAGATCATTCGCAATCCGTTTTCCGTACAACATGAAATTTCGGCATCGAACTTAAATTGTGTAGCCAACGCACGGTGGTCAATTATGGCCTACAATTATTAAAATATCCTAGTGATTATTGGTTCCAATGTCTCTATATGGTCTCACAAGAGCTAACTTGTCACTAGTTCTTATATCAGAACTGACTGGTGACAAAGTCAGCAGTAAGTCGGTAAAGTTTCAATAATGACATTTTTTACAGGGTATTTTAATATGTTGCTTTACCCTCAGTTCAAAATTACCACCAGGTCATATATGTATATGAATATGCTTTTCCTAAAAAAAAATAAAATATGTACTGTTGCTAAAAGAAACGTAAGCATACGTGTTGGTAGTTTCATGATTTCATTTAATTACAACACCATATAATCAGTCAACTGTCATAAACATGTAGACAGTCATATAAAAGAAATATTTACACTTTTTTATAAACATTCCACCCACATTAGCACGACTTTGTGGTGCCAGTTTTATTTAAATATTTTATATAAAGTTAAAAAAAAAACAAGAGCATGTTAATTAAATTGCAAGTGTTTATAAAAAATATTTAATTAAATGCTTTTTTATTTCATTTCAGAGCTCTGTTCTTGGTTCCGGTGGAATTATGTATATAAATGGTAAAATAGTTTCTGGCCCATTGGATTCACTTGTTGATGTCTTAGTGCCAAAAAACATTATAGATTTGGATAAGGTGAGAATAGAATAAATTAAAGTTTTTATTATAGATATTATAGTTCTTTGTATTGACAACGTTGCAATTTAATTAAAAGTTGCGGGGATTTTTAGGAATGTATTTATAAAGAGTAAAATCTGCTAAGAATCTAGGAGTATTTTTAAATAACACTCTTACGTGGTCGAACCACATTAACTATGCTTGTGGTCGCACCTTTTCTGTGATAAAAAACCCCTCGGCGGACCCAGTATCATACACCTTTAAGAATAAGAATGCTACTTGCTAAAACTTATCTGATGCCAGTTTTACTGTATGGCTCTAAGCTATTTGCTAAATCTGATACAATTAGTAAAGCGAAAATGAACGTTGCGTTTAACAACAAAGTCCGATGCGTGTATGGACTTAAAAGTCGTCCAAGATAAGATAATATATAACCACAATCCTGACCACTTTTACGGTAAACTTTATATTTCTGGAATAAGCAGGAGGAAAAGAATTAGACCGTTTAGATACAAAAGTTGGAATACAACTCTCATGTGTGGGCCGGTGCTTCAAAGTCTATTTTGGAGCTTCTCGACCGCGTACAGGAGAGGGCGAAGGTTCTCATTGGTGACAGTAGGGTATCCAATTCTATTGACTCCCTTTAGCACCGTCGCAATGTGGGTTGTATTTGCTTGTTTTATCGTTACTACAATGGGATGTGTTCTGACGAAATTAGGGATCTGGTTCCCGAAACCCGTACGTTTGTTCGCAATACACGTTTTTCCTCAAGATTCCATCCTAATGTGGTCGATTGGCAGGTGAATCGTACAACGCATTACAGAGAGAATTGGTTTTTTTCCTGGACTGTTCGTATGTGGAATAACCTTCCTGCCGAAGTCTTCCCTCTCACTTGCAACATGATCAAGTTCAAATCGAATGTTCACAAACACTACTCCCTCTACTCCCTCTACTCCCATAACCTATTTTCCTAGTTCCAACACAATGCAATGCATTAGTAGGGGGCATCCCCTGAGTGCTGGTCCTATCAACAAAAAACAAAAAAAAATTCTGAGTGGCAATCCTACATATTCGCAGTATCTCACTGGAATTCTATACCCTACAGCTTTCAGCTTTAAAGTAACGTACGCAAATTTAATGATAATATTTTTAAACTGTTTTCAGCAAGCACTTTGATTGAAATTATAATGCATAAAATTTTTTATTGTTAAAATATATTGTCTTATGCTTTTTTAAATTATTAAAAAAAATTATTTAAATTTTTTTATTAATTAAATTTAATTGTTTTCTTGCTTGTTAATATAAAAATTGTAGTTAGTTATTAAGTTGTTAATTAACTAATGATATTTTTTTAATATATTCGTAGTTTCATACTGCAAAATAGGAAACTTAAGGCCCCGTTAGCCGACCGCAAATGTAGAAATGTGATCGTTTCTGTTATATGCAAAGCAATGCAAATGCTTAACTGACTGTAATGTCACTTAACCGTAACGTGCCAACCTGTAGAAAATAGAATTTCATTACGAGATTACGTGACAGTTGTATATAGTGATAGTCAGCTTGTATTTTAAATGGAATGTGGGTAAAATCACTATTTTTCTTTGATTCTTTTTTTAGTCATAATATCTTTGGACTTTTGACAAAAAACTTACAATTCATAAATATTTGAATGTTGTAAAAATATTGGTTTAGATGTATAAAATAAACAAAGGCATACATATATACAAACATCAAATAGTCTGGGTTTTAATGGCATCGAAACCTTGTTTTGTGTATGCACATTTATAAAATAATGAAAGTACATGTTTATGAATATGCTATAAACTATATTTGTTTATTGTAAATCTGTAATATTAATATCAAATATTAAATTATTGATGTATTTATACATACATTTTATACTATTTAAATCACTTGGTACTTTTTCTGCAAAGCGTTCACCATTTGAACATTATAAATTTTATGTATACTGATGCTCCTTTGTTTATATTTTTGAAAAACATCTGGCACGTTCTTACATGTTCTATAAGTGCACAAACGAGCTTTCAGTACGTTACGGTACGTTACATTGCATTTCATTACATTTACGGTCGGCTAGCAGAGGCCTTTAGTCTTGTGTATGGAGCAATTCAATTAAATAAATAAATAAAAAAAATAAAGTATTAATGTATATATTCTTTCTAGGATTAACAGAAAATAATCATTTTTATATCCACCACCAAAACTAGTTGTGAAGAGAGTATACTAATATTATTATTCCGTATAAATCTTTTTTTAATATTTATCTAAGACCTCATAAATTATTTATTCTGGGTCCTTGGGTTATTCTAATTTAATTAAATCATTTCACAAAAAAACTTAATTTTGAAAATCGATCTTTAAGGGGTTAAAATTTGGTTAAACTGAGAGTTTGAAAAAGTTTATTTTTTTCTACACAGAAGAAATTATCAGTAGTTTTTTATCAATTAAAAAATTATTAAAATAATTTTCGTGGGAATACAAAATTTAATTTAAATGATTTTAATATTCGTGCTTCCTGACGATCTGGCCTAAGCAACCAGTGAAATGCGCATAGGAATAGCTTATCCCATCAACAATAAATTTCAGTGTTTTTATCAAATAATAAAAATTGGGAATTAAGCACGAATACCAAAATCATTTAAATTAAAAAAATTGTTTAAAAAGTATTTCAATTTACCTTATGTGATAATTGAATCAATAATTTTTTTGTTGATAGAAAATTAATAACATAATTTTGATTTAATTAACATTTTAGTTGTTTTGAAATAAATTTTTTATTAAAATATTAATTTAATAACAAAGATATTAATTGATTTTTTCATTTAAAATAAAAGAATTTTAACTTGTAGAATTTTTGTTGGGAATTGTCAAAACCTGAGCTATATTTAATAAACTCAATTGGTTTGAAACGGAAAAGTTTTTGATAATTTTTTTAATTGAAATTAAAAATATTATTTATTGAAAAAAATTAAAATAACATGTTTAAAATTTTAAATTTTTACAATTTTAAGTAATCTATATAATCATTTAAAATCAACAAACTGTTTGCTTGATTCTATGAATTTCGTATAATTTTGGTGATTAGACACCATTTTTAATTTTTTCTGTGTATGCAGGGTATAAACTTGTAAAAACTAGATTTAAAGCAGAAAACCCTAAAAACAGAGTGGATGCACGTACTTTTGGTACTTTTTGTAATCATCTTTTTTCAAAATATATTACGCAAACTTAAAACCTATTGTCTTTAACATAAAGGTAGCAAACAAAGTAACGTTTTGCGGGACATACTACAGACTCAAAATTTTAAAATTTGGCTTATTTTCACTAGATAATATCTAAAGAAGCATAGATGCCAAAAATTGTAAATTGGGGAGATAGAAAGGGTAATGTTTTGTACTCTAGGTATTTTTTGAAAATAAACTATTTTAAAAAATTAATTTAAAATTGGTAATGCAATTATTAAAGGACACAATTTTTTTCGAGTTTTCAATATATATAAATTGCCTTGCTAATAAATTTTTTGAATCCCAAAAAAAATTTGATACCTTATATGCGTGTGGTAGTGTAAATAAAACTGAACTGGTAACAATATTTTCATATTATTCGAATGTGTATTTTAAGTCAAATTATTATTGTTCGAATAATATAAAAATTTATATTATAAATGTTACTCAACATGATACATAAATTCCCAGATTCTATTTGTAATTTGTTAACTTTTTACCGAGAGCATTCATTACATTCAATTAATAGCACAATGCAATTTATTTGCAAGGTTTCGTTTAAATACGCGAAATTCTGATTTTACACTTTTGATAAGCTGACATTTATTGTTGATGGGATAAGCTTTTCCTATTGCTAAGGCCAGATCGTTATTAGGCTTCATCCAAAGATTTTAGAAAAGCTAAAGATATACAAATAAAACTGTTAAGCGAATATGAATTATAAACACAAGTTTTATTTGTAACAATAGTAAAACTTAAATAAAAACAACAACAATAACCAATGAGTTTATCTTTTCTTACAGTCCCGACTACAAGTGGTTGATTTTTTTGTCAACTCCAAATGTAGTTGTAAGTGGGTAAAGAAAAAACAAAAATAAAAACAATTAACCTAATTTTATTTTGCCAGTTCAGTTTTATTTACACTGCTACTTGCATATTACTTATCGAGGTTTTTTTTTGGGAGTCAAAGAATTAATTAAGAAGTTTGCGTTTAAATGTGCTAAATTCCCATTTCATACTATTGCTAACCTTAAATTTATTGGTTTATTGGGCCAGATCATCAGGGAAATTTATCCAAAGATTTTAGAAAAACTAAAAACATTATAAAAATAAAACTGTTAAGCGAATAAGAATTATAAGCACTCAGTTTAACTTGTAACAATATCTTTTGCGTACATATTGAAAGGACCGCAATGTGCAGATCTGTTTAAAGGCTTCTATACTTTCTTCTTACTCCCTGCTATGGGAAGGAAACGAAGTTGTTATTATAGGAAGTGTGGAAGGGCGTGTGGCCAATGATAAC
Organism: Pollenia labialis; assembly: GCA_949318255.1. Taxonomy (NCBI): domain Eukaryota; kingdom Metazoa; phylum Arthropoda; class Insecta; order Diptera; family Polleniidae; genus Pollenia; species Pollenia labialis. The sequence goes on from OX439141.1 coordinate 121,627,219, forward strand.
CTGTGTAAAAATAAATAAGTTTTGAATGTGGCGAGAAGGGCTTGTGTCTGCTTAATTAGGTCTCCGTTCGTCTTCTTTACTAATGCTGGTTACCGCTTGGGTAACACAATAAGATGTAGATATTATTTAGAAATTAAAGTACAAATAACATTAGTTTAAATAATATTACACAAATGACTTTTTAATAAATGTATTTTAGTTTTAAGGATCTGTAGTGATTTTTGGGATAAGAAAATAGCTATAGCTATAACTATAGTTTGTAGATTTTTAGGGATGAAAAATCGCAAATTTGGGATAAGGTACACAGAAAGAAAACCACTCGGGATAAATCAAGTTTTTTGGGATTACTTTAAGTACGAGTCGTACTCAAAAATTCAAGTACGAATAACACTTAAACGTACTCAAAACAATCCTAAATGGGATTACTTTTGAAAATTAATTTCTTTTCAAAGTTTTTTTATCAAAATTTGAGCTCATGCTACTCATTTAGTTTATATTTTTGGTTTAATATGTACATTAGATTTCTAAAATAAAACCCATATCGGGCATGATGTTGGTGTTATATCATTCTGTAATGTGTAATATGGGTAAGTAAATCAATCATTATCATTTTTTCTTTGTAATTTCTTTTTTTTTTGTTTTTTTCAATCATGAATTCGGGATAAAATCAACTTTATATTACTTGAATCAAGCTCATTTTGAGATTGATTCAATCTTAGTTTTACTTTAATCAATCTCATTTTCGGATTATTTGAGGTACGAGTTCGGATTAAAACAATTTTATAATTTTTGAATGAATTGCATTTTGAGATTGATTCAATCTTAGTTTTACTTAAATAAATCTCATTTTCGGATTATTTCAAGTACGAAAACGGGATTGAATATGGATAATTTAAATATTTTGGGATTAAAAATCCGTACTTGAATCAATCTTTCTGTACTTGATTCAAGAAAATCCGTACTTACCGTACTATTAATACCGCTTCGGATTGATTTGAGTACGGATGGATTGATTTTTTTTTTGAGTGTATAAAATAATACTGTGAACCCTGATTAGGATAAAAGAGTACAGGCCATCATCTATTTATGCGGGCTATTGGGACCGAATAAAACACGCGTAACTCAAATTCGCGTGAAATACTGTTAGCGATTAGTACAAGATAATTTTTGGACCAATAACTTAACATATAGTGCAAATCAAGACATGTGGTTAGTGGTGCCAGGTGCCAAGAATTAAAAACTAGACAACGGATTTTGAAAAAATAACAAAATATAGTGCTATGCTCGGCTGTGCCGAATCCTATATAGACTTGACCATAGTATTGATATGGTGTTGGCGCTTCGTATCAAAATTGGCTTATTCTGGAAGCAATTTTTCCTGGTTGCTTTTATTTGCTGATATCTTAAATCAAACAAATCTTATGTATAGAGAATATTTTACCCTTATAAAATAATTAAAAATACTTTTGTATATGTTATTCTAAAAAATATAATAAATATAATAAATATTTTACTTATTTTATTTGCACTTTTCAAAATGCAAACAATATTAAAACAGATTCAAATTGTTATAAAAGTTCAGAAATTTCCGATGAAAATGGGGGGGTCCAATGTTGTTATTACTAACGACTTAAGGCTTATGGTTTTTTTCGGCAACCATTTAGTGTAAATATATTTTAACTTTTTTTTAAGATTTTGCTGCAATCTAAAATTAAAAATACTTTTCATAACTCTGATAGGCATACATTTGAATTCTATTTCACTAAGTCTATGATAAATTTAAAGGACTTGTTAAAATTCTAAAACTAAAACATTTAACTTTAAATGCTTCAAATTTTTAGGGTTAAAAGTTTATATGTATTTAATATATGTTTATTAAAAAACTGTACCTTAAACTCAATTTTATTCAATGGATATAACAAAAGACGGCCATGGAAAACAAAATAATTTATAAAAATTATAATATCCCCTTTAAGAATTTCTGAATATATTAAACATAAAAGAGCATAGAATAATTCTATTCTAATAATATATTGCTAGAATTTATTAAAAAAAAAATTATTTATATACGTATTAAATAGTACACTGAACAGGAAATATAAATTGTTTAGAAAGGTTGGACCATGTGCACATCCAAGGCTATTTTCCTTCTGTACCGATTAGCTGAATTTTCATTTGCACTACTAAAAAAATACTTACCCACATCACTCGTTGTGTTTGATGGCATACAAATCAAAAGTAAAAAAATGTTTATAAATTAAACGCTTAATTTACACTTCTTTGAAAAAATTTCTTTATTTCATTAGGATTTGTTTGTTTGTTTTTTATTTGCTCCTGTTTTTTTTCTCGTTTATATCATATTAAAATTATGGTAAATTAACTCCAATTAAATGTACTTGACTCCTATATAAAGTGAATCTTTCCTTGTGCTTCTCTCGATTACAATTACAAAGGAAATAAATTTATCAGCTAAAGAATATCTTTTGCTCTTACCTTTAAGTAAAGTAAAAGAAAATACAAATATTTTCCGTTTGCTCTTATAATTCTTTTTTCTTTGAAAGGAAATGCATTACAATATACTTCCTTTCATTTACATAAAATTTTAATTAAAAATTTGTTACAATATTGTTGTTCCCCCAGGGATGTGAATATGCTCAGTGGATGTTTGTTTTTAAATTTTTTTTTTTATATCACACTCTTCAAAAAAGAAGCTAAAAGCAAATGGAATAATTTTAAACAAATAAAAAAGAAATCATTAAAATTTGTAAACGGTGTTGAATATGAGTTGCCTGAAGCCACTAATTGAAGCAATAGAACAATCTTATTTATTGTATAATAATAATAATTACAAGTTTTACTTAGTAAGCATTGAAGAGGTCAGAGTAACATTATTAAAAACTCTCTCTTTAAAGTTTTTTTTTTTTTAAATTCGGCAAAGCAACGTATCATTTGAGGGTGATAGACTAAAATATGTAACTTAAGATAAAATGGTTGTTATCCTTAGTTGCCAGGTTCAGGTGTGATTTAGATTTGTTTTGCATACTCTTAATAAATGTCTGCAACAATTAATTTATCCAGTTTAAATACGCAGTTGACAAGAGCCAAACTTAACTTTGCTTTAAACTTTAAGTTCATAATTTTAAAATGTTTTTCTTTAACGCTGTTAAAAGTGGTACTATTTTTCTACATTCCGGCATTTATTTGTATCTAAAATCAAATAAGCCGCATGTGTTCATGTATTAAGACACTTTTCAGAGTATCATAATGTCCACAACATGTTTACAAACTCCAAAGCATAGCCGGACTTCGGCCGGCCGTCTGTGCTGATCAGCTTAAGTTAGCCAAGCCGGTACTTGTTTTGCTATAGTGGAGAAAATCCTTACGCCCGGCCGAAGGCCGTCTATGCCGAGACACTTAAGTTAGCGCAGCCAGTATTTGTTATACCCTAGAGAAGAAAATCCTTGCGCCTAAAAGTGTTTTCGTTATATATTTAATATATACACCCACAGAAAAAACAACAAAACAATTTCAAAGAAAATGTTAACCACATTATGTTTAATTTAAATAATAATTAGTTCCTTTAAAAATAGTTTTGTTGGTTATTCTTTTTTTGTATTTAACTTTTTTAGTAATTATGGACCTTTTGACGTGTTTAAAAATGGCATAATGGCCATTTGCATAGTGTCTTAATACCCACTGACACTTTGACATTTTCAAATATGTCATAGTGCCTATGGACACTACGACACTTTTTGGAGCGTCACAGTGTCCATGGAAACTGTGTCACTGGACGTTTTGACTTGTCACCTTGCGTGACATACAAAACGGAAGCATGATCCTTTCTCTCTTTTTAACTAATTATTTTTTTTTTATTTATTTATTTATTTATAAGTTGGTACCTTCTATAACAAAACATAAGTTTTTTTATAATAATAGAAGTGAGGGCATACTTATTTGTTTTACAGTTAAGCATAATAAAAAATATTTTAAGATTTAACAAAAATCATTTTAATTAAGTTATAACTATAGAGCAGGTACAGGAAGAGATTAAATAATGACATACAGAGAAATTTTTAAAAAGTTTAAAATTATCAGGAAGCAAATATGTACATAAATATGTATAAAAAAAAGTGCATGCAGTGCATTAGTAACAATAAAAATTGAGAATTCTTTTATTAAAAAGAGGTGCGTTGCTGGTTTCCCTAATGCTTGGAGTAATAGTATTCCAAAGACGTATTACATTTACGAAGAACTGTAAATTTGATATAAGCGTATGGTGTCTCAGTTGTATTAAGGTTGTATTAAGGTTCTGCCAAGTCGACTAAAACTAAGCCGGCTATAAAGGAAATCAGGTTCGTGAGTTGATATGTTTTTATGCAAGAATACCAATGTTCGTATTTTCATATGATCATGGAAATGTACGCCGAGAATCTTCCCTGCGTAGAAGGTGATATGTTCACTATTTTCGTAAAGCTTAAGTCCATATAAGTATCTAGTTATATTGTTGAATGGCATTTTGTCTATAGGTTTATGTTAGAGATATGGCAAAAATGGACATCACCCAATGTTTTCATTAAACTAATTTTTGCCGAAATATATCCTATTTAACAAGGCACCTTTTTGCTGGATCTTTTTAATTGTTTATTGCATTGGTGACTCGACACAAAAAATTTTATATATTTAAGCAAAGCCGCGAACAACTTTCTACTTAAATCACAAAATAATAATGCTCAATTTGAAAATAGTACATATTGTTATAAAAAGGATCTTTAAGGATTTTGCAAGTTAAAGCTGTAGCAACTGGTCTTATGTCAACTTGAATACTTTTTTCTTTAAATCGAACTTTTACGTTTTCTTTTGTGAATACTAATTTTAATTTTGGTAGATTTTTTCAACATTTATTAAAATATTAAATTAAATCTTATTATTTTTTCGATCTTTTTTTAATTAAAATAAAAAGTTTTTTTCGAGCTCGAGGCCAATTATTTTTAAAAAATAAATATATTATTTATTAAATTATTTGTTCCAATATTTCGATATCCATCGGAGCTCGAAAAAACTTTTTATTTTTATATTTATGAAAATAGTTAATCAATTTTTATCTATTGAACTATACCAATATTTGTGTTTATTTTCATAGAAAAACCTGGTTTTGTAAAACAACGTTGTACCAAACTAAGTAAATGTTTGCCATTTAGAAAACAAAAATTTTACACTTCTCCTACACCTCCTTAAAAACTCTCCTATTTCTCAAATAATTTCTTACAAATTGACCAAATAAATTGTTAATTTAAAATTATTCCTGTAATTTTTAATTAACAATTCTTTGCCACAGAGGAAAAAACCCCAACAACCATGAAATAAACATAAAAATATAACAAGCAAGAATAAAAACGGAAACATTTTTATGGGTAATTGTGTTAAAACGGAGATAAAATTGGAAAGATTTGCCACAAGAACACAAAAAAAAAAAAATAGAACTATAAAAATTCAAAAGGCCGAAAAATAGTAAAGAACATTTGAACATTTGACTAAGGACAAGTATTAAAGAAAATAATTTACTTTATGAAATTTTGCCAAAAATAAAGAGGAAACCACAAAAACCAGGCAATACCAATGCCAAAGATTTTTTTTCATAAATAAACGAACAAGCATACTAACATAGCTAAAATAGTAGTTCGCACATTTAAAGAAAGAAGGGGAAATCCTGTATAAAGAGATACTTAACCCAAACTAAACTGGCTACCAAAAAAATATATATATACACATATCTAAAAAAGCTAACGATGAAAGAGAGAAAAAAAAGAAAGCAAGTGTTAATAACGTTAATTTTATACAGTTTTCTATATGTACCTACATAAAACACTTTTATGAATATGTATTACCAAAACCATAATATACAAATTCATGTATACAGACTAATGAAAAGGTTTACTTAACTAACTTATCTCCTTTTTAATATTGTAGCATAATAAACCTTATTTTATTTTTAATGACCCTGAATGTGAAGCATATTTAACCAAAGTGTTATAGTGTTAATAATTAATTTGTTTCTTTATTAGGGAAAATTAAAGAAAAGTTATTGCCACATACATATTTGGCAACGTTTAATGAAATTCTCTATAACTTTTGCAACAGTTTTTTTGTTGTTAATACTTGTACGTATGATTAATATATTGTATAACAACAACCAAAATAATAAGAAGTTAATTGATTTAGTTATTCTGTATGTTACACAGAAAAAAATATCTCAAAAAAATGGTTAACAACACAGTTTGTTAAAAATAAAATTTTAGGTCAAACAACTTTTTATTTTATTCAATTAAAATATTTATCAAATAGCACTCAATGAATTTTTTTGTCTTTTTTACTTTATTTTGACTTCGTAATGTGAAAAACAGAGGTAGGAAAGATTTTTTTTTTTTTTTGACAGGAATTTTATATTTCATAAAATATACTGATACTTTACATACAATTATTTTTAATAATATGTTTTTTAAAACTAAAAGCTTTGATTTTCTGGAGTATATAAAGTTGAACTGTTAGAGCAAAATTATACGGCGGTCCAAGAAACGAAGCTAAATGCAAACTCAAGCCTACGGAGATGTAATAACTACAACACCCTGCGTCAGGACCGCACCAGAAGCGGAGGTGGGGGCCTCGCATTCATATTCGATAACACAAAGCAACACAGGTTTATCTCGCTCAACCGAAACACGCAAGATCCCTACCTAACTGGAACACCAAGGTCTGGAACTGCAGACATAGATAATGTGTACATCCCGCCAGTAAACAGCTGCCCTACCAGTTATCGGCCCGACATAGGTTTCCTACTCGTAGGCGATAATCACATGGTTATGGGAGACTTCAGTGCCCAACATGAGCTCTGTCACTCGAACCTTGGAAACGACCAGTGTGGGATAGCACTGGCGGAACAGATCGATGATTCCACATTCTGCACAATGAATGATGATGTCCCTACCCGAATTATGGGAAACCACGCTAGCTCGCCAGACATCACTATCTCTATTGCAAGTCTAATAAATTATGCCCACTGGCGACCGCACATATCATTTGCCTCAGATCACCTTCCAATAACAATTACGCTAGACCGACCCGCTGACTTTAGCGTCTCTGAACGCCGCACCTACATCAACCAGAGAGTTCACAAATCTTTAATTTAGTGCATTACCCACCCTTTCCAATGTAACATCTGCAAAAAGATTGTTCCGAAACATCTTCAACGCAGCAAGAGCTCGCTTAATACCTGCTGGTAGAATACCGGTCTTAAAGAAGAATTTTCGAGCTGGATTTCGAGCGGAACTTCCGGAGGAGCGTGACGATCTCCGCTGAACCAACGCTAGCGATCCCAGGATTGGCAAACTCAACCGGGAGATCAGCAAGTTTGTATGCGAACATAAGAGCATCTGCAAACCTGTAACCTGAGCACAGGAGCCAGCAAGCTGTGGTCCACTGTCAAATCTCTCTCAAATCCGACTATGCGAGATGATAGGGTTTCGATATTTCACCTCCTAAGTGTGAGTGAGGTTACATAGGTCATCAAAAGTGCAAAGTTATCTAAAGCACTTGGTCTCGACGGAATATCCTTGCAAATGCTTAAGCATTTGGATGCGCCGGGAGTAGAGTACCTGAAAAAATTTCTTTACCTCTCTTTAGACACCCTAATTGTGCCCGAGGTCTGGAAAATGGGCAGAGTAATCCCGATATTGAAACCAGGGATTATTTATCGCAAGTTTTTACCATTTCCTGCTTCGCACATACATTCTCTTTTTAAAATATTTTCCATAGCATTTCGCAAAATTTCGAATGTTTTGGGTCACCCTGTATCTTAGCCATTTTTGGAATGATCCGGCTGAATTTGTATATGTAACATAAATATATTACGTCCTAGTCCCCTTTGTATCTGAGGTCTTTGGAAACCCCTTTACAAGGACATATGGACAGATAGTCAGATGGTCAGGTGGACAGACGGACATAGGTAAATCAACTTCGCTACTCATAATAACCCAGCATATGTTCGCTGTATAGAGTCAATTATCAAAGTAGATAAATTTTAAACGGCATATCTAAGAAACTTATATATACCCTCTCAAGCTGTAGTGAATATACCTGTTTTAATTCAAAAATAGACAACGAAATGATTTGAAATGATTTGAAATGTCCCAGCATAAACCCCGTTTCTATTATTTAAACAATTTAACTATTTTGACCCAATTTTACAAACATAATAAAAAAGTTTATAAATTCTCCTTAAAATATGCAATACATATTATACAGCTATGTTTTTATATGGATGTATGGGCAACGTTACGTATGATTAATATACATTTAAAACAATTTCCGTATTCACAAAACCCCTTGTATAGTTGTATCAATTGTATGTTGTATTAAAATACAGGGTGGCCCAAAAAAAACTGAACGATTAAAAATAGTTATATCTTTTTTGTTTTTATTTTTTATTAATTTTTTTTTTATGTTTTTAAATATTTAATTCATGGAAATTTTTTAAATCTAAGTGTGAAATATAACATCTCTCAAATGGTGTCCATTTTCTTGCAAACAAAAATTGGCTCTTTCCATTACTGCCCGTAGAGTTTCTGGTTCCAAGTTGCTTTATATCTGCTTGAATGTTGTGCTTAAGCTCTTGAATTGTTTGGGGTTTATTGATATACACAACTCCTTTCAAATAGCCCCACAAAAAAAGTCTGGAGCAGTCAAATCTGGTCAACGTGGAGGCCAAGCAAAATCAGAATTTCTGGAAATTATTCGTTCATAAAAAACAAAATAAAAAAATTCAATGATTTTGACGCGTTTCTGCACATCATATGTAGCCATGATTTATCTCCAAAAACCAGTAAATAACCTGCAAAAGACAAAAAAAAAAATTATTAAAAACAAAAAAGATATAACTATTTTTAATCGTTCAGTCTTTTTTGGGCCACCCTGTACATAGTTCACTATTGGTTTTTTATACAACATACAATAGATACAATGATACAAGGGGTTTTGTAAATACGGCAAATGTAAATACGTTTAAAACATAACAACATTGTTAAGTTATAAAATTTTGTTTAACAACACAAAAAATCCTCTTCAGTATCTTGACAATTTTTTAATTGGAATTGAAACAGAATATAAATTAAGCCATTAATTTACACAAAACGTTTAACAATAAATTAGTAAATTTTATTTACGTCTACTAGCCATAAATAAGACTTGGTTATTTGCCTGAGAAATTAAATTAAGTAGGTGATAAGATTAAATGTGGTCTAGTTCTAAGCAGACTAATTAATTTTATGTATTAACATTTGTTCATATTTTTTTCTTTCTTGTTTTAAGGAATTTATTTTTTCATTTTTACTATCATCACGTTTATATTTACGACCCCATGAATTATTGGGCAAACTATTATCCTCAGTACCTGATAGTGAATCATTAGAATCATTGGTAGCATTATTAGCTGAATGGACAAATAAGTTTCCCTATGATTATCGAGATGAACGTATGATGAGTCATGTTAAACATATCGTTGCCAGGTGAGTGAACAACCCAAAAAATAGAAAACAAAAACTACAAATGAAAAAGAGAAAATTCTTACAGCCACAGGCTCACACACAAACACTCTCTCACTTCATTGCTCACTATTGTTCTTTTTGTTATGGGGCTTTCAATAGTGTGTGTATGCAGCCATATTAAAAAAGCCACGTGTGGGATAATATGTGTACATGTGTATTGAGGTTGACAGTATGAGTTTTGATTAAATTTTCTTTATGCTCATTTGTATGGCTGCCATTTTTGTTTGCTAAGCAACTACAATAGTGAAATTTTATTTGTTTATAATTTAAATGTCATTCACAGATGTTCCAATACACGTTTAGAAGTCATTGTTTCGGAAATATTGAGTGCCTTGTTAAAACGTTTGACTGATTTGGAAAGACACGAAGAGGAATTACGCTCCTGTCAAACTTCAAATAATTTAATAGCAGCAACATCATCAACAACAACAATATCAACCACATTAGTGGAACAGGTAAATTTGAAACTTGTATTCATATTAGTTTCTATTGTTTAGTTTATACTAGGGTGTTAAGTCGATTAATTCTTGTTCGATTAATCGAACAATTTTAGACGATTAATTGTTCGAATAATTTAAAATTGCTAATACATATCGGTTAAATGATTAATCGAAGAGTTTATATCCAATAGTCGAATAATAATAATATACAGAATTTTTTTTGAAAGCTTAAGTCGAATAAACAAACCAAATGTACGTGCCCGTTGGAATTAAAAAAAAAAACATTCATGTATTACATGTAATGTTTGTTAAATTTTTTCAACACAATTTAACAATTTATTTAAAAAAAGAAAAAACGACAAAGGTATGTTAACTCAAAGATTTATATTAATTTAACGGGTATGTTCTAGAAATCGCAATGAAGTGAAATCGAAATCGAACGATGGTATAAATTTAATTATTTACAAAATGACCGTAGTTTTTCGTGGTTTTAAGTGTTGTTTTTGCAGAAACAATAGATACTTAAAGAATGAAGTAGATAATATCGAGTATTTTTATGAACTTTGTCGCAGGGTCGCTTTTAAAATTTGCTCGATTTTAAATCCACTTCATTTAGATTTCAAGAACACACCCGTATTTTTGAACAAAATAGTTCATGCGTCTCTCCCTTCAGAATGAGTTTGGTTTAAAAATATTGTACGAAGGATAAACCTAATTATGCTAAATAAAACAGGTGTCAAAAAATGTATTTACGTAAATGGTCGTCAACAACTTCACCAATTTGCCACTTACACAGAGACTATAACATAGTACCTGAAGGAAATGATCCACCAACAAAATACAAGTGGTCCAATAAATAAATATCTTAAACAAGATGCTTCGGTCCATTCTCTAGAGGAAATTATTTGCAGAAGCATAGCAGAGGGTGCAATGTCCGTGCAAAGTTTCAAAAAATTCAAAGTTATATTGACTCTTTTAAGATTTAAGTGCCCGAAGGTGAAGCAACAATTAGGAACTACATTGACAAGTTTTATTTAAAAAAGAATGGTAATTTACTCAAGTACTATTTTTTTTATTTTAAACTATCGAAAAAAATCTCGTAATTTAAAAAATTTCGATTAATCGTTTAATCGGACAAAAATAAAACCCGATTAATCACACACCCTAGTTTAAACCCAATTTAATAACACTAAGTATTTTGCCATCTTTTAAGAATGACTAAATACTGTCTATTGTTTATGTTTATAGACTGATGCAAAATTATTTGAATGTCCCACATCAACCCAATATGCACAAATTTTATGCCGCATAGAGAAAAAGTTGGCCAAACATATTGGACCAGAAGAATTTGTCCAGTGTAGTAGTAACGTACTATTAGATAAGCAGGTAAGAGTTGTTTTTCGTTAATTCAAGAGTCGAAAGTGTTAGATTTTAAACTTTTATATCAAAAGATAAATAAATACATCAACATAAATAGTTGTGGTTTTTATATTTAATTTATTATTTAATTAATAATGACTAATTGAAAACATAACTTTCAAAAGACCATTTTAAATAAAACAAAAAATTATTAATATATATAACTTTTTGTGAGTTGTCTTTTTAACCAATTTTTTTTTTTTTTAATTAAATTATTAACTCAGAAAAAATGGGACCAACCATCATCTTCGGGTGGACCACCAGGCGTACAAGATCCCAAAAAGACATGTAATTTGGAAACATATCTTGATTGGTCAGCACGTTTACGTTTATTTGTATGTAACGAAATACTACAGGTGAGTTATTATGTATATAAAAAGAAATAAAAAATAACAACATAATCTACCAAAAAAAAAAAAAAAAAACATAAAATATAATGAAAGAAAGGAAAACAGACAACAAAGAAAAGAATTAACCTAAATTAAGTAAATAAATTGTATCCCTTCAAAAGATATTGCTATATATTCTATACAAGATTTACATGTAGAATGAAAGAAATGTAAATTGTATTCGTTAAATAAATACAAGAGCAACAGCAGTTGTAATAATGAACTATGTATGTGCCTCATATGTTCTCCTTAGTGAAGAGAAAATATACATACACCACACATCATGATAATCAACAATTCCTTTTCGTATGTTGCAGAAATAAAATGTCACAGTAGTACAAAGTAAAAAAAAGTTTAAGTGGTGCAAACAAAAAATTAAAGACGGTGAATGTCACAATGATAATTTTTGATAATATTTCACCTACTTCTAATCAAAAGCACTAATTCCCAAGAGGGTTTAACTTTGAAGTTAATTGCCAAAGTATAGTTTGCATAACCTTGCTTAATAGACTGGTCGCATCTTGTATGGGATTTTTTTTTTTTTAAATTTAAATGTTTGCGCTGCTTTAAATATGAGGTTTGGTGTAAGAAATCAAGTCCTAATTTTTCAGATCAATCCGACGGTGCCTAGTCGTGCCAAGTGGGGCCCAAAGTTCCCCATATGATGAAAAAAACATATATTCAATCAGATACTAGTTGAAAAGCCGGTCCCAAAGACAGAAAATCAAAAATCTGGCTTCGTAACGATCTTCCGCAGAGAAAGTACTTTAAGTATGCCAAATTTCAGCTTCATATGTCATCCGATGGCTTCAGAAAGTAGCGGAAATAATAGGACATACATACAAACATCCGCAAATACTAAGAAATTATATATTGTATAGATATATTAAAGTATCTGCTAATTAATATTTTAGTATGATACGAAATAACGATTTTTAACCTAATTCAGGTACGCTGAATCCAGTGGTGCTAGCCGTTTTTTAGGTTAGCTCTGGTTTTCGAGATATACCGTTATTTCGAAAATGAAGGAGGCTGCACAACATATGTTCGGGTTACTCAAAAACGCTTTAGCTTATTGAAAAAACAAAAAAAAATCCGAAATTCCGCAATAATATTTACTTTACCCAATAAAAATTTTTATCATTTTGCGAAGCACTAAAGGTACATTTAAAAAAATAAGCGCTTCAACAGATTTGCCAAAAATTGGAAACACATTGAAGCTAGCACCTTTAAAAGTGGAATTTTTGACGAAGAAGTGGTACGAATTTTAACAACATCGCACTTAGATTTTTTGAAAAATTTTTGTATAAATGCGTTAAAATTCCATTACGTGCGTGCAGATTATAAAGAGTTGCTTGAGTTAACACTCCATTTTATTGGGGAGCGGGTACCAGATTTTTCACAATTTCGTTTGCCTGGTGCAACATCGCATGCACGATTCATGTCAAAGTGCATTTATTGTTACAAAATATTTCTATTTCGCGAACAGTTCAAATTGACAGCAGCAGAATATCATATATGTACCTTATTGGTTCCGATGTGTGAACGCTATGGAAGCGCCAAAACTGGATCTTGATTTCATTCAAATCGTTGTATCTTATTTTGATAAAGAAGTTTCGACTGCATTGTTGCAAAAAATAAGAAAGCATTTGTGGTATTTGACAGAAGAAACAGTTGGCCTTGCATTTTTTGATGAAAGCGTGCCGTTGGAAATAAAAAAGATGATGGTCCAAAAACTCGACATCGGCAATGACATACATGGAAATTATGAAAAAATTTCGAAAAGGAATGTTGTCAATATGGATGAAATTTTCTCTTACGTGTCAAGAGATATATCCGATTTTGTTTCTCCACTGACAAAGAAATTTTTTTCCCGATTAGCCATAGATCCAAAATTTTTAGAATCGGAACCTTCTCAATGGCAGCAGAGGGATGATTACTGCGCTGGAAAAGCTGTCTGTCAACATTTGAACGTTGTAAATGATGCGGCAGAAAGAGCAATTAAACTCATCACGGATTACAATAAATCGTTAACATACGATGAGACAGATAAGCAGTACCTACTCCAAGTTGTTGAGCACTATCGTCATTTATATCCGTCCCACAACAAATCGTCTCTTTTAAAATAATCAACTTAATAAAAACATTCAAATAAATATATTTTACATTTTTTTTTTTTTAATTATTGTAGAAGCCTAGCTGCGCTTTCCAATTTTTAATGAATTTTTTAAAAATAAAAATTTCGAAATTTTTATAAAAAAAATTATTTTTTTTTTTCAAAAAAAAATTATGTTTCTAAAACGACTGCGTATATAAGAAAATAGTTTTACCTTTCTAAAAGTAAATTTTATTGCAGAATTTCGGATTTTTTTATTTTTTTCAATAAGCTAAACCGTTTTTGAGTAACCCGAACATATGTTGTGCAGCCTCCTTCATTTTCGAAATAACGGTATATCTCGAAAACCAGAGCTAACCTAAAAAACGGCTAGCACCACTGGATTCAGCGTACCTGAATTAGGTTAAAAATCGTTCGTTCGTATCATACTAAAATATTAATTAGCAGATACTTTAATATATCTATACAATATATAATTTCCTAGTATTTGCGGATGTTTGTATGTATGTCCTATTATTTCCGCTACTTTCTGAAGCCATCGGATGACATATGAAGCTGAAATTTGGCATACTTAAAGTACTTTCTCTGCGGAAGATCGTAACGAAGCCAGATTTTTGATTTTCTGTCTTTGGGACCGGCTTTTCAACTAGTATCTGATTGAATAGATGTTTTTTTCATCAAATGGGGAACTTTGGTCCCCATTTGGCACGACTAGGCACCGTCGGATCGAGCTGAAAAATTAGGACATGATTTCTTACACCAAACCTCATATTTTAAGTAGCGCAAACAATTAAATTTAAAAAAAAAAAAATTGCGACCAGTCTATTGCTTAACCTACTGCCAAAAACAACCAAAAAGTATCTCAAATGTATTTAAAAAAACATAACATAAACCTTGCTTAAGTTCGATATGGTTTGCCTCATATGATTTACATGCGTTCGCACATTTGCTTAAGCCAACTTGGGCACATTATGGTTGGGGGCTTAAGCTTGGCAGAAACTATTTTAGGATATTGAAATTTTTTGTATCTCCACCATGATCATACTATTGTTACGGACTATCATTTTATTGCTAGTGGCAAATGTTTACATGTAATCAAACAATACATTCTTTAAATCAAACAATACATTATTGCAGAACCCAGTACAGTGGTAGAAAATTTATTCTGCAAATAATGTTATAATAAGGGTTTTTAATAAGATGAGTCTTCAACTTTAGCTAAAATGTACAATCGCATAACTAAAACGTCTGCAGTAACTTCAAAATCTCTGTCAATTTATTGTTTTTATTTTGAATTTTCATTTTTGTTTTGTTTTTCATTTTCTATTCACAAATGTATACAATTCACTGAAAGTATGGTAACATTGTTGGGAAAATAATTGTCTACATGTGATGCCCGTAATTTCTACAAATAGATATCTGTTTGTGTTCGTACCTAAAAGTTATCTTTAACTATCCGGTAAAACTGTTATTTTAATATTAATTTTGCCTGTGTTTTTTCCTTTAAGTTTTTTTTTAAATATGGCAACATCAGTATTTTTATTATTTTTTTGAACTAACTGTCAAAAATCGATGGTATGACTATGGGACCCTTAAGACTTTGTGGGATAGTTTATAAAGGCCTTTAATAATCCAAATATTAATGTAAAAATTTTAATTAATACTATTATAATTCTGTAATTATAATTTAGGGTTATTCAATTAATGCAGTTTATTAATTGTAAAAAAAAATTTTGAAATCGAGTTTTTAATACGATGCTTTCCATATAAAGTACCAAAGGACCAAAATTAAACGGCGTTACTCAGCCCTTTAGTATAATCTTGTAGGTCGTCTATTTAGAAATATTTCTTTTATATTGTAATCGAAAATCCGTATTCTTAGCATTTGCACTAAGTTGCATTTTAAGTATTTCAATTATGTATTTAACAGAAAAAGAGTCACTGTGCACTATCCTCACGTTGGTCACATATTGTCAAACAGCAGGTATTGTATACCTTTCACATTTATGACACTACCACAGTTGAACTTTTTTTTACAAAAATCTGTAATATATTTCTTTACGAACTTACAAGTATGTTAATTTATTCGTTATGTGTACAAAATTTCTGACCTTTATGTATGTCACTGAATTTTAATAAATAATGAAGTGTATGAACCAACTTTCAGCCAGTCGACTGCTTTACTGTTTGACAACTTATTATTGTAAAAGTACTACTACATCCGCTTCCTTTAATACCTTTTATATACACCTTTTATTTGGGGAAAAGAAATCACAACTTTGCTCATCAACAATTCTCTTCAGTAATTTTTTTCTTATCCCATTTATAATTTATTAAAAAAAAAATAAGAGAAGAGATGAAACTTAAAACTTTGTCAACACATGTCCATTCATGGATGAATGTTTGCTCCGTTTATTGAAACATTTTTTTTCTCACAGGCACGTAAAATCACCTAAAATAGGTAACTGTGTATTTCCGGTGAGGCAAACGTCGAGAATGTTTTATTGTTTGTTAGCAAATTCAAAGTTGATTTTTTCACTTCTGTGTATTTTTTGGGCAATTTTTTAATTAAAATTTTTAAACGAACGTGTCTATTTGTTGCTATTGAGGTTTATAATATTTACAAGCAACATAAAATATTTATGCAGAAACGAACAAATGTAGATTAGGAATGGCAGACTAAAAGACAATTTTATAAATATTTAAATCACATTTTTGGTCAAGTCAAGCAAACTGGTCATTAAATAAAATGAACTTTTAAAAGGTAAATGATAAATTGCTTTTGATGTATGTGGGTCATTGACCTGAATCATTTATTTAAAATTGCAGGCTATGCTATACAGTCGCTATAAAATTTATTTATTTCACTAGGTAATCATATTCATTTTGCTAAACAATTTCTACTTAAGAACAGACTGCTTTTAACAACACTCTAAAGTTTTTATTTTGCCATAAAATACTGTAAATTGACAAAATAGGTTGGAGAATAAACATATATATTATTGCATAGGGTGTTTTTTGGCTGCATGAGAAATTAAAATAAAAATACAAGACAAAAATTTTGTGGGAAAGAAATTTGTTCCGGCATATGTGCATACGTTGCGGCTAAGAGTTACATGGTCAATTCGATCAGTCCAATCTCCAACTAGCGTTTCTAATAAATCTGGCCGTACGGCGTCAATGGTAAAGGCAAAATTCTAAATTTCACTTGAGATAAAGTAGAATTATGTGATTTAAATAAAATTACACCTGGGCCCTGTTTTTCACAAGTAAAAGTTACAAATTTACAAGTAAAATACATTAAAAAAGCAACAATTTTCCTTGTAGATTTGGAACATGAAGTTTTGAGAAACAGGGCCCTGATATAGAAAAAAACATTATATTTTCTAAAAATCGTTTACAAAAAATAAAAACACACAAAATACATTTAAATGATATCAATAATAGTCAAAAAATATCGATTCTTATTAAAATTTAACAAAAGCTGACTTAAAAAAAATTAATAAAAGGAACAATTAAGAACTTTAAATAATAAATCCAACTTCTATATTTGGTTCGGGGAGAGTTACGTAAGGGTAAGCGTCAAACGAACTATCAAACTGCTTTCATATATATGACTAGTATGCTCTGGAAACCCATAAATATAATTTTATTCATGCCTGAACAACGCTAACATATTATTCATGTTAACTTTTTCAGTCATCGATACGCGCAACTTATAGGCGACTTTATGTTTTTTTTTGGATTAGATTAAGACCCCTCGACAGCAGTGTCCATTGCATTCAGCAAAATGCACCGTTTAGTGGTGGCATCCTCGGACCTTATTTTTCAAAAATTAAGCCAGCAGGTGGATTTCGGACCTGACAATAACTCTCCAAGGTCCTGCAATATAACACCTATCGATTATTTCCATTGAGGTCACGGGTAAAGACTGATAAACCAGCAACAATTGATGCCTTGGAGACCTAAACATTGTTTGTGTTGCTCGTCACATACGGCCAACAATGCTCTAAACAGTCGCCCTTAACGTTTCGTCAAGGACAGTCAAGGAAGTCTGTTTTAAATGTTAATGCAATGTTTTCGCAGAATAAAAGAATGTCCATTTTTATATTAACAATGCAATACAATACTCACTGAATAACACCTGTTTTACACATATAAGAAATCACGTAAAATAAAATCATAAAAGTTACACCCGATTCGGGTAATTATTCACAAGTTGGCAACACTGCTTCCAATGCCTAAAAAATTGCTGAGATTGTGAAAGATTGTTAAGCATGCTCTAAGGCCAAGTTGTGTCGTTTTCGTTGATGTTTAGATTATTTATTTTTGAAAACAAAAAATTCAATCAGCGTAGCTCGATAGCACTTGTCAATTACCACAGCAGTTCCTTGTTCATATGGGCATTTCCATTTTGACTTGACGAGATATTTGTACGACAAAATAAAAAAACAAAATTAAATGACGACGTCAAATATGTTAAAAGGGTTTTTATATATGCAAAGTAATGAAGTAGAAAAAAAATTAAATCAATCGACGCTGAGGATTTGCAAACATAAGCAAAAATATGCGCTGGCGTGACGTTAAAAAACAGAAGTGGATTTTGACCTGCATTACAAAACTGAATTAGACTGCGATTTGAGCTAGAAGTTTTAAATAAAACCTTTTAATAGTTTTAGATTTATTTTTCAAGCTATCAAATTTAAAAATCTTTGCTCGTTTAAGGTACATACATACGGGCATTTTTAGCAAAAGGTCTACTTTTTATAATGTAACTCAAGAGTGCAAATAAGGTTGTGTTTTAGGACCATGTTGTTCAACCGTTATCCCTTTTATTACTAAATGTAGAGTTAGTTTGCGCTTATACCAAAATATAAAAAAGTAAGTTTTACATTAAAAATTTTTTGAGAAACAATTTAAATTACTTCTAACGTTGCGTTACAAACTGGATCGCTGGAACTGCCCATATCTAAGGAGCCTGAGAACAGATTTATTTAGTTATTTTTTTTTGTAATCAAATTTTCACAAAATGGAAGCGGTTTTTAGCGTTAAACTTTCCAAGCCGTACTGAATGGACATGTCAACAATGTTTGACATTCTCAGCTGTCAAATTATAGTTATCGCTATCGAAGGTTTTTATGCAGGTAAAACAACACCCAGTATATACATACAAATGCAATTTTAATGCTGTAATATACATCTCTTAGGTATAAAACGACATGTGGATTATTAAGAAACATATATTTTCAACAAGGACATTGTGACTTTAATGAAAAAAAAATTATAACTCAAATATTTTTCATCAACTCTAGCCCCCACTTCCACGAGTAATGAATTAGAATACATTAACTTTGTCATTTCCTGTGTAGCTCTAGCTTCCACTTAAGTCCGCCTAAAACATTAACAAATAATAGTTTTGTTGTGAAATTTGCTTCACTTTATTTTTATGGGACTAGAAATATTCTTTAATACCCGCTAAACTGTGATGAAAAATAACACAATCAAATTAGGTACACATTCCTTTTATGTAATTAGAAATTGTGACGTGAGATTTTTAGAAGATTGGCTCATAATTCAAAAAAAATCCATTAAAGTCTGCTCTCGAAAATATTAACTCTTGGTGACGGGTATTAAAGATTCGGCATAGACAAATATAAAATTTTTACTTTTTTATACAACGGAGTTTTTTTTATATGAAAGGCTATTAACGGGATGCTTGTCAAAATATTGTGACTTTTATATTAAAGCATAAAGTACATACAGAAGGGTTTTTCCAATTTTAATTCTTAATAAATAAAACTTGTGATGAGCGATAGAAGCCACAGGTAAAGCAATTATTCTTCAATAAGTATTTTTATGTTGAAGACCTGAGATTATTCGCAAATATATCGTATTTCTATTAAATATAACCAACAATTTTCAAAAGATTTTGTTATTCGTGCTTAATTCCCAGTTTTTATTATTGATAAAAACACTTGAAATTTATTGTTGATGGGATAAGCTATTCCTATGCGCATTTCACTGGTTGCTTAGGCCAGATCATCAGGAAACTTCATCCATAAAGATTTTAGAAAAACTAAAGATATTAAACCAAATAAAAATGTTAAACGTATAAGACTTATAGCAACAGTTCTACTTGTAATAATATCAAAGTTTAAACAAAACAACATCAACAATAAACAGTGCGTTCATCTCATCTTACATTCCCCGCTACAATTAGTTGAAATTCTCTCAACATTATTTGTAGTTGTAAGTAGGTTAAGAAAAACAAAAAAAACAAAAACCAACAATTTTTTAATTTATAAAACAAATATTCAAAACAATGTTGTTTAACATTTGCTCTCATAGTATCTACCAGGGAAGATATTTTGATATTCCGTTGTTAATAATTTACACAGTTTTCATCAACTTTAAAAAACTTTTCAGCTCAGTTGTGAAAATTTGGCAAATTTTAATTTTTAGATTCTAGAAAAAAGAACAAAAGAGTGTAGCCAAATTTAACCAAATTTAATTATATCTCTCTTTACTAACATGATTTTGTTCTACATTAATACTAATTGTTAGTCAAATCGGCTAACATGAATATAACTCCGATTTTTTTTGTTAGCTTCACATGAAATAATTTTAATATTTTTTTAATTTGATAACTTATGTGCTGTTTTCACAACACAAGTGACTGAACGTGTAGTAAAATGTATATGGAAAACACTCAAAAAACTGAGTGCTTTTCATATAAATTTTATTACACGTTCAGTCACTTGTGTTGTGAAAACAGCACATTATTTTATCCAGTGTCTAAAAAACAATAATATGAAAGTTTTCCAAAATAATTTAATTTTTGCATTTATTTCATTAAAGGTGCTCTTCTAGGAACACTTTCGCAAACACAATTTTTTTAATGAAAAATATAAGTAAAAAAATAAAAATTAAAAATTTTAAATTCATTGGTAATTTAAGAAAACATGTCAAATAATACTGAAAAGGCAAAAAAAAATATTTCTTATTTCATTCATTTTGACTAACATGACTTCAAAAACTCAAAAATAGCATTACTTACTGCAGCAAAGTGACCGTTATAAGCAGGAGCGTACCATCAACTGAGATTACAAAAAAAATGAGATCTTTTCATAGCAGCAAAAAAAAGTTACACGCAAAAATAAAAACAGTGTTAGTCAAAATGACTAACATTAGTACTGCAGCGTTAAAAATTTTGTAAAAATTTCAGAAACATGTATATTTAAAAAATACTAATAGTTTTTTTAGCCACTTTATTTATATAATGAATATAAAAATATGCATATTAGGAAATATAAATCGATATATATTAATAGTATATATTCTAGCAAAATATTTAAAATACCAATAACGTAGATATTTCAAAGTAGTTCAAACACAAAGAAGTACAACCACTTAAAAATACATACTGATCATTTGCGGAAACGTTGTTGTACTTTCTTAAAATTTATAAATAAAACTAACAATTTCCCTGATCATATCATAATAAAAATTTTATTACAACCTAACAAGATCCGAAAGAACCAAAATTTGGCAATACAAATACAACAAAAAAATTCCCTTAAAAATTTTGACCGATATGTAAATATTCCAACCCAAAAGTTTGTCGGTGTACAAAATACTTTACTTGCTATGGCTTGGTTTTCTTAAACCGCAATTAACGTCTTTTAACTTGTGAACTTATTAAAGCAAATGAGCATCTTAATGCTATTTAAGTTGACAGCTGGACTACAGTTTACTAAGTGCTGGATTAGTACAAGAGTTTAATTAGAGGGAAATAAGAATAGATTTAAATTAAAGTTAGAGAAAATTTAGCATAAAGCTATAGTAGATTTAGAGAAAAGTTAGACTAGAGTTAGGGTAGAGTTAGAGTAGAGTTAGAGTCTAGTTAGAGTAGAGTTAGGGTAGATTAGAGTCGAGTTAGAGTAGAGTAAGGGTTAGAGTTAGAGTAGAGTAAGAGTAGAGTTATAGTAGAGTTAGAGGAGAGTTAGAGTAGAGTAAGAGCAGAATTAGAGTAGAGTTAGAGTAGAGTTAAGGCCCAAATACATTGATCAAAATACTCATCAAGCATTGTGGTAGTATTAGTGAAAATGTGTTTGTATGTGTGACACCGACAACGCTTGATGAAAAATCAAAAAATTTAGATATGACGGCGAATATTACGTCCAGCACACGTACACGTTGAATTCGACGGTTGGACAAGCATCTGACAAGTGTATTTGGCCCTTTAGAGTAGCGTTAGAGTAGAGTTGAAATAGAGTTAGAGCAGAGTAAGAGTAGAGTTATTGTTAGTAAGAGTAGAGTTAGAGAAGAGTTAGAGTAGAGTAAGAGTAGAGTTAGAGTAGAGTAAGAGTAGTGTAAGAGTCGAAATAGAGAAGAGTTAGGGTAGAAGTAGAGTAGAATTAGAATAGCATTAAAGTAGAGGTTAAATAGAGTTAAAGTGGACTACATTAAAACGAGGTTGAATTTGTTATAATACAATTAAATTTAAATAGGTATGGGATATTGTAAAGTTTGCGTAGATTCAGAGTAACATTGAAATAAGATAGATTGTAACTTAAATAAAATATTTTACAAAAATGAAAAAAAATGAGTTTTTAAAAAACACAGTCTTAAATAATAATTCTGAAAAATTAATTGGTATTGTGGTTATTTTGTTGCACTGTTCTATGGTTTTTAATGCAAATTAAATATCAAAATTTGGATTAAAAACCATAGAACAGTTCAACAAAATAACCACAATACTAATTATTGCTAAGGCTTAGTCACGGGCTCTATGTTTACATTTGTCCTTCAAGTTATACTGAAAAACGTCAACAAGAAAAAGAAAGACAAAAATTAAAAAAAACAAAAAATTTTACTTTGGACTTCAAGAAGAATTCTTGACAAAAAGTACGAAAAATCAGAAGTAAGGAAGAACATATACATAAAATCAATTAAAATAGATAATTATAATCATTCAAAGCAAATTTCGATCTACCAAAGGTAAGAAATACAATTTGGTTTAAAGATGGCTGGCGAGTGTTGAACGTCAAAACCCTCTGAAGAGATTGAGTGGCTGCAATCGAAACATGTAAGGGTGTTCGTAAAAACGCTTGGGTTCGAGCCTCAGGCCAGTCAAGAATGAATAATTATCAATAAATTTAAATTAATTTCATATTGTAATTCTGAAAAATTGTTTCAATTTTTACTTATTTTCCCAACAAGTAATTTTTTGACCGACTTTTACTTAAAATTGGAGGGTGCAGAGCTAAACCGAACCAAGTCATAAAATAAATTGCAAATATGTATTTCAAAGCTCCTGAGAAATTCTACGCAAAGTTTACCTCTTTCCAGTTCTGTAACGGACTAAATAAAAAAGTGTTTCGTTCCGGTAATAAACCCAAGACACTGGCTCCAGAAATTAGAGGACTTTTAATTATTCAAACTCAAAATATTTTCGTATTTTCTTTTTTTCATTTGGTTCGCTACAGCTCTGAGCCCTCCAATTAAATTGAACATATGAACTACAATTATTATAGCGACTTTTTGTATTATGTAGAATATTTTAAAGGATATGCTTAAATGTTTGTAGAGATCAAAGTATGATAATTAAGCATAACGGTATTGCAACGTGACCCAATTTCAAGACAAGAGCAATAAACAGAAATGTCCTTAAAAGATTTTAAAAGCCACAAAACTTTGCTAAAATTTACCAGCTAAACATAGTTCTCATAATTTTTAAAAATCTTCTAAAAATCTCCTTTTTAGAAACAACTATAAGTATTATAAATAATCTCACTTTTTTCTTGTTTTTTTTTTAGTGTGGTGGCATACAAGAACGCAGTAGATGTGTAGAGCTGTGGAGTGGAGTAGCACAATATTGTTTGTTGGTTGGAAATTACAATAGTGCAACCGCTATATTAGAAACATTAGAATCACCGCCAATAGCACGTTTGAAAATCACGGTAAGTAGATTAAAACAAAAAAGAGTACGAACTTATTTTCCCAATCTGTAGAAAAAGTGCAAAGCCAGATAAAACTCATACATACACGTCTTTCTAGCTAAAATATGCAAACATATTGTGTTGGTGTTGATTTTGCATTATAATATTTACAAATTCCAAACATGTCTTCTTCTTTGTTAGATAGGGAGGACGCTTTCACAAATTTGCAATTATCATGTAGAAAAATTGTTGCAATAATTAGGAATTGTCTAAAGTATGATCAAAGAACGTGATGCAACTTAAAATCAAACAAGAGCGAAAGATACCATGTATTGCTAAACACAAAATAAAAAGTTTCTTTAACTCGATGTTTACAATATCAAATCCTTTTTTTTAGAAATGAGTTTGAATGTAAACAAGTAAAAATGGCCTTATCAACAGTGCGAATCTTTGATACACTTTACCATTGCTTGTCTGGTATAAAATTTAACTGAGCCAAATTTTACCACATTTCCATTACTATTCATGGTTTTGGCGAAAAACAGTGGGTACGTTTGAAAATTCAGTTCTTGTGCATTGGTAAAGTTTAATGTTCATAAACGTATCATCTGTAAGAAACACAACTTCCATTAAACATCACTATATTGAGAGAACATTTAATTTCACCTGTTGTCAGTTCATTGACAATTGTTTCGCCAATTTCTCGTTTCACCATAATTGTGCACTTAAGGCAATTCATTAAATATTTCGTCACAAAATCTACAAAGAACTGATTTTGTGTTGTTAGCGCTTATTCCAAGACGCTTTCATATTTATTCACTTTTAGGCTTCCCATGGTTTAATTAAAGTTTATGATTAAACTTCGTCAATATTAGATTTAAAAACACAAACCTTCTTTACAAGTTTTCTTTATGTCTTTCGGTTTAATGAAGTGTTAGTCCAATTTAGTCAGCTTTTTAATATTTAATAGCAAACGATGTATTCAAAACGCTAAAATCGGAGGTCAATATCTTATATAGGTTCTATAGGTTTGATACTTTCTAACTTCATGCATTCGATGCGTTTATGTATTCTACGCGTGTGCTGTCTAATTTATCATTTAAATTTTACACTGATTCTATTTTTTTTGTTAGATGAATAAACGCATCAACGCTTTGTGTGGACCTCTAGATTAGAACCCCTTTGAAATTACAGATTAGAACATTGATAACATTGTAAGTAAAATTTGAACTTATTAAATGACACAGAAAAACGCCGAGACACCCCATCTTAATTAGGTCCTTAGAATACTGTGGTATTCTTCGTTTTAAACGATTAGTTAAAATCAAGAGATATTGCATTTTTAATTTTGTATTGCCTCTTAAGCGATTTGTTGGTGCTTTAAGGAAAATACATCAAATTCTCTTTTTAAATTACTTTACTTTAGTTTATTTGTCGAATTTAAATTCTTATTATGACGGCCTTCCACCTTCCGGCTAGTACAATTCATTTATTTTTAATCCAATTTTGATCAATTTTATAATGCATATAATTGTTAAAATAAGGGTATTCAAACGAATAACTGTTTTTCGATTATTCGAACAATTTTGGGTAATTAACTGTTCTAATAATTTAAAACTGCTTTTCTTCGATTACCGAATAATTCGAATAATTTATGTCGATTTATTGATTAATCGAAAATTTGTTTATCACAGTATTCGTTTTTTTTTCTTTTATGTATAAAAACAAGCCGGCTTATTTCAAATACCCTTTTATTGTTTCTTAACTCAGGAAAATTTCCATCGAGTAACAATTCTTCAAAAAAAGAAACCAAAGATTTTGGTTCTAATTTATTTTTAAGAATGTTTATTACAGACTTACCACATTAATTCATATCAAGGAGATAATTTTGTAGACGAATAAAAATAACCTTCTATCATACCATAACAAGGCTATTAAAATTGGAAGACCAATTTTAAGAAAAGACGAGAAAAACAACACAGAAATTTATAACGCTTTACTTTCAATCTCTCCAACGTCAACAATAAATGAAAGAATCTTTTCTAAATTAAGTTTCATCAAAACAAAAGAAAGAAATCGTTTGAAACATATACATTTAAACTCTTTTTAAAAGATTATATTAAAAGTTTATCTTAAATTTTGACTCTATTTTTATTTAAAAAGTTTTCCTCTTTTATTACCTTTTGTTAAATTGTTGTTAATGTTTATAATAATTTCTTTAT
Organism: Pollenia labialis; assembly: GCA_949318255.1. Classification (NCBI taxonomy): domain Eukaryota; kingdom Metazoa; phylum Arthropoda; class Insecta; order Diptera; family Polleniidae; genus Pollenia; species Pollenia labialis. Next base: position 121,653,342 of record OX439141.1, read on the forward strand.
AATAAACAATGTAATTTTTGGCCTTAGAGTAAGGTGTCGACAAAAAAATAAATAATGGTTTTTCAAAAGAGTTTTCGAAGCCTTTTTCAATAAATAGTATAAAAAAAGCTTGCGACACAAACGAAACAGACGATAGAATATCTCTAGATTTTGACCTAATTATTTAAACCGGAGTATGCCACTGTCCAAAATAAGGTCGGCGTTTGTCTGTGTCATTTTGACGTACTTACATTGTACTAAGGAATTGCCATATGATGCATTTAAAATGCAATATATTTAAAGATACCCAAATGAATTCCCAAAAAAACATAAAATAATATATGAATAAAGAATTCCATCTTTATATGTATATAAATAAACTTTGTGATCTGAATGATATGACACAGTTTGAAGTCATATAAATGTTTTAATTAATATATAGAACATTTGTGTATGTTATAGTTTTACATATTTTTAATGACGCATATGCAAAAGTTGTAAATATTTACAATGCCGTTTCCAGGAATTTTTTTCTTTATTAAATACTTAATTTTTTGCAATTTCAATATTTTTTTCTGTTTTCTACGACGAAAAGAGATGTGCATTTCCAATATTTTATATATGCTTTTTGCTTTATACCACGCAGCTTATTATTTATTTAAAAAACAAATATCTGGGTACACACACTATACAATTTATCGAAATGTATACGAGGCTATACTGAAAACGCCCTTAAAAATCCGACTACATACCATAGGGGAAAGGCAAGTACCACCAAACTTGTCACGTAACACCTCTTAGATTTAAGGATTCGGTAGTCATTAATCTTTATATGAAAGTTACTGAAATTTACTCTGAAGTTTTATTTGCTAATATCTTTGGATTTTCTTAAATTTTTTGGGCGATTGTTTCCTGATTATCTTCCTAAGCAACCAGTGAAATGCGCATAGAAACTAGCTTATCCCCTGTTTACCTCTAAACTGATGGCGACGGTGTTCCCAGCCCAGGGTTCTATTTTAGATGAACTTGGACAACTCGAGGCGCCGCTGCCATCAAATGGCTTATTTTAAGTAAATATTTAAAGTTTTTTATGTGTTCGAGTGTTCAAGTGAAATTTTATTGATCGTGGAAACTTTTAAATTTCAAAGTTTTAATAAACCAAGTTTTATAACGTCTAAACCGAATAATGAAAGTGTTTTTTATTTGGAGAAAAATTTCCTATTGCGAAAAAATCAATTTTTTTATTTTTTTCCAAAATTTGTTGTTACTTCTGAAACAACCATCGAGCACTTGGGCATCTGGTGTTATTGCAGTACAGCCATACCCAATCCCTAATACAGTCCATACCCTCTGAGATACGTAAGTGACGTTTTTATCCCCCAACAATAAATTTCAGTGTTTTTTTTTCAAGAATATAAACTGGGAATTAAGCACGACAAACAAAATCTTATTTATTAAATATTTTGTATTCCCAAAACTTTCTTTGATAATAAATTAGTTAAACCTATTCAAAAGACTTTCACAAGAATTGGGTAAGGCGCCTAAAGTTAAAAGAATTAGTGAAAGAAACAGATAAGAAAACCTTTTGAAATCGCTGCAAATGCGATATAGAAACAAGAATGCACAAAAATGCTACGGGCATAACTAAAAAGCATCCAATCCATTTTAAAAGAATTTGTTACAACTTTCAGCGGAGGCGGTATTAAGTGTATGTGCTGTGCACAGTTCAATTTCACCCGCAATCATCTGACAGACCTTTGTAAAAACCAACTCGTCACCTCGTCGCGAAAGCTGATGGACAAAATGCAGCATATTATAAAAAATGTGCTTGACCCTTACTTTAACGAAGATTTTTCTTTATGTCTTATATAATTTATTTAGCACTTATTCTAGCATTTATTTTGGATTTTTTTAAACAAAATCTAGCATTTTTTCTTCAATAAGTTTTGGCAACACTGATCCACAACGACCACATGAGAAATTAAACGTAAGAATTTGGCACTAAGCTGAATGCATAGAAGTCGACCATTCAGTTCTTTGAATTTATTCAAGATCAATCCGTTTAATTCACTGAATTCTTACAAAAACAACACACGAGTCGGAAAGAACCCGACCAATTGTAGGGGAATGTAAGAAAAGATAAACTCACTGTTTATTGTTGGTGTTTTGTTTTGGCTTTGATATTGTTACAAGTAAGACTTTGAGTGTTTATAATACTTATTCGCTTTACGGTTTTATTTGTATAATATTTTTGGCCTTTCTAAAATCTTTGGAAAAGGTTTCCTGATGAGCTGGCCTAAGCAACCAGTGAAATGCGCATAGAAGTTAGCTTTCCCTCAACAATAAATTTCAGTGTATTTATCAAATATGAAAAACTGGGAATTTAGCACGTCATACCAAAATCGTATTAATAATAAATTTTGTATTCCCGAAAATAACTTTGATAATAAACACACTGGATTGTTTAAAAAAAAATATTTTATTAGATGAAGACTATTAATATTCGTCTAAATACATAAAAAAGTTATATTTACGCATTTAGGTTTCTGCAAATCCAAGATATAGATAAGTGTTTGCATGCTAAACGTACCACTGTATGATTGGGTTAACAAATTTATAAAAAGTCGACATCTTTATGCGTGATCATGGTGTGCACCTCCTTAAACATCCTAAAAGTATGGATGAGTTCTGAAACCTCAGTTGCAAGACAGCTGTTGTTTTTAAATGCATTCTACAATGCAATTGTGTTATATTTAAAAATGGTATCTTCCATCCAAGGGAACACAAAAAGTTATTGTTGCGTACAAAATAAGCAAACTGTGCATCGTTTAACTTGATGATACATTTTTGACTCTGACTGTAAAGCATTCTGATCTTTAGGAACTCAGTTTATTTATGTTTAAAGGCATGTACAAACAAAAACTCATTCGGAATTTAAAGACTGAAGTTTTAAGAATCAAAGTATTTTTTTGACTCTGAATGTAAAGCATTCTGATCTTTTGGAACTCAGTTTATTAATGTTTAAAAGCATGTAGAAACAAAAACACATTCGAAATTTAAAGATAGAAGTTTCAAAGTATTTTAAACATAATTTCTTCTTGCCGAAACAGTTTAAATACACTTACTTATGTAAACGTCGTGTAAAAACCCAGCCAAAGAAAACAAATATTAAAAAAAAAAACATGGCTTTAAATTTAACATACGCAAAATAATAAGAGAGCAAAAATTGCAATAAAAAAACTGAAAAATGTTTTTGAACACTTTCACTGCAGTTTCATTGCATGCGTGTGAGTAGTAATAATAAACTCAGTGCTTTTATGGGTTGAAACGATGTGCTTGTGAAAGTGTTTTTTTATACACACACATTGTTGGTTTTTAGATCATCCGGGTTTGTCCTTTAAGCCAAGCCGCCAAACAAAACAACACAGTAAAAAAATGTTGTGTTAAATTTAATAGGTTCTTCTCATTCTTTTACAATAATGGGCGCAATAAAAGCATAATAAATTGTATATAATTTTATTCTTTAAATAAGCAAATTGAGTAAAAATAAGTATTTTTGGAAAATTTTAAGACCTTTAAAAAGACAAACGATAAGGAAATTAAAAATCCGAATAGGCAGTTTGACTGAGTTATGTCTCTATGTTAATAGATATGTAGTGGCGTATCTGCCAAAAAAAAGGCCGACCTTCATAAGTTTTTTGTTCCTAACATTTTCTTAAAACATACTTGCCATATATCTCCACCCCTTAAGGGGGCTCCCATACAAATATGGTCGTTGAATGAAATTCTTAAATTTGGCCCCTGCAGCACCTAGGATGCCTCTAGATGGTTCAAATATATGACCAACCCCACTTTATTTTTCATCTCAATCATTAATTTCTAACATATCGACCCATACAAAATGTTCAATGCAGACTAGAAAAATATTAAAGATTAAGTCCTATAAATGCCCAGGAGTCGCCCCTAGTGGGATATAATGTATGGCCGAGCTCAATCAATTTGTTTTATGTTTGTTTTGTTTGAAACTTCGCTTTTTATATGTCTGCAACAAAAATTTTAAAACGAGGATAAAAAATAATTTATTTTTTGCGAAAAAAATTATGTTTCTAAAATAACTACGTACCTTAGAAAAAAGTTTTACTTCGGAAATTCTGGCTTTTTTAGTTTTTTCAATAAGCTAAAGCGTTTTTAAGTTACTCGAACATATGTTGTGCAACCTCCTCCATTTTCGAAATAACGTTATACATATCTCGAAAACAAGAGCTAACCTAAAAAAACGGTTAGCACCATTGGACTCAGCGTACCCGAATTATCTTAAAACGCCATGTGCTCGAGTTGTCTGTTTTTTCAACTAGCACAGTTTTTTTAGAAAATACAGTAGAATCCCGATAGTTCGAAAACGCAAGGGACCGGCCATTTTTTACGAATTATAGGGGTTTTCGATTTAGCGGGGTTTCGATTTAACGGGGTTAAAATAAAATAAATACGAATTAACGGGGTTTTTCAATTTATTTACTAAAACGATAAAAAAACATAGAAAACAATTGTTAAAAATAAAATATATAAAAATTATTTTTTTAGATGTTTATTTATTTGAAAACGCACACACATGCAGAAGCAAAAACCCACGCAAAACAATAGCGGTAAACAAAAAATCATTCTTTTAATGTTTCTGTTGTTTTTATTACGAATTATAAGAGGGAGTTAGCAAACAATTACGATTTTTAAGAGGTTAAGAAGATATTATTTGAAAAAAAAATTACAAATTAGCGAGGGGACCAAAACGTATGGAAATTTTACGAATTAACGAGATTTTTTCAAGGGACCGACAGTTTATTACGAATTATCGGGAATTACGTCTAAGGTCGCAACATTGCGTTTGATATTTATATATTAAACCATATTTTTATAGGTAACAAAATTTTTAGATTTTGTTTATTTTTGTTTTTAATATCATTAATTCATACAAAAATACATATGTATTTACACAATTAACTCATTATTTTTTGAGACTTGCTCAATGTTTTTAATAATAACTGTTTTTGTTGAAAACTTTTAAATTTGTAAAAATACGATCTCTAAAAGTTAATAATTCAAAAAGAAGGCTGAAGTTGGTTATTAAACTGATAGCACTTACTTGCAGTGATGTTATACACTTTTTTGAAAAATCCCTTTTTCCCCTACGCGTTAAAAAAAAATTGTCTCTGCAAAAATCCCTACAACTTTTAAATGATAATATTTCAATATAATGCCCGTAACAGATATCTAGCTGTGCATAGATATCTATGGTGTAACGAATTTTTGATAATTTTAACATGTTTGCTTACCTACTGGTTGAACTGTAGTGTAATTTACACCATCGATTTTTGACAGTTAATTAAAAATATTAATAAAAATACAAATGTTGCCATATTTTAAAAGAAAACTTAAAGGAAAAAACACGTAGGCAAAATTAACGTTGGAATTACCAAACTATTTTGACCGGATAGGTAAAGATAACTGTTAGGTACGAACACGATCAGATATCTGTTTGTTGAAATAACGGGCATAAATGAAACAATTTGTATAAATGTATATAAATTTTATTAAAAAATTTCCCAGCTAGCATTTGTGCTATAATTATTTGTAATAATAACCTTAATGAGTATTCTAAGATCACTTTTGATGATTAAAAACACTTGAGCGATTGAAAAAGGATTCATATATGATTCATTGCCAAACAAGTAAAAGGATTGTCCAAAAACGAAGCCCAGCAATCATTGTCAACTAAAGAAAATAAATAAAAGGTCAAATGGTTTCTTCTTTTCTTTGCGAGGACCCGATAACTTTTATTTGGTTAAAAAAAAATTTTTTCAAATAAACAAAACCATAAGGGTTCAGCTTTAATCGGAGTAAAAATTAAAAACCTGATTAAAAAATTATTTAAAATATATAAAATATTAATAAATTGCTTAAAAAGAGATCAGAAGGTTGTATCACAAATTATTCTTTATAATGATTCATCGATAGGGTACCTTTTTCTTAAAACGAGAGCATCATTTATATTTGAAAAATTAAACCAACTGCGGATAGTTTTCTCGAGAAATAATTTCTATAATATTTGATTATGAAACTGGAATGCTGGATGGGCTATATAATGATAAATGAAAGAGAGCTAACTTCGACTATAGGGGGAAATTAAGTTTTCAATCAAAATTTTAATTTTTGTTGACTTTACTCCAAAACTTTTTGAGACACATAGTTTACAAATTATCTATTTCTTGCTTTATAAAATTAAGTTCAAAAGCTATCGAATCTTGTCAAAGAGTTTATCACAAATTTATGTTAAAATCAAAACTGAAATAACGGAAAGCGATGACTCACCGATATTAAACAATTTACAATGCTGCCCTATTAACAACCTTATAAGTATGCTCATACAAATCGAATAACGTTGGCAGCTGTATGCAGTTTTTCAATATTACCAAAAAGTCCATACATTTTAATGATTAAAAAAATCTGTCCCTTTTTCCTTACGGCCATTTTTTGAGAAGAAAATCCCTACAAATAGTGATTTTTCCCTACGAATAACATCACTGGCCCTATATTCCACCTAGGAACTACGGGAATTTAATAAAAAATAATAATATCACTGATTACTTGTAAGCCTTTGTACTACCCTTGGTAAGGCCCGCATATCTCTAAAAACTCCTAACAAAAATCTGTACTTCATTTGTACTTTATTATAAATGTTATATTTTTTAAAATACAAATTTAGAATAATCTGACTGTTGGATTGACTTTAGTGCTAAAGGTTTTAAGAAAAAAACATTCATAAATATTGTGAACTCATTTATTGTTTACAAAATAAAAAAAACAATGCTTTAAACAGTAAAAGTAAATATTCCTACTGGGGTTCTGTTTAAAGGCCAACGCAAAGTCATCTGACAAAATTAAATAAGAGCGTGCTGTATTTTCTTCTGACAAACCATCTGACATCACTGATGTTATTTGGAAAAAAAAATGTTGCTAGAAATCTCAAGGAAGCCGGCAGCGGTGGTGCACTATTGACGGAATCATTAGTCGGCTGAGGTTGTTACCTTTTAATTAAAATAATGTACAAACATATAAAAAAAAACGTTTCATTATTATATCCAAAATTGACATCTTCGAATTTAAAGAAAAAATATTTAAGATGGCTGAACTCTTTTACGGCGCAAATAAAAATTTTTGTGGCGGCCGCACTACTATGGGAAAAAACAGAGACAATGTCAGAAGCAATTTGCATGTACGTTTGTGACCGAATATTATAAAGCTTTTGTAATAAAACAGCAGTTTTGACAGACATGCACAATTACATACATGTCGTCTATATGCTCCTTACATAATAATTTTACTTTGATTAGTTAATATGAATATAAAAAAAGTTTTCAAGTCATAATCCTTGACTCAAAAAATTAATTTTCACTTTGTTTTGGTTCAGATAGTTTTTGAGACGCTCTTTAACATGGTGAAAAGCAGAAAGTCCTAACTTGCTTAGAAGTGTACTAAAGAGAACGAAGAGCACAAATGAAAGAAAAAACAATTTTATTAAAAATCGAGAATGAAGATAATACATGGATTTGAGAATAAAAGAAAAGCTATTTTGCACAAAAAACCCGAGAAACTGACGAAATACATTGTTCATCTTTAACAGCTGATTTTTCGAAATTTTGCTTTTGAGTCATAAGCCACATTTTCATAGACCAGTACCCATGTTCTGTAACTATAGTCAGAACTTCCCGCATCGAAAAGATGTGAAACAAAATATTCCATCGTTTCTCGAAAAGTGAGAAAAAAGTGTGTCTGTAACTCATGTCGAAAACTATGAAAAGAGATTACGTCGTTACGTTATAAATGTCATAACATTGCACTCGAAGCCGATGTGACATTGCAGACGGTGAGAACGTTAGTAACACATATCGTTAACGGCGACTAAAATTTACTAAAGTTAAAAGTTTTTTAACGACGGCGGTGAAAATACAACCGTCGGCTATACCAAGTAATGTAAAGTGCGACTTAAATGTTTGTTGTTTGCAAAAGAGCTTTGAAAATATTCGTATATTTTATAAAAATGTTAAAAGTAAAAGAATTAAACAATAAAAAATGTGCAAAGAACAAAATATTATTATTATTATTCTTTGTGTTTCGCATTTTTAATTGTTTTTTAGTGTGAAATTTTTTTCTCGCCCCATTTTTATTCGTGAGTTTGTTTGACAGTTCAAAGCGGGAACTTTTCTCACAAAAATGTTACAGACACACTTTTTCTGTAAATTGGCGAGTAATTTCCTTACGTGACAAATAGAAGTCGCCAATAAAATTACAGACACAGTTTAGTGAGAAAAGCTGTTTGTTTCAACATATGGCATTTTTGTTTCATTTCACACATTTCAATCGAAAAGTTTCTCGACGCGAGAGTTACAGAACACGGGCACAGGTCACAAAAAATAAAAAATTATTATACAGTTGAATTGTTAGAGCACTAGCGTCTTAGGTCATCAGCACAATTTTTCTTTAATTTGGGTTTATTTTATTGTTTAATAAAAATGATTTTTTCTTTTTATTTTTTTTTGCTATTTTTAATCCAAATTTTAATATTTAAATAAGAATAAAGTTCATCGAATTTAATTTTCATTAAATTATTTTTATGAAGAAAAGAATTCTTAAATAATTTCTCGGACAGGCTACCCTCACATGTTTCAATCGTAACCACACAATTTCTTCTGAGGGTTTTGCCGTTAAACACTCACAGCCATTAACGACTGCTGGCAGTCAATAATCAAACATCAATCTTTAAACCAAATTATATTTAACCTTTGGTAGATCGAAATTTGCTTTTTTTTATTGTTATCTATATTAATTGTTTTACATGTTCTTCCTTACTTCTGTTTTTCCGTACTTTTTGTCAAGAATTCTTCTAGAAGTCCAAAGTACATTTTTTGTTTTTTTTTTTAATTTTTTTTTTTGTCTTTCTTATTCTTGTTGACCTTTTCCAGCACAACTTGAAGGACAAATGTAAACATAGAGCTCGTATCTTAGCTTTTAACAATAATTAGTATTGTGGTTATTTTTGTTGAACTGTTTTATTGTTTTAAATCCAAATTTTAACAATTTAATAATTTTTCATCAAATTTAATTTTTATGAAGAAAGGAATTTTGCTATCTTATCTCGACTTAAGATGTTTAGTCAAAATGCCACAGAATTAATTTTTAAGTTGTAGAACAACCTACATACATTTCTTTACTTTTACTCCCCATTTTGCAGTATTTAGGTTAATTTTTGGTTCAGCGTACAATGTTCTGTACATGTAACACTTTCTAATGTTGCCTATAAGCACTCGAAGTGTTACATGTTGTGTAAGTTCAATAGCACAAAATTACAACTGTTATGGCAATTTTCTCAATGTATCGACAAACTGTCTGTTACTTAATGTCAACATAAATTTATTAGACCAATAAACTGTCCGTTAACGATTTTGGGTTTCTCAATATACCGACAAAAAACATTGTTTTCAGTTGGCAACACATCTCAAAATACATGAACAAGTTGGAATTCAGCTGATTGAATTTATCTGTACGGCAAATAAAAGGAAAATAAATAATTGGCAGATGAATGCTGGTTAGCTTTGCGACAGAATAGAAGCAAATGAGACATTGAGAAAACCAAATTTCTTTTATGTGCAATTTTTCGTTGGGAAAGTAGATACTCGAGTAATGAGAAAACGACCATCACACTTTTATTCATTAATGTATATCATGAGCGATTTCTAAAGCTATTTGAGCGGTTCTGCGCGCTATTTCGGTTTGTAAACAAATATTGGCATCACTTATGGCTTAGGCAAATTAAAACGATTATTGTATACATATAATTTTTTGATTTCATTTTGTAAATTTTTTTTTATTTTGTTTTATTTGTATGAGCGGTATGAATTACACAGTACAACAGCCAATCTGGGGGGTGAGAAATTCCAAGTCAGGGTGATGGTACTAGGTCAGTATAGTAAAACCCTCAAAGGGTTTGGCGTTCGCATGTGTCAGTTTTTTTTATGACATTTTCAATTTTTTCCTTATCTTGATGTTTTTTTGTTTAACATAACTCGAGAACCACTTGTCCGATTTTGCTAAAACAAACTCAAAAAAATTTAGAATTACAATTTCTTTAATCCGTTCATATAACGTTTTTCTAAATAATCAACAGTTTTGTCGGTAAAAATAAATTTGTGGAGAAAAAAAAAATTATTATAATTATTTCGGCCTCGAAAGTATGCTAATAATTAGTTTAATTTATTTTCTTAAAAGTACATGAGAGCGTATACATATGTGTTTGTTTTTCGAATATTATTCATACGTTCAAAATTACGATCATTTAGTACGGCAAATAAAAGGAAAATAAATAATTGGCAGATGAGTTAGCTTTGCGACAGAATAGAAGCAAATGAGACATTGAGAAAATAAATTTCTTTTATGTGCAATTTTTCGTTGGGAAAAAAGATAATCGTGTAATGAGAAAACGGCCATTACACTTTTATGCATTAATGTATATCATGAGCGATTTCTAAAGCTATTTGAGCGGTTCTGCACGCTATTACGGTTTGTAAACAAATATTGGCATCACTAATGGCTTAGTCGAATTAAAACGATTATTGTATACATATAATTTTGTTAATTTTTTTTATTTTGTTTTATTTGTATGAACATTGGCTGTACAAACAAAGAAATAAGTACCAAAGTTGTAAAACAAGATAGTAAGAACACCTTAAGTTAAATAAAGGTAAAATATGTAACTTTAAAAATTTTCCCCACAGTTGTATTTTTTGTACAAACGTGTAACATTAAATGAAAATTTTTTGCTTTGAAAATGAACATAAAAACAAGCAAAAATTCTAAATCTCTTGTTTTTTAACAATTCCTATTTTGTTTATTTATTTGTGATTTAATTTGTTTGTAAATGGAATCGTAATTCAAAATTAATTACATACAAATTAGATTATTCGCTCTCAAAATATGACGAATTATGTAATTTGGATCATAATTGGGCTGTGAATTACGTATGAGAGACCGAATAATTAACCAATATTTATGATGATCGCAATATACATAATTTCTTATAACATAATTTGTAATATTGGCAAATTTCACGTAAATAACTGTTTTTGAAGATTTTATGCCAATTTTTGATAACTTTTCGCGTTTATAAAAAAAAATGCTATTGCTGGTATAGCGGTGGCTTGGCAGATAATTTTTGAACTGTAGATATTTACATAAAATAAAAATGTATGTAAATTAGTACAGTCTAACATAGACTCTGTTAATTTGTAAATATTCGCAAACAATTCAGCCTCAAATAAGCAAAATATAAACATTAATCGTAACTCAACATTTTGTGGGGAACTTATTTCTTCCCCACAGTATTTTGGGGTCATTGGTTTTAATGACTAAGGAGGTCGATAACAAATGCAACAATTTTATTTGACTCTATAAAATTTTTGATTTTTGTATACTTATTCTACTAAAATCTAACTATCTGTTGTTATAAGACTTACCAAATTTTAACAATTGTGTTTTTAGTCAATAACAAATGAAATTAAATTACAGTCCAATTCGACATGATTATATTGTATGGCTTGGTTCGGTTCAGATCTGCGTCCTCCATATAATTTTCAGGGTAGTAACAGACTATCATACAAAAGTTAATTGCGATTAAATATACATAATTATGTTTGTTTAGATATAACTGAAATATATCGAAATCTATTCGTACATTGAGTAGGGCATAAAAAAATGCATTTCGCTAACAACATTTCATTGTTTTCATTTCGCTTTTCATTCCCTTGACAACGTTCACGATGACTGCAAAAAAAAAATTACGCCGTACTCACATTTTTTCTTTGACCCAAAATAATTAAAAATTTTGCAATTAGTAAATGGATTTTCCCATAGACATGTACAAAAGCACTTTATGTATCTGTGCGTTTTACTGAATAAGAAAGCATGTACTCTATAACTAAAAATTCCACAATGTTCGTTCGAAGTCAAACCAAATGTAATTATGCGTAAAATGGTTTATGGCTTCAATTTGAAGCGATAGTTTTTAGCGAAATAAATAGTAATAAATAGCAAAATAACGAACTTTTTCAATTTATACTAACAAATACGAAATAAGGTTTAACGGGATACTTTTGAGAAACAAAAATTGTAATAAAAAGTTAGCAAGGCCTGTCATACATTTCGATTGAAAATACAGAATTACTTCCACGATGTCCCGTGTTAACGTTCGCATAGAAAATTACATTTAAAACAAAAACACTTTCTAAAATTTGTTTTTGTTTTAAATATTATTTTCTATGCGAACGTTAACGTGTGACCACGTCGGATTGGCTGTAAAATTAATAAAAAAAAAATGCCTAACGACCAAATTAGACCTCTTTTTAGTTTTATGATAGCTGTTGTTTTAACAAATTTACAATGTACAGTGAAAGGCAAAAGTCTATATCGTCATATGGTTTCAAAATCATCATCTGGATGCAGTGTTGCCGGAAGTAGGGGAAAATCCCTACATTAAGGTATTTTTGATACTAAAACAGCAGCGTAGGGAAAATCGGACAGATTTTTAATAATCTCCAAAATGTAGGGATTTTTCGTCATATCGTATTACTTATGCAATAAATTAAGAAACAAATTTGTACTTTTCCTAAAATCGCATTAAAATATACTCGTATTGTCATTAAATGATGAAAGATTTTATTGAATTTAACCCTTATACGGTCTTCGGGTGAAATTTCACACATTTTAATTTTGTCTAAAAAAAATAAAAATACCGTCAATTAAGAAAAAAACCCTGTATATTTTCATTAAATAATCAGTATGGGTGATTTTTCACGAACATACGTACATTAGGCACATATGTACATTAGGGTTCTAACTTTTTTACAGTTTTTGCGAATATCAAAATGGCCCTAGTGAAGTCGAATAGACCACTGAAAATTATTTAAAAAAATGGTATTACTCTTTCGCGATTATTAAAAAAGTTAACCCACAAAGCTCGGTAAATTTTGGAAATCAAATTTTTTATTTTTTTTTTTTTACCTGTATTTATCCAAAAAATGCAAATATTTTTTTCAATCAATGTGTTATTATTAAACCACATTTTTCAGTTTACTATTTTAGTTATCAATATTTAATAATTTAACAATATTTTTCACTTTTAGTTATTAATAAAATTTTTTTTTTTTATTTAATGTACTTTTTTTGGGAGATATTACAAAGTCGTTTTTGGGGATCAAAATAACCCGATAAATTGTTTTTTTCGTAAAATGCACAACATTCGCAATCGTATGGTGCTGGAACAAAATTTGGATATAGTCCGATATCTTTAAAAGAACATTTTAAGCATAATTTAAACCATCGGTTAGAAACTTGGTTATTGGCAATAACTGGGCTTTCAAGCAAGGCAATGATCCTAAGCATACCGCTCACATTGTTCGCGATTGCTTTCTCTATTATGCTCCCAGACACCTTAATTCCCCACCACAATTAGCGGCTATAAATCCCAAAGAAAATATCTGGGATGTCTTAGAGAACAAAAGTTTGAAAATATAAAATAAGCTGTCGTGAAAGGCTGCTTCAAGCAGAGATTTGGCAGAAACTACTCCGAAATTCACAGAAAATTTAGCTAATTCAATGTCTCGACATTTACAAGCTGTGGTCGATGCGAACACGCAAAGAAAAAACATGGTTGTGGTAAACATATTCTAAGAGCAACATATTATGATAAGATTCATGATTGTAGTCACCATATTACGATTGTTATTAAATCATATTATGACCAAATATGTTCGTAATATTACATCATAATATTTTTCCCTTAATCATATTGTTATCCTGTTAATCATAAAACGTTAAGAAGTAATCATATTACTGCCATGGTAATCATAATAAGTTAAGAAGTAATCATATTACTGTCATGGCAATCATAATAAGTTTAGAAGTAATCATATTATTGTCATGCCAATCATAATTAGTTTAGAAGTAATCATATTATTGTCATGGCAATCATAATAACTTTAGAAGTAATCATATTATTGTCATGACAATCATAATAAGTTTAGAAGTAATCATATTATTGTCATGGCAATCATAATAAGTTTAGAAGTAATCATATTATGATGCAGAGTGATATGAACTGTTATACATAAATTTTTTACATCATAATATGATACAACTTTAAACATAATATTTTTATTGGAAAAAATACTTATGATAAAATAAAAAACATAATATAGTTACTGTAATCTTTTTGTCGTAGTTCGCAATTATTTATAAATTATTTTATGGAGTTTTTATTATTTTTCTCTTAAAATAACACAAAACTTACCAGTAATGGTTAATATTTTGCACCAATATTTCACAAATTTTTCCACCACTTTAAGATTATTAAAATTTTTTTGCAAAGATATTTTATTTTGTGACACTATAACCCTTTTTTAATGTTTTTTCTTTATTTTTTTTTAATTTCTTGTTTATTTTAATGGTTATTTTTTTATTATTTAGCCACTCACTAACAAATAATTCGATATGTTTATGTAAAACACGACACAACTAATACAAAATTATTTTACAAATGGCGATACCAAAATATTATTAGAGTAACGATATTTTGATTGCATCTTTAACTTATTATGATTAATGTATATAAAGTTATCATGTTATGGCTATTAAATATCATGTTATGGCTGTGAGTAATATAATATGTTTTGAAAGTTATCATAATTTAGTTGTTAGAAAAATAATTATTTTTCGGTCAACAATACTCAAATTTATAATTGTGATAAACATTAATATGTTTACAGTAACTATAATATTGCTGATATTTAATAAAAATAACAATTATTTGTGTACAACAACAATACATTGTTACAATAAACACAGTGTGGTTGCCGTAACCATGCAAAACCATATTTTTTCTCTGCGTGAAGGTTGGACCAACTAAAAATTAATTTTTTAGAAATTTAAATTCACTTATGTTGTTCCTATTTTTACTGTACGTACACCCAGAGTAAAAGTAGGTTTAAATATTGCCACCTCCAACAAAACTATTATTAGAGAAAACTTTAAACATAATATGATTAATTTAACCTTGTTATGGTCACCGACAATCATATTTTGGTTGCCTCCGAACATGTTATTGTTTAGAATGACCAACATATGTTTAACAATTATAATATCATGGTGGTTTTTTAACCATGGCATGTTGCTCTTGGAAAAGGGGAAAATACTATTGTAAATGTTATTGTAATATATTACAATAAAATGTTTAGAGGCAAATATAATATGGTTGGTCATTCTTGATGGGTGTCGGAGACAATAATATGGTTAAATTTAATACAATGTTTATATTTATATTTATAATTGTAATTTGACTTAAGCCTATAGTAAAAAGCCACATGCGCATGTGGTTCTGACGTAATTGTGACGACACTACAACGCACCAATAACAAGTTCGTGTTAAGTGTTGACGAAAAAATTACGTCAGAACCTCATGCGCATGTATCTTTTTACATTCCGTGTACTATGGGCTTTAGAATACACATTCGAATTAATATGAAAATGTACATTTATATATTTGTTTATGTATATTTAGCTTGTGATAATATAATGTGTTTAAAATTTTACTTAAAATAGTTTTGTTGGTTGTGACCACATTTAAGCATGTTTTTTCTCTGCGAGTACACTTCTGTAGTTTGAAGTTTTTAGGTTTTTGTTAAAGAGTTACCCCAAAACTGCGTGGTGGTGTTGTTCATGTTATGTTTTGGGCGTATTCTTCATCTTGCACATTGCGGCCATCTGGAGTCACATTTCCCAACGCCTTTTAATACGCCAAAAATCGCAAGGAGTTAAAATACTGTGAGGTCAGTTTTTGTAAAAACTGTCTCATAATTTATCATATTTCTCATATAAAGCCAATTTTTGAAATATTCTTACCTTTGGTAGAAGGTATCAAAGATTAGGCACAGTCAAATATATGTAAATTTTTAAGCAGTTTGGGAGTGACATCGAACACAATCGGATCAGTTATGAATCCAAGTGGTATACAACCTCCTTAAAAAAATTAATATTTGTGTTACAAAAACTTCCACCCTCGGAAAACATTCATAGTTTCATAAGATTACAACAATACTCGGCCCAATTTCGGAAAGATAGGCCTTATAAAAAGCCTACTCTGAAAAATCATTTAAATGCAACTTATACCTCAACAAATATAAATATTGTTTTAAATTTTAGGCTAATTAAGAATTAAGTAGCTAGAAATAACACCAAGTTATTTTGTAATTATGTGTCCATATTTTACCAAATATCCCATATAAAGCGACCTTTCGATTTAAGAAGTATTAAATGCTCATAACTTTTTATTATTCAGAGTGCAATTCCGTTCGGAATCGAAGAAAACATATTTTTTTTTTGATAGAAAGTATGATTTGTTTGTTTTTTGGCTTTTCAGATACAAAAAACTTCCATTCCGTTCATGAAAACAAACATGGTAACATTCCGGAAAATTTGTGTGTCATTTCTGAAGCACCAAAAAACGGAATTGTTTTTGTTTCCGAACGGAAATGTACTCTGTGACATGGCTGATTGTATTGAAATTTTGTCTAATAGAGGTTTTTCAGCTTTCACTCTATCGCATTTTAATGTGCATATAAGATACCCTCCTAAGAATCAATTTAATACGCCTAATTATATTTATAAAACAAATTTTATTTTAATTAGGCAATGAATTAGAATGCTGTGAGGTCAAGTTTAATTTGCCATTGGCTTCTAATTTATAGATTGCATATTAATCCCACTCTTAAATTTTTTGACTCTCGGTGGAGGGTATTGATGCACTCTTATTTGTTTTCTTTCACGTTTGTATCATTGTATTATTTAGAATCGTTTAAAATGTATGAACCAGTTTTATAAATTATTTTAAATCGATTAGTTTGTTTTTCTTTTCCTTTTAAACACCTAAAATCTTTTTAAAAAAAACCCCCTTTATGAACTCTCCTAAAAAGAAAAAAATTTGCCATACACGTGCTGCAAAATGATTTTAAAATATTTTGCTATGCTAAAAAAGGAAAGGTAAAAACATAAATACATAAAAGTGACAAAAATACGCACTTCCCTACACTAATGGATTTTACCTAATTGCATTCTTTGAACGTAGTACTCAAAAACAGAAGAAAAACTGAGAGAAGGTTTTCACTTTTATGCCATGAATATTAAATTGAAAATGTTTGTTTTATCTTTTTTCTCAGATACAATGTAGAGAGGGGAAAAAATAGCGAGTGTAAAAAATCACTTGTAATTTTCTTTAAACGTTTTTTTTCACGCTTAATTTGTTTTCGTTATTATGCTGCTGGAAAGCTTTAAAACATTAATGGATGTTTTTTATGGAAAGTGTTGCTTAATTTTTCCTTTTTGCATACAAAAAGATATAAATTTTTTTTTTAACTAATTGATTATGGACCAACCAGCTTCTATAAGCCTTCATTAATAACAAAATATTTTTTAACACATTATGCAACATATAAAAAAGTATTCTTACATACATAAAAAATCAAGTTAAAAACGTAGAAAACAAGATTGATTTAAAATTGTTCGGTGTTGATTTTGCTTCATTCGTTTTTCATGTTAATTCAACCTGATTTTACAATTACTAGCGAACAACATTTTTTGTTTTAAAATAACTATAATTCATGTTTATTTAACATTGCAGTAAAGTTAGAGCAAAATTTCATTTATATTGAAATAACAATCCGAATCACGTTGAATGAAAGTTATTTCAAGTTGAAACAACGTGAATTTCATGTAGAATCAAATTGGTTTGAGTGTGTTATAACAGTGTGAAGAAGCTTCAGAGACAACATATGCATTTATTTAAGAATAATTCAATACTCTTACCCCTGTAACACATGCTTCACTTTTTTTTTATTCACCTTTGTCAACAGAAGCATCAGCAGAATCGCCCGATATGGTTTTCGTCACCATTCTACTTTGAAAAAAAAACTTGATGTACTATTTAACTCAATAATTTTAATTAAAAGAATACGGGAATTGTTTTCTTTTTATAACATATTTTAAGAAAAAAAATAAAAAAAAATTAACATACTTAACTATGTATGCATGTTAATTTAACAAGATAAACTTTTGATTTTAATATAAAACAGGTTTTTTAATGGATTCAATATTGAATCCATATTTATTTATATTTTAATATTTTTTTTATTTAATTTAACAGTGAATAATATTAAATAAGCGTGATTTAAGATTATTGTAATATTTTTCATTTAAAATTAATATGAAATAATGATAAATTTAAATAATGGGCATACTTTTGCAGAAATTTTACATTGGTATATTTTTCTGTGTGTACAAAAATCTTTAATATTTTTTTTATTGGAAATTATTGTAAATAAAGGTTATGAAGAATTTAAGTTATAGAAATAATTACAATTTAATTTAACATGAATAGTATATAAAGCAACAATTTGAGAATTTTGGTTGTAAAACTTTTTTTTTATTTCTTAAATATTTTAGGAATATTTTAAGTGCATCATTTGTGCTTTAATTATAACATCTTAATAGCAAACAAACAAAAAAAAACTTAATAAATGTTACAGGACAAGCAAACAAAAACTTTCTCCAACGACATATCAAGAGCATCTGGTAAATATCCGGTCATAAAATCATTTTTCTAAAGTGCATCAATTACAACGTAACACATTCACATTACACACGTACACTTGAAAAAGGAATAAAATAAAAGACAAATTGTGTAATGGAAGCACTGAAAACAAACGTAAAGCAGGATAAAATTACAAGTAAAAATATCCTTCAGAAAAAAACTTATTTTATATCATCAACATCAGGATTGCATCAACAAAAAGGCAGTGTGCATTTGTAATTGAAAACTGTGAAATACATACATACAAAAATATCTCTGTTACGTACCCACATACATATGAATACATTTTTAAATGTTATTGTTGTGTTCTTATATTTTAAAAAAATATGCGAATACTTTGCAAGCATTCCACAGAAACAAAAACGTAACTGAACCTTATTTTTCTCTAATACTGAACAATTTAAAAAAAAAAACATTTTAAACATAAACAAAATTCTTTCCAACTTGTTTTTATCATTTAATTGCAATCGGCTTCGTTACTTTTGGACGATACTAAGAACAGAATGCACATTTTTCAGAAATCTAAGCAATTGTATTAGAGAGGCAAGGAGGGCACACATTTTACAAAGACAAAATAAATTTAATTTACCATTTTGTATATCAAAGGATAATTGAAAGGTAATAGTTGATGCAATAAATCTAATAAATCAAAGGCCTCTATGATGAACAAGAATTTCCGACGAAAACTATTAAAAATTGCTGATATCTTTATGATCGATACACTTTATTTTTATTGGAATGGGGGTTATTTTTCCTAACTTACCTGATAGCAAGTATAATGCAGAGTATAAAAGTTTCATTTCATTATTTTGTTTGTATTAATGATCTCAACGCATGTCTTCCTAATAAAAAAAACTAGTATTACCTACAAACAATTTGGATACCGAAATAATTTTAAATAAAACCTTATAGTATATTATATATAAGGAGCCGCACCGAAAAAATGCTCGCTAATATTTTTTCAGTTAATCAAAAAAAAAATCAGTTTTAAAGTTTTTCTTGGGATTCAAAAATTAATTAACAAGATTTCGTTTGAATGTGTTAAATTCCCATTTCATACTATTGATGAACTGAAATTTATTGTTGGTGGTATAAGCTATTCCTGTTCGCATTTCGTCAGGAAACTTAATCCAAAAATTTTAGAAAAACTAAAGACATTATAATTATGACAATATCAAGGCTGAAACAAAAACAACAACATTAAACAGTGAATTTATCTTCTCTTACAGTCCTGACTGCAATTGGTTGATTTTTTTGCCAACTCTAAATGTAGTTGTAAGTGGGTAAAGAAAAAACAAACAACATTATTTTATGTTTCCAGTTCAGTTTTATTTACACTCAATAAATATTTCATATTTACTATTAATTTGTTTACAGCTGCAAATATAATTTATTTCTTAATTAATATCACAAATTTTTTAATTGAAATCAATTTTTACTTTTTTCTGTGCGTTAAACAATACGTACTATTTTGATCATTTCAAATGATTGCAAGGTTAAAGTTTATTTATTTCGCTTCCTTAAAAAAGCAGCATGAAACAGAGGATGGCAACTAAATTTATTTACTTATCAATAGATGCATCAAACTGTCGTAAGTTACCACAATAAATGTAAAGGATATTTGGTATCATACCACTTTTATGTTGCAAAAAGTACGTTTTGATAAAAAAATACGTTTTGTTAAGAAGTTAACTAAAAAAAATAAGTTTTGCTTACAAATTAAATAAAAAAGTATGTTTTGGTTTTGATATCCTGTAAAAGGCATTAGCTGTAAGGTAATGAACTCCTTAGTTTTATTTTTTCCAGAGGATCAATTTAAGTTTAAATAAAAAAAACTGTGCAGGCATCTGATGAAAAAAAGAAACTTTTACCTACTTTTAGACTACCATCTACAGATTAATTGTGCATCGACAACATTTTAGCAATGTTAAGGGTGCTATCTTAATTTGTACGTTTATATTTAAGGTTCAAACATTATATGCATGAACTAGCTTAAGCTACTCCCAAAAATTAATAAAATTTCCTTCCAATGCATTTAAAAGAACAAAATAAAAAACATCTGATTCCGTAGGAAATGTGCGGTCAGTTCGCACTTTGCTTAAGCAAACGACAGTTTCATAAAATTAATGAAAAAGTTTCCTTAAGTTCAATATGGTTTGACACATATGATTTGTTTATATTAGCATATTTGCTTATGCCGGCTTACAAACATTATGGCCTTTAAATCGATTGTAATGCCTCTCAGTAACAGGAGAAGAATTTATAAAAATAGAACCAAAAAGGATTTCATGTGGGTTTCAGTAGTAATTTTATTTATATGTATAGCGATTCCATCTTTCTTTAAAGCAAAAAATTTAACTACACAAAAAAATGGCAGATTATCAAAATAATGTACGTTTCGATAAAAAAATGGAAAAGTACGTTTTGTTATGCACCAATTTTTTATAACCATATTCTTGTTAAAAAAATAACGCTTTTAAAATTTTTATAGAAGATTTAAAGACAAATAATATAAAAATACTAAAAAACCAAGTTGTTAAAAAATGCGCAAATGTACGTTTTGTTTTGCGGCTCCTCAAACCGCTGATGTACTTTGAAATCATTACTATGACAAGTACCGTAATTTTTGACCCCATGGCACTTATCATCATTGTGATGACATCAGGGGCAAAAATTTAAACTATGTCATCAATAGGAAGAAACATCCGCATCACACAAATTATGAATCAGAGTCTGTTAATAAAACAAGTCATCGGTAGGATAACTTAGTAACATCGGAGAAAGGGCTAACCTCAATTTAATGACAGACTGTCATTAATGAACTGACTTAAGTCAAAGTGAGAGAACATTATTATTAACTTACCCATTTTACATGTTTGTTTCACTTTTTTTGTAGTCCGCCTGTTGTTTACAGAAGAACTTTTAATAATAAAACACCAACAGCATGCCCGATATTGTTTTCGTAATCATACTTCTTTAAAACTTTTACGAAATAATTTAAACAAAGAGAATATGGGAATTTTTACTGTTTAAACATAAAAATAATGCAAAAAATGTGGCATCGAATGGACACGTTAAATATGACAAAATTCGACGTTCGTCAGTAATGTCATTTTTCTCCCAAGTGATGCCATTTGTAAAAACATTGATGACACAATTCTGATGTAAGCATTATCAATATTAAAATACATTTGTCTAAGAGTGTATTATAAGTATATAGTATACATGTACGTGTTAATAATTTCTATAAAAAAGGAAACATTGATTGGGGACACAATTAGCCAAGCGTCTTTAAACCTCAAAAACTCTAGTGCCTTCAAAGCTTTCTCTTGAGAACTATGTAAACTTGATCCTTTGTATAGAGAGCAATCAAGACAAATTAAAATTTTCTATTTGGGTAATTTATAAAATTTTTACAATTAGATCAAGTGATAAACAGATTTTGAATTTCAAAAATTAAATTCTTATTTTTCACAGATTTTTCAAAAATGGAAACATGGAGGGGTAATGCTTTCGGTACATCTTTTTTGTTGTTGATTATTTTTATTTTCGATTTTATAACCGTTAAACCTTATGCTATTACCAATCAATAATCATTTTTTTTAATTGTGTAGCAAAGGTGGTTTTAAGCATCATGACATATGGCATATAATAAATTTAAAGGAAAAAAAGAAAATAACATCCATAAAATTGGTAATGCAATTTCAAAAATTTTATAATCAGAAAGATGTCTAGGAGATTTATTTGATCAAAAAACTATCCAACTGCATTTGCTTAGTAAAAAACCCTATTCTTTTACAGTCAGAAAGACAAATGAATAAAAAAACACGGTCATTTATATTATATGCATGAACATACACAGAGAAAACAGATTCGTGATCACAACCGAATTTGGCGCCAATCGAATTTTGTCGGTTGCATGTACTTTCACACAATTCGGTTACAATTACTGAAAATTTCGTTGCTTAGCATAATATTTTTGATAGCAACATTTGAATTTTAGTACACTTTCAGTTATAACAACCGATATTGTTAGTTGTAAGTATGATTATTAGAAATCAAAAATATGCTTACACCCGAATATATGATAGATGCAACTGAATGAACACATAATTGGTGTTCATAACAAAAGATTTGATTGTCTTTATCAATATTTTTTTTAGCCGGTTACATAAACTATTTTCCCGATTTATTAGATAGGAAAT
Source organism: Pollenia labialis (assembly GCA_949318255.1). Classification (NCBI taxonomy): domain Eukaryota; kingdom Metazoa; phylum Arthropoda; class Insecta; order Diptera; family Polleniidae; genus Pollenia; species Pollenia labialis. Next base: position 121,676,268 of record OX439141.1, read on the forward strand.
CATAATAATTCCAATAAACTCCATATTTGTTTTATTAATATTTTTATTTATAATTTACAACTTATTTAATTTAATACAAACACAAACATGCAGCTTTCCACATCATCCAACGGATTTCCAAAGGTATACAGCTTATCTCTTAATGTACCAATAAAAACAATCTTTGGCTTCAATTCAATGCAATTTCATTCATCAATATCGTCTTGTTCTAGTGTCTGAAGTAAAACAAAATAATTAACAAGTGGTTTTTACAATACGAACACTGATTGAAGCTGTAAATTAATATGAAAATCACTAAAAAACTGAGCGATTTTCATATAATGTATTTTGACCAATGTACACGCGGAGGAAAATATAAACAATATGTACATGTATATGTATTGTACATATGTATGTATGTTTAAGATATTGCCCAGATAGCATCGGATGTTTGTTAGACGATTGTCTAACTCCTCAAAGAATCTTCTAATGGTTATCTGATGAGTAACAATAATAAAAACATCTAAATTTTTTATTTATAAATTTTTTATACATTTTCTGACACGCTAGTCTTTTAATCTTGGAATGAAGTTTTTGCGGCTCTCCTTATGAGTCATATAACAATTACTGAGCTACCTAAATAAGAGCGTTTTTAAAACATGAAAATTATTTTTGAATTCCTGATCTAAAGGTTTGTTTTATATAAATTGTGTGAAAAAGAAGCTTGATGCTCTTGTGTAGGTGGCTCAGCTATATGTGTAAGGATTCCACAAGTTGTAAGGGAATTCCTACAAAAGTGTAATAAGATTCTTGATGTGCTTTCTGAAAGCCTCATTAGAAAATCTTTACAGAAATCTCAAACGAATTCGTATACGATCACTACACTGTGCAACAAAAAAAAACAGCCTCAACTATAATATTGGAAGAGCAAATCTGCCGAAGGTTTTTAAAAAGATAGCTTGGGTTCCCGAAACATGGGCCCCTAAAATTTTTGAATTTTTTGAAAAGGCGTTGGTATAAGTCAAAAAAAATTCACTTAATGTTAGGGTGATCTATTATTCGACATTATTAAATAACCGGTTTTCGAATATTCATAATAGTTGCTATATTAAAAAACCCGGTTTTCGGTCAAGCATTTTAAAAATAACCGGTTAACCGGTTTTAATTCGAATACATAAAAATACAAAAATCAAATTAATTTTTGTAATAAAAAGTTAATTAGAATAAAAACAAAACAATTCAATGTAAGGAACCAACAAAATACATATACATATGTTCCCGACGATCCCATAAGGAGCATAGGGCCTCAATACATAGATATGACTTAAGGTATGTTCAGACCACAAATATTTGACGATAAAATCAAAAAAAAGCGTGACCAGTTAATTGATTAAACTTATGTGCTGTTTTCACAACACAAGTGACTGAACGTGTAGTAAAATTTATATGGAAAACACTCAAAAAACTGAGTGCTTTTCATATAAATTTCACTAAACGTGCAGTCACTTGTGTTGTGAAAACAGCACCTTAAGCATTATTTTAAACAATTTCTAGTTTTTTGCTAAACTTTATGTATATATAAGATGATTATTGCATTTATGTATAATGTAGTTAAGAAATCGTTTAATAATGTTTGCTCTAGCCAAACGTTTTGCAAAAGCAAACAATTCTTTAAGAAAACTAGTGGTTACGTTGGGAGTCAAATATTAAAAAGGTGTGAACATAGCTTTAGAATTTTTGAAAAACTTTGGTTTTGAAAATATAGGAATTTAAAAAATTTATTATTTGAGAAATTCTCCCAAATTTATTGTAAGTGAGTTTTAATTTGTTGATGGTTAAGCATGTCTATATGAAGCAGTAAACTTAGGCCATATTTTTGAAAAGTGGCAAACAAAACCTCTTATCCAGGATTATATATTTACTTTTTTTTTGTTTCAGCATTATAGAAACAATAGTAAAACGAACATGCTTTTTATGTGAAATATCTGTCAATTCGTCGATCACACAATTTAAACCCTTCCAGGACATTTTTGATTCCTTAAATTTTATTTTATGTTCTTGGTGTTTTAATAAATAAAACTGATGAATTTTCCCATATCGTTGATTCCGCCAATATGTTCTTGTCTTAAGCATGGAGATATGCTAGAACTACTTAAGAGTTTTTCATTCATTATTGGCAGCATATTTTTGTAAAGTATTATTTGCAGTCTCTTAAAAACTACTTGGAACAGGGTCCAGTTTTACTTGGCGTATATTTATGTCAAGCTTGTAGTCTAATTAAAAGTGATTAATAAGTCGTGACGTTAAAGAACATTTGCAACTTATCATTTTAGGGCCATTTAAGCACAATTTTCATTTAAGTCAGTTCGAAAAATCACCAGAGATGGCATCTTTATAAAGATATATATAGTATTTATAATACTGTCAAATTGCTAATTACTTTTAAAGCTGAACTTTTTTTGTAGTACTATAAATTGTTTTTGGTTTTTGTTACAAGAACACACGCTTATAAAAGCTCATAATGTTTTTTTGACTTTTGTTTCATTTTGTTTTGACATTTTTTATAAAAAGTTTAAGTTTGCCAAATATTCAATTAGAAAAATACTTAAATTACGGGCACTTTTATAACAAAAGTAAGGAAAACGTATATAAATTACACATCAATAAAGTAACCGGTTTATTTTACGAAAATAACCGGTTTATTCGATATTCGAAAAATGGACATTTTAAAATATTCGACTTGGGCAAAACTAAAATAACCCGTTAAAACCGGTCGAATACTATTCGATCGATCACCTTACTAAATATACTTCTGAGCTAAAATACTATTTCAGATGTCTTCAGTAAACTTGTATGGTGATTCTATGCTTAGAATATGTTAACCCTCTAACACTTATCTTAAGGTGTAATTTTTGTCCTTTTATTAACTTCCCAACAAAAGTATACTTAAACGGCACTTAAGAGGGTTATTGTCTTCAGTAAAATCGTAGGGCGATTCTTTTCTTAGGATATATTAAACCTCTAACACTCATTTTATCGTGCCATTTTTGTCCTTTTTTAACTTCCCAACATATTTATACTAAAACGACACTTTAGAAGGTTAAAAAGTTCCTCGAATATTTTCTGCATAAAATTTTACTAGTGGTTTTTTAAGACCAAAAGTTCATGCAATTTATGTACAACGGGGTTTCAAGAAATTCGAAAATTTCAAGGCCAGGAATTTCGAAAATCCGTTTTACATACATTGCACGAACTTTTTGACTTAAAAGACCACTAGTAAAATTTGATGCGGAAAATATTCGTGGAACTTTTTAACCCTCTAAAGTGCCGTTTTAGTATGCTTTTGTTGGGATGTTAAAAAAGGACAAAAATTACACCTTAAAATGAATGTTAGAGGGTAATATATCCTAAGAAAAGAATCGCCATGAGATTTTACTGAAGACATCTGAATTTATTTTTTTGCTCAGAAGTACATTTAGTACATTTTTTTTACTTATACCAAACGCCTTTTCAAAAAATTGAAAAATTATAGGTGCCCATATTTCTGGAACCTAAGCTACCTTTTTAAAACCCTTTGGCAGATTTACTCTGCAGGTATTCTAGTTTTATTTCGCGTTGCAAGTGTTGAGGCTGGCGGCAATGACCCGAATTTTTTTGCACTGTGATATAAGCGTCTTTTGCTGTTGTAGAAGTATCTCGCAGAGGAATCAGCTTGTATAACAGTTTCTCCCGTGCGAGGAATCTTTTACGATTAAAAATTGCGCTCGTCGATTAATGCTCTTCATGAGATTCCCAGTAGATTCTTTCGATTGAAAATATGTACATATGTATTTATAAGAAATATAATACATACATATGTACGTGCATATCATAATTATAAAAATACGTAAATTACTTACCCCTTTTTATTAAGTTTTTGCACATTTTCCGTTTTTGAACACAAACTTATTTATTTTAATATAAAATTAAAATTATTTTATTATATTTATTGTTTTGAAAGAAAATTTAGTAAACAATTGGGACACATAGCTTTTTTTTGGTTGTGAATGCCAAATAATTATATTTTCATTTGTTGTACTCGAATTGAAACTATACTAGCAATCCATAATTAGCTGCAATAAATGAATTAACATTTATATTACAAAATTTATGGACGAAAGCAAATTATTAATTGCAAAGACTAATATTCAGTATTGCCCTGTGTTAAATTCGGTTGTGATTCTAACCATTTGTACTAATTTTTAGAACTCAATTTAAATAAGTTATCATAACTAATAAAAGAATTGAAGGAATCATATTTCAGTTAGAATAACGTTTTAATAATCAAGATAATTTAAAATCAGTTAGAACTATACATTTTTAATAGTTGCAATAATAAATTATATTTCTTGATCAATATTTAATTACTGCAACCGTTTTCCAACCAATTTGTTTTCTGTGTGTATGTATGTATATTTCTATATTAATATTTATTTCCTTTGAATGAAATCTATCCCAAATGGCATAGTATGATTTTAAAAAAATTTGGACACCTTCTTTAAGCAACACTTGGGATCTTACTTTTTCTCTTCTTATTAAGGCAATATTATTCTGCTAAAAAACTTATGGTTTTTTAGTTTTAAGCTAACATTATTTTCGTAGCAATATTAACAAAATTACAAAGTGACCTTTTTGCGTAAATTACAAATCTCGAAAGGCAGGTTTGCTTTCTGGGCTATCAAAATGCACTGGGTGTACCAATCAAAATATTTTATTTTTCAAATTCAATAAAAAGCATTAAATAAAAAAAATTTCAAAAAAAATATTAATTTCTAACTAGTTTGCCCCAAACAGAGGCTTGCAAAAACCTCTATGCCATACGGCATAAAATTACCGAAAGGCTTAATTTATGTTTATAAAAGGACCATAAAATATTTAACAATAAACTATTCATGACACCTAAGAAAAATAAATTATTTTAACAGTTGATTTTTCTGTTTGACATTTTGCCTCTTTCGTACATAAATTTACTAAATTAAATTTTTAATTGAACTAATTATCTCTTATAGATACGCCTAATGTCATTATATATTAAAGGTTTTTTGGTAATTTCAAATGTTTTTTGCTTCATTCAATGTACAGACTATTTTTAACCATAAATATCCAATTCATCACCACTTTTTTGAAAACATTTTTGAAATTATTTTATGCCATTCATACATTATTGTTTTATATTTAAATAAATAAATATTTTGATGACATTAACCACAAAAAAATAATCTTTTGTTTTCAAAATTGATTTACAGTAAAGAATAGACAAAAATATTGTTTAATTTTCTAACCTTGAAATTTGTAAACAGAAATGAACTTATGAATATAAAAAAGGTATAAATGCTGTATATCTGACTATGTCGAATCGTTTATATCCTCTTCTAGGAATGAAATTTTTTAGAAATTTTTAATAGTGGACTTTATAGGGGATAATTGATAAATTATGGACCAACCTTTAATCGGGTGATTGCATTTTTTTTTAAGAAATTAAATGTGGTTTTAATTTCTGCACATTTAATGGCCATGGAATATAAATAGATTCAAAAACGAAAATAGTCAATTGAAGCACGCCTTAACCCTACGCCAACTTTAAGAGAAGGTATCCCATCTATTAATGACATTTTTTAAAATTTACACAGATAATAGAGAAAATAAAATAAGACCTGCCTGCTTGAGCTTATCGTATCCTGTCCACCTTTAAATAGTTAAGCTTAGGGTCATACCAGATCGGTTTCATTGAGAAGGGAAGTTCATGCGTTATGTTCAGTAAATGTACATTTTGTTTTATTTGATTTTTCTTCAATATTCAGATTTTTATTGATTTTTTGAAGAGCCCACTCTATTAGTGGATCATCTTTGCTTTATAAGTTGAAAGTATTTCGGTACGGCTAATCATAAATGGTGCTTAAATAAAATGACAATTGTGGGAGTTTGCTGAAAAATGCTGGCCAATTGGTGATAGTACCTGTCGCTTACGTTAGTTTTAATAATGTCGCTTACGATATAATTGAAGAGCTCGATATCAACACAGAAACAAAGAACAATATTTAGTATTAATGAAATTTGTTTAAACTATTCTAAAATTTTCAACAATTTTCTTAATTAAATTGTTTGTAAATTGTCATATTAACAATTTGTTTAAGTTGAAAATAAGTTGTCAAAATGGTTCAATACAAAATTATTTTGTTTTAATCTCGTAAAAAATTAATGCTGGGACTGTTATTGAAAACAAAGTTAATGCTATGGGTAAGTGAAGCTGTTGTTTGAAACTTCTTACCGAAATTTTAACACGGTTTAATTTATTCTATTTTCAAGTTATATTTGATGATCGTGTCAAAAATCCGTTTTGAGCACGTGTTAAGACCTTCTTCTGCATCCCCTCCTAAGTCCGTTAATGTTAAAAATATGTATTTGTGATGAGATTTATATTATATTTAACCCTTAAATGCGCAACAACGCCAATTTTAACAAAAAAAATATATAATATGTAAAGATGTAAAAAAATAACAACTGCGTACCACGTTTTTTTTTAAAAAATTTTTTAACTATGTATTTTTAAAAAAAAGTGGTTGTATCTTAAAAGATGCAATGCGCACTATCACACATTTTAGTTTTCAAAATAAAATACGAGTATTTTAATTTTTAGAAGTACTAAAAACCTTTTTTATTTATAAAAATAATTTTTAATTATAACTAAAACAGTAAATTTAATTTTCAATAAAATAAACTTAAAAAATTCATGTTATAAAAACTAAAACAATCAGCGAAATAAGGTAATAAACTATATAAAAGGAATTAAAAGTTGTGGTAATCATAAAAGCAATTTTTGTCAGCTGTTACACATAAATTCACCTTACATTTTAAGCAAAACATTTTGGTTTGTCCTGAGCATTTGGGCAGCTTACATCTTCCTTTTTTGTCCATTGTAATCCAGTGACTGGTTCCATCTAACCGGGTGTCCTTTGGCGGCGCTGGGCTTGTGTTCGGCTTTTGTCTTTTTTCCTCAATTTGTTTTTCCAAATTTGGGCGTCCTCTTGCTGGAACAGTTTTTGTTTTATAAGAAAACAATGCATCTGCGACTTCCAACTTGAAATCCACCAATCGCATTGCAGATCCTTGTTTATCTTTGTTTATTCTTCTATAAAGAATCCAGGCATTAACACATGTCATGTCAAGAAGGTGGTAAAACATTCTAGTTGTCCACTTACGGCTTTTCATTGATATTTTATGCCGGCCTATTGAACTATCCATCAAGTCTACTCCGCCCATGTGACAGTTATAATCTTTAATGATTTGTGGACATGGGATACTTTTGATAGATTTTTCCCTTTTGTCAAAGCGTTTAATTGTTAAAGGTTCACTCTGTGTGTTATATATATCTAATGGAGGGTTAGTACCGACATAATTTGAAATCAGATTGACAATTCTATTATCTTTCCATGATAATGTTGCCACTTCGATACCGTGTATGTTGGCAACATATTCCTGACTTGCTCCTCTTTGGAATTTCATCATTACTTTTTCTTCAGGTAACTTACAATTCTTTATTCTGTTGCGTCTGATAGTACCAACAGCCAGAATTCCCTGAGTGCGCAAATATACTATAAGTGGCACTGTTGTATAAAAATTATCAAAGTATACAACAAAGTTTTGATATCGGGGTACTTCCCGAAGAAGTCTTACGACAATATTCGCTGAAGATTGAAGATCTGGTTCACTTGTAGCTAAGTTTTCAGTTGCTCCGCTATAGACTTCAAATTTATAGGCGTATCCCATTGTATCACAGAGTACAAATAATTTAAACCCCCACTTTTTTGGCTTGTTGGGTAAATACTGTTTCATATAACTTCCCATTTTTGTAGAGCACATTTGCTCATCCACACTCAATCTGTCCAGTTTCGGTACGGTAGAAAAAGTTCTATTTAGGGTATCGATAACCGGTCTTATTAGATAAAGCCTGTCGCGATTGGGATCATTTCGATCAGGCATTTGGCTTTTGTCGTTAAAATGCAGTAGTTCCCGAATTTTTTCAAAGCGTTTCATAGGCATTTGGCTTTGTATTATATGGACACTTCGGTGGTTGTTTGCAGACCAATAGTCTCTGGCGTTTGGAAGTTTGTAATACGTCATGTAAAAGAGCACTCCTATAAATTTGCGAAGATCTGGCACTGTAAAATTAAAAGATTGGTTAACACCAGCATATCTTATAGTTTCCATTACTATTTCTTCCTCCAATGATTGTGGAAATAAATGGCACCAAACTTTAAAAGGAGTTTGTAATGCTTTTATATCGTCTGTAAGATCACAATCGCCTCCAAACTGAACTTGCTTAGCATCAAATTGAAGATGTCCCTTTTTCCATAAAATTCTTTGAAATTCCGATGACTTGGGATTTATATTAACTCTACTAAATTCTGAAGAAAAAGAAGCCCAAATATTTGTCGGACCATAAGTCGTTTTAGTATTTGAATTAGAAGTAGAAGGTGTTAAATCTAACGGTTCATATCGGCCCAAATCTGAAGCTGTCGGATCTTCCTGAAAATCATCTTCAGCTATCATTTGTATAAAAGAATCATGTATAGATCCTTCAATATCTATTTCATCCTCAGGATCACTTTCTTTATTGTTTTCGTCCTGTATCAATAGCATTCCAGTAGATTCTTGGAGCTCTGGTTTCTTTTTACAAGAATTTGTAACTTGCATGTCATCCTCATCTGAGTCACTGTTGTCCGTACTATCGTAAGTAATACCATCACTATTGAACAGTAATTCACAAACTTGCTCATCAGTCATATTGACTCCATCAACCTTTCTAAATCCTGACATGACTTAAAAATTATTATTTTTTATAAAAAAATTAATAGTGTAATGAAAGCAAGACGCTGAACATAGATCCTGCTTGTTCAAAGCATAAAATATAAATAAACTTACACCGCAACGCAGTACATAATTCAAATTAAAATGAATGTGAAATTTGTAGAAGAATGCGCGGTGTATCTTTAAAGATACAACCATTAAATAACGGCCTGTAGCCAAATTTTGAAACAAAAAGCTTTTGTAAATACTTTTTTCGCTTAATTATATATTTTAACACTTCACTAATTTTTTTTTCAGTCGTAATTTATCTCCGCTTAATGTTATGTAACATATAATTATCAATTTTTTTTTATTTTTGCACAAAACTATTTGTTAGCTTTAACTGTTAATAAATCGCAAGTACAGAAGTTTTCCTCGAAAGGGCTATTTTTAAAAAATGGGTTATAATGTTTTAAGTACGTTCAATTTATTTTTTTTCAAATTCAACCAAAATTGGAACCGTAAGATTTTTTTTTTTGGTTGTATCTTAAAAGATACAATGCGCATTTAAGGGTTAAATAAAAAATTAATCAGATCACCATTTTTAATGCATCTCTTTCTTGCCATAAATTTTTTTTAAAGTAACAACAAGCAACAAAGCATTTTGTTAAAATTACAAATTCTTTTATTTGATTGCTAACTAATATTTTATTTAATGTTACAAACTCATTGTTAAAAATATTTGTTGAACGTGAACAATTTTAATTAACAAAATAATTTTTTATATTTACAAATACGGTTGTGGGTTCCTTTTCAATTAAACAATTAATTGTATTGACGAATGTAGTATTCAATATGACAATTGATTTATCGTAGTTTTTTTCAATGAAGAATTGCTACAAGGACCCCATAAATATAAAATATAAAATTAAACTACTATTAATATTTTCAATTGTAACCCTGTTTTAATACTTTTTTAAGATACGTGTTTAAACTTTTAAATTTGAAAGCCTTTTTGTTTTCGAATGTAGATTTTTAAACCCTGTCCTTCACCTATTTAATGCTAATTTTTCATGTGAAATGTTCTTGTGATGTAGCAAAATATCGTCAGGATACAATATAAAAAATTAATTACTGTTGACTCATATAAGTTAATATATATTTGTTAAGGGAGTCACCAAAAACATTAGTTCACAGAAAAAAATTACGACAAATCAATTGTCATATTGAATACCAAATTCGTCAATACAATTAATTTTTCAATTGAAAAGGCACCAACAACCAAATTTGTAAATATAAAAAATACTCTTGTTAATTCAAATTGTTGATATTCAACAAATATTTTTAACAACGAAGTTGTAATATTTAAAAAAGTTTTTGTTAACAATTATATTAAAATTTTAATTACGAATTTGTCTTATTAATAAAATAATTTTTTGAGAACTAGCTTATTGCCTTTTGAAAGAATGAAATGCATCTAAATTATTTCTTTAATTCATTATTAATATTTATTTCAGCATTTTTACTTAGACGAAGAACTGGATGCGCAATAATGTTCATCTTAATAAAAGGGAATCTTGCCACAATTAAAGACTTGTATTTGAAAACTAAAATTAACAAAAGACCCATTCAAATCTCTAAATTTTTCAAACCACAACTTTACTTACCCCTAAGATTGATTCAGTTTTTCAATAATCTGCCTATCTTTTAGCGTTTTAGTGATCAAAATCCAAAATATTTAAAAAAAAATTTTTTTTGACACAGAATAAATTTTATTATATGTATTTATTTTTTAATTGAAAAAAATTGTTAATATGACAATTTACAAACATGTTAATAAAGAAAATTGTTAAATATATTGGGAAAACTTTAAAAATTTTCATTAATTACTTAATAACTCTAGTTTTTTCTGTGTTATTAATGATTGTAGGATAACTTAAGAACTAATATTTTCTTTATTGCATCTTAAATGATTATTTCTTGGCGTTACAAACGAAATGGCAAACCAAGTGTACCCTAACTTACCACCCGTCTGAAGGTTATAACAAACTTAAAATACCCTCATTCACCATTTTTTGAAGGGGATATAAAACCAATTCATGCGTATTATTTATACATGTATCATATTTAAATCTCTGTCTTTTGTAAGCCAACGAAAATACATGAAATATCTAATCGAAAGAAAAAAAATATGCAAATGTCTTAAAAAAATGTTTTAATAAATAACAATTTCATCATTATTCTTTAAAAACAAAAGAAACCATGTTACAGAGCTCTTTTGTCTAATGATATGATGATGAGATATGATGACGACGTAAAAGATGATAAATATAGTGATAGTGGAGAAGACGTTGATGAAATCATCACCGTTGGCATTTCCACAAAACAATAAGCATCAATGTTGTCTTTTATATCGTCTTCTTTCACTTCTTTCTTAACACTAAATACTCATTTTTGCCACTGAAGGGAACTTTTATTTTCATAAATGTCAATCACAAAAATATGGTGTTAAGATGATGGCAAAAAAAAAAAAGTTGATTGAAGTTAGAAAGAATTGTCTCTCGTTCAAGTATTGGGGGAACGTTTACTTAACATGAATAACAAATAAGCTTCTGGATACAAGTAATGTTAATTATATTAACAAGGACGAAGTAGTTTTTTCTTAAGCAATTATTTCTATGCTGAATTTTACTTTCTATGAAAATTTGTTTGTGGTAAAAAGATTTTTTGGAAGATGACTCTATATGGTAAGCATTGTGTGTGTCCATTTTTTTTTATTAATATAAGATGTAAACAATCATTGGATTTTTTTTAATTTCTCAGAACATGTAGTTAGAAACATCAAAAGATTGTCGCCTTTGTGTTTATTATGAAAAACTACAACATTTTGGGCTTACTTTTACGTGCAAACGTAAATATTATTATATACACTAATAGCTTTCAATGCCACGCCCTACAAGTAGGCCCACTTTTCTTTACTTATATATTATAATGAACTTTTTGTTTTTATATTCATATGTATTGCGACGCTGTTTAAAGTCCAATTTTATGTATCGCATATCATTTTAAATAGCTTTACTATGGCTTCATGTCCAATGTACAATTGTTTGCACGTGGCAAGAAAGCCCTTCTTATTAGAGTTGTGCCGTTCCGGAACGACCTAGTTCCATTGAACGATTCCCTAAAAGGAACGGTGCGGAATTTTCCAATAGTTCCTTTTTTGTCATTCCTCGTTCCGCAATTGCAATCAGTTGGATAATCACATTTATTTTTGTAGGTTAATTTTTTGATCAATGTTGCCGACTTTTGTGTATTTTTGTCGTGACATATTAAAAATTTCTAATGAAATCAATTACTAATGTGACCCAAAGCAGTATACCAGTTCTTATTATTTATTACAAACATTTTAAAACATACATATGTAATTCATATGTAGGTAGTTGTTCCACCACAACATAAGTAAATACAAACAATAACAAATATTTGATTGGCGTTTTTACGAACGACAGAGAAGTTTTCTCGTTCCTCGTTCATTTATTGTTCAAAGTAAAAAACCGGAACGATGAACGAAAGAAACGACCATGTTCCTTTGATCTTTCGGATCGGTCGGAAAGATTCCACAAAAGGAACGATTTTGCCCAACTCTACTTCTAATATTTTGTATATCTAGGTTTTCATTTGCTCACTATTATGCCACGTGCTAAAAGTACGCCCCATTTATTGGACATAAATATTATATTAAACCAGGTAGATCAACACACAAAACGAAGAAAATTGCATCAGTCAGAATCAAATTGTATATCAATGAAGTATCTAGAATTGTAAAAAGTTAAAAATATTTTTTTTTTGGAACTCTGTTCAACTCATTATTAATCCTAGGGGGTGACTTGCTCCACTTTTTTTGTATAGGGACCGAACCACTCTAGATTACTGAAGATTATAACTCAAACTATTAGAGAGAAGTTTTTATATTTGATAAAATCTTTCAGTACATTCAGATTCTACATGAAATTTGAAATTCATTGCTTTTCGAAAAGCAAACAATGAGAAGCCTTGAATAACTTGAATAAATAATAAGAGAAGGAAAGTCGTTGCATCAAAAGCTTGCAGTGGAATGAAATAGAACAGGTTGATAGCAATTGAAAGGTGACTGAAGATTTTGTAATGTCCAGAGGGGTTAGGCAAGGGCGAATACTGCTTTTTACGTCTACGCCGAAAGAAAATTTAAGGAATCGAACAACTATATTTAAGAAGGAATATCGTGGTACTCTCCTAAACATCATTAGATATGCCAATGATTCGACTCTCTGATAATATGTCAGGACTCCAAGAACATCGAAACCTGCAGCTTAAAAATAAATATTAAAAAAAATGTATGATTGATGGCAATAACTTATAAATATAACTTATGAAATGGCAAGAGATGCGTTTATTGAGTAAAAAAAATCAATTGCAATGATATAAAACTAGCAAGAATATTACGATATACGAAGACATATATTTGGTCAGTTTTGTAATATGCTGCGAAGTTTGGACCATAAGATCAATGCATAAAAAGAAACTCGAAACTTACGAAATGTGGACCTAAAGACGCATACTCAAAAAGCCATGGACGTACTTTGCATCAAACAATGAAGATCTTCAAAGAATACACCAGCAGTTCATAAATTCTGTAACTTTTTGATTATAACTCGGTTACTTAAAAGAATTTGTGATTTTCGTTGTTAAGTTAACAAATATTTTCGTTAAGAAATATTGACGACAAATATCGGTAAATGTGTAAAATATCAAAATTTAAGTATCTTGAAATAAATAAAAACAATATAAACAAATATTCCATAAAAAAATTATTTGTTATACAAAATTAATTAAATCAAGTAAATACTGTTTATATTTCTATAAAAATATGTTAGTTTCAAATCATTTTGTATAAAGGGAAAAAGTTCGAGGTCCCCGAGCCACTAAGCACAAAGTTTTTTTCTTGCTTTTTATACCCATACTGCTGTATGTAAGTGCAAATGTGTGTTTCACATTTAAATATAGGGTCCATCCTTTTCACCTTTTAGCATAAATAAGTCATGGTAACCTAAATAATCTAATCAAATTTGATTTGATTCGTTCCACATTTGCCCATAGCTCTCAAACAAATACATTCGAAAATAGCTTACGCTGCCTTTACACAGGCAAGTAGTGGCATGCCACTGTTCAATACATATAACACTATGGAACATTTTTGGGATTATTGTCTGGGGGGTGAGAAATTACAAGTCAGGGTGATGGTACTAGGTCAATAAAATAAAACCCTCAAAGGGTTTGGCGTTCGTATGTGTCAGTTTTTTTTTATGACATTTAAAATTTTTTCCTTATCTTGATGTTTTTTTGTTTAACATAACTCGAGAACCACTTGTCAGATTTTGCTAAAACAAACTCAAGAAAATTTAGAATTACAATTTCTTTAATCCGTTCATATAACGTTTTTCTTTATAATCAACAGTTTTGCCGGTAAAAATAAATTTGTGGAGAAAATAAAATATTGTAATTATTTCGCCCTCGAAAGTATGCTAATAATTAGTTTAATTTATTTTCTTAAAAGTACATGAGAGCGTATACATATGTGTTTGTTTTTCTAATATTAATCATACGTTCAAAATTACGATCATTTAGGATTTTTTTAGTTTTTATAAAAAAATAAAATTTTAATTTTAGAATTAAATATTAATTAAATGGAACATATACATCAAGGCCCATCTATCAGGTCTGCTTTCTTGTACAAAAACAAAAAACGATTCTTTTTAGTTGTCAAAAATTTACTACCACATATACAAAGCAAAAGGAAAAAACGTGTATGTGTGGCATACCATAAACGTAAACAAATGTATACATGCACATGTAAGCAACATGTAAACAACTTTTAACAACTAAAAATAACATAAACAATGATCATCAGGCATCTTGCGCAGACATTTTCAATGGGCCATGATATACATCATTTCGAAAATATTTCGGGGAAGCAAAAATTTAATGCAAATAATTAATTTATAAATTTTTCATTAATAAACAATAAGTAAACGGTTAATAAGATCTTTAAGCGTTTATCATATTATCGCTTTTGTTGATAGTTTCGTTTGTTTTTGTGCTTAAAAATCGCCTATTTTGGTCGAAAAGTTTTTGTGAACATTTGCGTTTATGCGATTTTATATTTTTGTTTATTGAGGGCCGTTTGCATTTTAGCTACCGATATATATCGAGCGCTTACTGCGAAAATAACGCAAGCGACATAATTTTCAAATTTCGTTTTTTTTGCATAAATGCCTTTATTGGCAATTGATCATAGAGTTTTCATTTATAAAACCGTATAAACACATTATCTTTGTTTAAAAATTAAGCTTAAAAAAAACTGTTTTTAAAAATTTATCAAGCCCTTATCGCGTAAGCGCCAAAAATCAAATTTTACAGGAGGGAGTTTTTTTAAATTTATTTTATATAAATTTTGTATGAAATTTGTCGCTTACGATAAAATTGTTCTTGCTATAAATTCGGAACGGTACCTTATGTGACCATGACATTTGAGGAGACAATGCAAGTGTTGCCAATAAAGGCATTTATGCAAAAAAACGAAATTTGAAAATTATGTCGCTTACGTTATTTTCGCAGTACGCGCTCGATATATATCGATAGCTAAAATGCAAACGGCCCTCAATAAAAAAAAATATAAAATCGCATAAACGCAAATGTTCACAAAAACTTTTCGACCAAAATAGGCGATTTTTAAGCACAAAAACAAACGAAACTATCAACAAAAGCGATAATATGATAAACGCTTAAAGATCTTATTAACCGTTAACTAATTGTTTATTAATGAAAAATTTATAAATTAATTATTTGCATTAAATTTTTGCTTCCCCGAAATATTTTCGAAATGATGTATATCATGGCCCATTGAAAATGTCTGCGCAAGATGCCTGATGATCATTGTTTATGTTATTTTTAGTTGTTAAAAGTTGTTTACATGTTGCTTACATGTGCATGTATACATTTGTTTACGTTTATGGTATGCCACACATACACGTTTTTTCCTTTTGCTTTGTATATGTGGTAGTAAATTTTTGACAACTAAAAAGAATCGTTTTTTGATTTTGTACAAGAAAGCAGACCTGATAGATGGGCCTTGATGTATATGTTCCATTTAATTAATATTTATTTCTAACATTAAAATTTTATTTTTTTATAAAAACTAAAAAAATCCTAAATGATCGTAATTTTGAACGTATCCCTGTCGGCCTTTGAGTTAACTTAAAACTAACTTATTGTCAACCAGAAATGAGTCACAGGTGACTAAAAAGCTAGCTCATTTCCCTTGTTAAACTCTATTCAGTTTTAACACGTAGTGTCATCAGAGCGAGTCAGTACTCACTCACTCTGCATAAGTTTCAGCTAACCATAAGCTAGCTCATTATGAGTTAGCTTGCAGTGCATAAAGTATGAGGGCACTATTTGTTAGGCATAAATTGACTAACTTATAATTGGGTTTTACTAGGCAGCTTGTAGGTCATCAGAACAAGTCAACACTCACTCCACCCTTCATATTTATATTGTTATTAACTAATTGTGTAGGTATATACATATTTTTATTATTTCTTACAATATTTATAATAAATTTTATGTATTTAACTTAATTATTTTAACAAATAGAATCTGGGAATTTATTTCTCATTGTGGGTACATTTATTATACACATAAATTTTCATATTATCCGAATGTGTATTCTAAGTCAAATTACAATTCAATTTCAATTTTATTAATTTTATGAAATAACTTGACAAATTTTTCTCTGTTAAATGAAAACAAAAAAATATTTCAACATAATAAAGTTTCAACTGTTCATGTTTTTTAATTTTTGTTTATTTCTGTACCAGATTTGAGTTATTTCTAAAGTTAGTTAAAAATGAGTTAGTTAAAAGTCAGCCTAATTTTGAGTTAGCTCATAAAAGTCCGACAGGGTATGATTAATATTAGAAAAACAAACACATATGTATACGCTCTCATGTACTTTTAAGAAAATAAATTAAACTAATTATTAGCATACTTTCGAGGGCGAAATAATTACAATATTTTTTTTTCTCCACAAATTTATTTTTACCGGCAAAACTGTTGATTATAAAGAAAAACGTTATATGAACGGATTAAAGAAATTGTAATTCTAAATTTTTTGAGTTTGTTTTAGCAAAATCGGACAAGTGTTTCTCGAGTTATGTTAAACAAAAAAACATCAAGATAAGGAAAAAATTTAAAATGTCATAAAAAAAACTAACACATGCGAACGCCAAACCCTTTGAGGGTTTTACTATACTGACCTAGTACCATCACCCTGACTTGGAATTTCTCACCCCCCCAGATTGGCTGTTGTACTGTGTAATCAAATACAAATTGTTCGAAATAGTCGAATCTCATGCCATTTGCTTTTCTGTTTACTCTGCGAGTTAATTTTCAAAATGTCGTTGAAGCGTAAACTTGAGAAACTTTGTTTACTCCTTGAATTTAAAAAAAAAGTATCAGTAAAGAAAACAGCGTTACCGAGTTAATCATACACTCTAATTTTTGGGGAAGTTGCATACATTTAAGAGAAAAATAGCATAATCGAGCGCTTCAATAAGGGAGCTCTTATAAAGCAGTAAATGATAAAGAATAACATATACAAAAAGCTGCTGAAAACAAAGAAGGTTTTAAAGCGAAAAAATAAAAATATATTATGGTTTGCGAAAATTATTGAAAAAAGCATTTAATCAAGTAAAAGCAAAACATTAATGAATATGTTAATATGGTTAGCCCTTAAAAAAAAACTTTAGGAGTGCTTTTTTTGCATGTTAAAAGAAGCGGTTATTTACAGCTGAAAATAGTCCTCCAAACTGGGAACACCCCATACAGGCATCCCATCAGCAGGTTTGAAGCGATTTGAGGTACGAATTCGTACAAAAAACCTGCTCCTATTGGAGCACATTTTTTACTGAGTTATATTAGCATTATTTTAACAATTTTAAATATTGGGGAAATTGTTCACTTTTGCGGCTACCAAAGCGCTACCTAAACGGTTTTAAGAATCATTCCCAGGAAGGTACATTTTTGTAGTTGATTGTTTCCTTGAAGAACAGTTGGCTAACTATGGACCTGAACAGGCGAAAAAAGGTAAAAAAAACTCGAATTTTTTAAAGTTTTTTGCGATTTTGATCTTGAAGATGTAGTTTTTTTATTTTATATGTTCACAATTTTTGTTCTTTATGGAAGAGGTACAACTTTGCATCAGAAAGTGAATCAAAATTCCGAATGGCTTGCAAGATATGACCCGGATAAATTATCACTTTTTTGCCAAAATGACACCGAAGCCTCAACCCGTTGGAGGCCCATAAATATAGTACATGACCTTGGGCAGAACTGAGATACACGCAGAGAAAATATATGGTTGGGTATGGTTACGGCAACTACACTATGTTTATTGCAACAATATATTGTTGTCGTACACAAATAATTTTTATTTGTTTTTAATATCATCAATATTATAGTAACTGTGAACATATCAATGTTTATCGCAATTATAAATTTGTGTATTGCTGTCCGAAAAATAAACTCACAACCATTTCATGATATTTAATAGTCATAACATGATAACTTTCTATACGTTATCATAATATGCTTAAAAAATCAAGATATCGTTACTCTTATAATATTTTGTTAGCGCCATTTGTAAAATAATTGTAAATCAGTTGTGTCGTTTGTTTTAAATATGCCTACCGAATTATTTGTTAGTGAGTGGTTTAACAATTCATTTAAAAAAAAAAAAAAAAAACAAATTAAAAAAAATAATTAAAAAAAAATTGTATTAATATTAAACAAATTGTAAGGTGTCACCAAAATGGAAAACAAATTTATTTTTTTTAATTGTTGTGACAGCAACACTGTATCATAATATGATTATTCTAATTTTGTTATGATTAACATGACAATCATATGATTACTTCTTATCTTATTATGATTAACACGACAGTAATATTATTACTTCTTAACTAAGTATGATTAACAAGATAATAATAAGATTAAGGGAAAAATATTATGATGTAATATTACGAACATATTTGGTCATAATATGATTCAATAATAATCGTAACAAGGTGACTTCAATCATGCATCTTATCATAATATGTAACTCTTAGAATATGTTAAACACAACCATGTTTTTTCTTTGCGTGCATATGGTTATATTTCCTAGCTTAAAAAATTACACACAGTGTTATTATCAAACTTGCTTCTATTAATGCGTGTTTCAAAAAATGAATCATAATAATAATAACTTATTGATTAAGTTTAAACTGTAACTACAATTTGACAATTATCCAGTAAATGTGCATTAAATTTTTAAATATTTCTTAAGCCCTTATGACACTACATTTTTATACCCTTCACCGAAGGTAGAAAGGGTATATATAACTTTGTCATTCCGTTTGTAATTTCTACAATATGGATCCTACACCCTATAAAGTATATATATTCTGGGTCCTTATGAAAAGCGAAGTTCAAATCCGGTTGTCCGTCTGTCCGTCCGTCCGTCTGTCCGTCTGTCCGTCTGTCCGTCTGTCTGTTGAAATGGGGTTTCCGAAGCCCCCAGATATGATGGGGAATTGGTTGGGGTATCTTTATGTCAGGTATTCTTATTATAATTTTGCTATTGAAATTCAGCCAGATCGGTCCACAAATGGCTGAGATATGACCAAAAAAGCACGACTACCTCTAATTTTTCCCAAAAATCCCTTGTGGTTGTTGTAATTTAATTACTTTTTGCTGTATATCTTGGGAACGGCAAAAGCCAAAGCTTCCAAATTAGGTACACACATTTAGGTTGCTAATACACACCATCCTAGAAAATGTGGGCGGGATTGGGGAAGTGGGCGTGGTACCTCCCGTACAAAAAAAATTAAAAATTGTATAAAAACCTAAAACTTAGGGCTGCCATATGTCCTATGGATATGACTTATATATAAAAATATCGGAAATTTTAAGTAGAACATATTTTATAAAAAACTCGGGAAAATCGGTTCAGATACAAAAAAGTTATGACCAAAATAAAATTTTTTTTTTTTTAAATACCCACTTTCGGGAACCATAGATCTCCCCGAGTCCAAGTTTTATAACTAAAGTAAATGGTAAATTTCTTCTTCAACACGTCGGTATATAAATCTGCCAAATCGGTTATAAAATGGCTGAGTTATGAGCAAAAAACCACGACTACCTCTAATTTTTCCCAAAAATCCCTTGTGGTTGTTGTATTTGTATTACTTTTTGCTGTATATCTGGGGAACGGCAAAAGCCCAAGCTTCCAAATTAGGTACACACATTTAGGTTCTCAATACACACTATCCTAGAAAATGTGGGCGGGATTGGGAAAGTGGGCGTGGTACCTCCCATACAAAAAAAAATTAAAAATTGTATAAAAACCTAAAATTTAGGGCTGCCATATGTCCTATGGATATGACTTATATATCAAAATATCGGAAATTTTAAGTACAACATATTTTATAAAAAACTCAGGAAAATCGGTTCAGATACAAAAAAGTTATGACCAAAATAAAATTTTTTTTTTTAAATACCCACTTTCGGGAACCATAGATCTCCCCGAGTCCAAGTTTTATAACTAAAGTAAATGGCAAATTTCTTCTTCAACACGTCGGTATATAAATCTGCCAAATCGGTTACAAAATGGCTGAGTTACAACCGAAATACTGAATCCCCAAAAATTACTCTTTTTTATTATAATTAACTTTGTTAAAATATATGTATACAAGTATATATAAATGTTTATATATGAATATAACTTAAGTAAAAGGTAAAATTCTTCCTTAACACGTCGGTATATAAAACTATCAAATCGGTTAGACAATGGGTAATTTATGAGCAAAATACTCAAAAAATGGGCTAAAAAACATCAAAATTTGTATAAAAACCTAAATTTTAGGGCTGCTATACGTCCTAGGGATATGACTTATATATCAAAATATCGGAAATTTGTATGAGTTATAACCGAAATACTGGGGTCTAATCACCGCATACGATATCGAGCAAAATTCATCGAAATTATTTATTTGGTATCTTGAAACTCGATGTCGAATGAAATGTATTGAATTTGAAATAATACCATTCGACATCGAGTAACTCGACATTACATTTATCGAGTTTTCATTCGATACGCCAGTGTCTATCGTATGCAGGGGTGATTAGACCCCTAACTTCCCGAAAATTACTCTTTTTATACCCTTCACCGAAGGTAAAAAAGGTATATATGTATAACTGTAATTTCTACAATATTGATCCTACACCCTATAAAGTATATATATTCTGGGCCCTTACGAAAAGCGAAGTTCAAAACCGGTTGTCTCTAATTTAAAAAAAAATATTTACCAGTTTTATTTAGTTTCTGTCTAATTGCTATGTATTCTGCTCGCACAATGGTGAAGGGTATATAAGATTCGGCACAGCCGAATATAGCACTCTTACTTGTTTTATTTATTAATTGATATAGAATTGATAGAAAGAAACAGTAAATGCTAGAAAGAGCAAACTATAAAAAATGTAAACAAAGTTTTTTAGTTTTTTTCTCTTGTTATGGTTTCGTTTCAGGGATGGCGTTGGGAATTTTTAAAATTGTACCAACAACTTTTAAAAATTGTACATTTTTACCCTAATTGTACTAAAAGATTTTTTTAGTTGAAACTAATTTTATTTATGTTCTTATAAAACACCACAAAAAGGTATTATAAATCTTAGTTTAAAAAGTATCAACAAAAAAGTACAATTGAAACAACTTAGCCATCTCTGTTCTGTTAGTTGTATTAAATGTTGCCAACTTTTTGTTTATGAGAAACCTAAAAACAAAAAGCGGTTAATCGCTGAATTTGCCCATAAACCGCTGATGCAGCAGCACTTTTAATATTTCAAGATTGAAATGTCAATTTTAATTTGAACAATTTTACATTTTTTTTTACATAACTTCATTTTTTATCGATAACTTTAGCAAAATGTTTGACAGTTTGCCATTTATCTTAATACAGCTGAACCCCTCGCACTTGGTAAATTTTTCTATTACTTTATATTTGCACTGTTCACCAAAACTTGACCAATGCATTAAAAATGTAGTGTCATAAGACCTTTAGTCATTTAATGGCATGCAAGTGCCAAACGTCTACCATCATGCAATTTTTGCAGCCACTGGAGCTGCCATTGCGAAAAATGTGAGTACATTAGTAATAAAACGTAAGTGTATTCAGTGGCATGTGTAAATGCTTAGTTAAGTTAAGTGACTTTTATAATATCTTCTTTTTCATCTCAAAATAGTATTCATAGCAACAGTAGTAGATATTTATACAATATTTGGCACAGAAAACTCCTATATAAACCTTAACCACACAATATACTTTCATTTGGCAGAAACATGAATGCAAACGGGTCTCAAATACTCTGGTGTAGGTTCGGGCTTGATGGACACTACTTTCTTACTTTTTGTAAAACATATTGCCTTTTTTATACATATACATTTATAAACTGTTAACATTATATATATTATCAACTTTTTTTGTGTCGCTTGTAGTGTTTTTCATACGGGATTTCCCGGGATCCCGCTCAATTTTCGGGAAAAAAATCCCGGGAAATTTGTGCGGGAATTCCCGGGATTTTTTTAATTTAATTTTGGCAACTTTACTGCTGATATGTATAATTGTAAATAAGTAGTGCCATGAAATAGATCTTAGCCGTTAGGCAAAAAGGTCAAAAGTAAGTCAAAAACTCACATTTTGAGTTTTTGATTGGCTTTAATTAAATTTTTTTTTTCTCTTTTGTTTGGTTTAAATCACTTAAGTCTAGCGCAACTGCTTCTAATCTTTAGGAAATACACGAAATAAATATTTTTCAATTTAACATAACGAAAAACTATAGTTTCTGACCCAAGACATTTTTGCCAAACTTCAAAGAAATATCAATTCATATCCAGTAATCCGTAGAAAAGAAACGTGTTTAATCATTGAAATCTTCTTGAATAAAATTAGAAATAGGCTTTCAAATGATTCTGTAAATGCTTATTTTGAACTATTTTAACAGAAATATTTTGTAATAATCTGTTTGAACAATTCAAAATTTTTGGTTTTATATAAATGCTGTTGGCCTTGAATCTATTCTGTGGCAATAAGTGATTTAGTCTATTTTTAAGTTTTATAGGAGAACAATAAAAACTTTAAAGGCGGCAATTCTCTGATTTTATAGTTTTTTATGTTTAAATTCCAAAAAACTCCTTATGTCACAGACCGGAAGTTTTTATTCTTTCAAATGTTATTGCACATTGAAAAAAGATTACCACAATGCGATTTGCTATAACTTCCTCAAAAATCCTACAAAATAAATGAAATTGTGTACTTTTGAACATGAAGATTAAAAGGTGTTATTAAGCACTTTTTCCTTTTTGCCACAGAAATAAAAAGTTGAATGTATTTAAAAACTCAGGATATGTTATTTGTTAAAATAAATTAAATTAAATAATATTTTGCATTGATTTGTTTTGAGCGGGAATTCCCGGGATCCCTGGAAATTTAAAAATAAATCCCGCTTTCCCGGGAAATGAAAAAGTCCGGGAAAAGAAAAACTCTTGTCGCTAGCTTCCGATGTTGTTCGCCGACTAAATATTTCACTACAGCATAGCTCTTAACGACAATAATCGTTAACTAACGAATTTACACTGCTCAACCACAAATTTTTGTCGTTTCAAAGTTAGAGAACTTTACTATCTTGGCCATATAATGGGAAACAGGAAATACAAGCTTCTCCAGAACTTTATTCGGAACAAGGTTGTAGGAAGACCTACTAGGACCGGTGTATAGATGTTGGAAGCAGTCTGAACGAATTGGGAAACGGTGTTTTCAAAAATTTAACACAATTTATATTACACTTGTTTAAATGATAGTACGATAGAATATATTTACAGTGGATACCAAAAATTCGAATAAGCAAATCTAAAACAAAAATCTATGTTTCAAATTTATTTTTAGAATTGATTAAACAAATAAAAATATTTGTGTTATACTTATGTACATATGTATATATTAAATTCTTCGTGCTGATAACAATAAAATATTGTAGTAACGCTGCCTTCTTAAAGTATGAGGATAAGGTCTGTCGTGCACTAAACTTGATCAAAACAGAATATTGGCAGAATATTTGGGGTATTCACAAGGTGGCTTAAATAAAATTGTTTTTGCTTTGTAAATAAAAAGTGTCTTAAATTAATAGAACTTTGCTTGGTATGTTTATTGTGATGACGTAATTAATCAGAAGAGACCTGCGCTGAGCGGCTGAGCCGAACCGCATTAGTTTTTGTAGCCGTCGCCGGTTATGGTATAGTTTAATCCGGCTAACGTCCAAATTAAAACTGCGGCTAGCAATTTTTGCAACAAAACACTTGCGGCGTCGTCAAATTAGATCGGCTTAGGACTCTGATGTTTAGTAAACAAACAAAATAAAATTTATTTCTGGTTTGCGTCTGAAAAATGGAAAATAGTCAGGAAGGATCTAATTTAATTTATTAATTCATGGATTAGAATTAAAAAATATTTTTATTTTTGGTAAATTTTTATTTTATATATATGTTTTAAATCAGCTGAATTAAATTCAAAGTATCACACTAAATTATGAGGGGTTGTTCACAACAGTCGTATATTTGCATGTTATTATTTTAAGACTTATGACTTTATGACACCTTGTGAATCCCCCAATTGTCTCATTATAATTATGCACAAAACAGTTAGCACAAAGTGTATTTTTCAAAAAAGTATCTGTTATAAGAAATAATTGTTCAGATTAAAGGGAATAAATAATAAAGCCTTAAAAAAGTAATTAATTTTTTTTTAATTTTGGTTTAGAATTTCTATAGAGAAAAAGCCAGAAGTCTGAATATTAAATATCTTGATAAAAGTATGAGGAATAAATAAGCAGTCTGTGCCCGGAAAAAATTTTAACATGATACTGATCATATAACAAGGTTACAAGTTGTTAAATTAAAAATAAATTTGCTTATTTGCTAAACTCTTTCTTTTTTGATTGAATTACAATTCTCCTAGACTCTATGTCAATATTCACACGAAATATGATTGTTTGTATCACAGCGTTAACAGGGTATAAGAATGAATGAAGAAAAAAATATATAAAACTCGTAAAGTTTACTTTGTATTAAAAATGTGTACAGATAAAAATTTATAGTGACCATGATACCAACCGGCAAATTCACATTGTGGTGGTGGTCCAGGGTTACCCCATAACACACTTAACGCCCTACTAAGTGCGACGACAACCAGTTCCAGTTCTTGGAGGAAATGGTGCCGTCACTGGCATTGCGGTCAATGAACGCCCAAATGAGGTGGTCTTTAGCCACATCTTTGTACGACCTGATTTCTGGCCGTTTGGATCGTTTAGTCCCAGGAAAGTTGTCCTACCCTGACCGTTACCGCTTAGGCGCTTCTTCGATTAGTTTCCGTTTAGGATTGCCATCCTCTGCAGAGGAGAGAGTTTTTCTCCTCTGCATTTATGTGCCTTTGGAGTTTTTTGATAGGTGTCGTAGAAGATGAGGGAGGTGCATCAGAGCGCATCGAATCTTTCTTCGTGTGCTCTCTTTGCACAGGTTTCGGCCAATGGGAAACTGGATTTCCGGCAGACTGAATCTGTACCGTGAGGCCAGCATCCGAGGAAGGGGTTTTGACAGGTTTTTATCCTGTCCGGACCTGGGAAGCCTTAAAGGTACCTGGTTTCGAAGAACTCTGTACCAAGCTTAGTTTTCGACCGCCTGATGGCTTAGTCGTGACGAGTTTTTGCGCACTAGTAGCTGACCGTCTAGCAGAGCCTGGCGCAACCACTTTACTAGACGAGGTCTCAGTAGCACTCAACATACTACAGCCTGATACCGACGCTGTATAAGTAGGGTCTCCGGGGATTATGAAGCCCTTTTCCGGATACATAGGGCGTGAATTTTCGGACAATTCTGGGGGGGGGTTGGGGTTGCATTTTATACCTAACTGCCAGGCAATAGGATACCTGCCGCTCCCCTAGAAACAGACGCAGACCAACAGCCGCTCAATAAGAGAACAGACGCTGATGGATTTAATTGCGGACCGACAGCCTTCAGAAGGCCTAACAGTTGACTGTAAAAGCCCAGCGGACGCATAGTCACTAGCCGCTCCAACAAGGAGAAACGCTTATAGACAGGGGGGTAGTTCTTGGTTCGTACTCGGTTTAGACCCTTCTGGCATGGGAGGCCCTACCGGTCTTGACTGACGTCACTACCGCCAGCATGACTCTAAGCTTCCTTGTACTTAAGCCCTCGCATCGCGGCAAGATTACTTCCCATTCGCGAGGGAACCACAGTACTATAGGTGTCCAAATGGACTACCAACACCAGGCCTTATAATTTATACTCACCTAATATATTTTATATGTATTCCACAAAGTCATAAAAGAAAATTTACGGGTTTAAGGTTTTTCTAAGATATTATTTGTTTATGACATTTATCTACTTGTTGTCCAAAATCGATAACTAAAATTGTTTTACCTACCGAAATTTACCCCACTAAAAATCTACTTTCTTAAGAAACCAAAATATTTATAATTATATTCATATAATGCAAATTTTATTTTAAACTATTACAATATATAAAAAAAAATTATTGGATTTTCTAAAATTTAAACTGTTTTCAAATATTTCCTTTTGCATGCTAATGACATTTTAATAAATATTCAGTGGAGTAAATTACAAGTGACATGTCAGCAATTAGATTGTATGCAACGTCATGCCGAAGGCCATGGAAATTTGTGGCACAAACAGGCAATCGTCTTAAATGAAAATCATCATCAACAGCAACTAAACGAACAACAGAGGCAACAACAGCGGCAGCAAATGCTACAACAAAAGACTGATATACATTTAACATTAGCAAACCAACTTATATTATCAACATCGTCATCAACAGCAACAAACGTAACAGCATTAACAGATACAACAACAACGACAGCGGAAGTGGAAGTCGACACGGAAACATCATCAACAGTGTTAAGTGCGGTTTCTCATGAAGAATCGGCAACAACATCATACGGTTCATCAATACCAAAGGGAGCAATAACAGCATCGACACCCTCATCCTCACCACCAACGTCCCTACATCTATTGGCCCCAACGACAGAAGATGCTATTAAAAAGCCACTAAATGTAACAACATCTAACACTTCCACCACCTCCCTCTTACAAATGCCATCAACGAATGTATTAAATTCCTTTAACGTCGTACCACTTCAATCAGCATCATCTGCCTCATCGACAACGCATACGATAACGGCAACAAAGGCTCCTTCATCCGCCAACAAACCAAATGATTGGGTTGTAATTCCGGTGTTTGCGGATATTGTTAAATTAGCACTGGCAGGACGTGAAGACTGTTTGCAACGGTAAGTGAATCATTATGTTTACTTTTGTAAAAACCAAAAATTGTGAGAATTGATAATGATGATAATAAGTATAACTTACAAACCAAATATTCAAAATGAAAACAAAAAGGGATGAAACTACTTAAGTGCATCCTAACTGTAGGAATATCCTCTTCCAAAAAAAAAACAAAATCCTACTTAGACGTGTGTGGTTTTTTTATCCAAAAATTATGTATCCATTGTCGTATAGAGTTTACGCTTAACTAAGGAATTTTAATTAAAACAACATGGATTGGTGATGAAGCTAATGCCATGTATAACGTTTCAGATAATAGAGCTATTGATTTTAATTATTTTAAGTGCTTTGATAAACTTTAATTAAATAAGGGGGTTGTTAACATTTGAGAAACATATTAATATCCAGATCAATAAAGCGAAAGCAATTGATAAAGTAAGTTTTAGATTTAAAATTTTTTTAACCCTTTTTCTGTGCATATTGCGGTATAGAATAGTTGAAAATTTATCACGAGCATTTTTTTAATTATTTAATGTTAACTACAAATCTATATATATATATATATATAAACGTTTGTGCCGTGTATGTGCTCCTTAAACTCGAGAACCGCTGGATCGATTGACAACAAGCTTGGACAATAAATTAGTTTATTCTATTCTGGAGCCAGGTTTCTCTTTAGCTAAATCCCGATAGGTGGCGCTGTTGTATTGGTATTAATTTTTTTTTTTTATTTATAGTACGATTAGGCGCAAATTCACAAAATTTATTTATTAAACAAAAATACGCGCTGGGGTCAGTTTTTTAACAAAAGTCTGCCGGAGATTATCTAAATATTTACATCCAAACAGGACTTCTTCGTCCTTAACCAATTTTAGGGAGGGGGTTGTTTACCTTTGGTAATTTTTGGATCTACCTGTACAAAACTTTGCCATGACTAAGTGGCTTATACAAAATTTATTGACTATAAATTGTTTGACAATGCCAATATTTATAAGGAATTTATGGCATTTAAAGCAATAGGGAGTGCTATTTACTAAAATCGGAACCAAGGTCAAATGTGGGCCGATTTAAACAAAAATTGAGTATGACGATTTATGTTGCAATAAGATATTTTTCATATAAATACAACATACTAAGATAGTTTATGGGTACAAAAACTCTGTTCAGAAGAAGTGGCTATGGACTAATTACCATTTTTTAAAGTTTGTAACATTTTATTATCTTCAGATTTAAGACCTGTACTTGTTAACTTGTACAGAAAACTAGCCAGCCGGACTACAGACATTGTTAGATCGACTAACTGCCTGGTTTTAGAAAACGTAAACAAGTAACTGAGTGAGAAATTATATTGAAAACCAAAACAAATTTTCGTTTTTTTTTTTTGTTGTTTTCAATGTAATTTCCCACTCACTTGTTTGCGTTTTCTAAATACAGGCAGTTACAAGTTATTCTGAGTGAATCGGGATACAAAAAGTTCTAGGACCAATATTTGTTAGTGTCACATACATCAGCATAAGGACAATTTCTTCTCCACTGTAGTGTACATGAGGTAATTTGACCCGAAATCTTGCCCAAAAATAATTTTTTGCACTAACAGTAATAATGATTTTGTTAATGACGTTCGGTTAAGAATATATGTATCAAAGTAACTGCTTATTAGGCTTTTCCAAAAAACAAATACCAGCTGATTTATGGGCAAAAGAAGTTTACATTTGCAAGCAAAGCTCACAGTGAAGCGTAAAAAGCGACATTTTGATATAAATTAAATCGTTTTTTATCACTTATTAAGCAAAAAGAAAGAAATCGTCCATAATATGGAGACTATCTCCTCTTTGCTTTTGTTAACAAAACGTGTAATTCTAACTTAACCTCAAATAAATGACTTTTCCATAAACATAAACTTCGCATAAGATTTTGATAATGTTGGCCGTGGAGTGTCGTATTTTTGATTGATGAATAGTGTTAAAAAAAAATGTATATATTATCTTTTGTTATTTTACGTTTCGGTTTTTGAATTATATAATTTTTTTTCAGACAGCCTCAGATTTAAAAGTATAGCGATCTTTTAAATATTTGGATTTGTAAAAAAATAAAAAGAAAAAAACTGATGCTGTTTACAATTTTATTATCAGTGAAATTGATTTAAATAATGTTTCACAATAAATTCTGGCTTCGCTTAAGCAAAAAAGTACAAATTTTTTTAAAAATTTTTCGTCATGGTGGCCACAAGATTCACGGGAAAATTAACGACTTTTGCAAGCAAAACAAAATCGGATTTTGTCTGCATAACTTATACCCCATTTTGTAAGCATCCTTCAAAAAATCTGGTGGTAACCCTAAAAATTTCAACTATTACAAAAATCAAAAAACCCTGCGTGCCTACCCATGAAAATTTCAGACATATCGGCCACAAACTTGGGCTAACCTAAAAATAGTTTAAATTACTCAGTGTGCAGTAGTGTGGTTATAATGAAACATTTCCTTACCTTTTTAGCAAGTAAGAAAGCAAAGTCCTTGAGACCCAACACCACACTATTTAGAGACAAATTTTTGCGATTGTACCGTATTTGGCGTCATGGGCCCGACAGAACCAAATTATTCTACGAGGTTAGGTTTCCTGTAACAGTTCTTTGCGCCGAATATTATTTAGATAACTTCATCATCTATATGAGATTTGTTTGTCTTAAGTAATTTTAGGGAGGGAGTTTAAACATGATCTATGTTAAAGAAGGATACTGCCAACACAAAGTTTCAAAAACAACAAAGTAGCTATCGTCAAAATTACTGTCGCCAAGTTTTATGTCAATAGCGACATTTATAAGGATGTTTTGGCATTAAAGTCTATTTTCGGGAGTAGTATTTGTATGGGAGCTACAGTCAAATATGCAATTAAATAATTTTGGACCAATTTAATCTGAATACCAATAAGATAATGGCACATGTTTTCTATTCTGGAAGTTATCTTGTTTTCTACGTCATTGTTTTTTTTATAATTTATGAACTACAGCATCTGGACCACTTTTCTGCCACAGCAAATGTTTGAAATATTTATATTCATTTATCTAAAGAATTTCTTAAGTGCATCTTATTGTTTTGCAATGTAAGTACTCGGTTAATATTTTTAATTGGATTTAATTCCATTTAAATTAAATTTTCTCTATTAGAAATTTTTTAGCAACATTTATTTAACTTAATTAATAAACCTTAAAAACCACAATCCGAAAAAAAGAAAATTTTCTAATAATTTAATTGCTTTAACAAAATTTCAAATATGAACATAATGTATGGTTAATCTTACACAGTAACATACATATATTTACATCAATTAAAGTTTATAAATTACAAAATATGGTTTTGCTTAATAAATCAAAAAAATAACCACAAACTTAATTAAAATAAAACAGAAACCAATTTTCGATAATTAGAGGTTTCATACAGAAAAAATATAAAAAGACATTTAAATAAAAAAAACATGCATTTGGACATAGAAAAAATTGTGTTTTCGTAGAATAGAGCTTCCTAAGAATCTCTTTACTCTGAGAATTTTATTCCATACAACGCTATGATCAAAAATTACGAGCTATTCTGACCATCGTTTAAATAACATTGAAATAATCGTTGGATACTCTATTGCATGATATGGATCTTTGAAAAGTTTTGAGATAAGATAGTTTTATCCATCACTTTGTACGTGATACAGATGTGTTGTAAAAAACGTGAGTACCTGTCGTGTGGGCCTAGCCCCACAGGACTCTAAACAGTGGTAAAAACACTGCGTTCTACAACATCCCTACGTTGTGTATCAATCAACACTAAAATTTAAAGTGCACACGGAGCCAGAACTCTAGTCTCTCCCCTTGCTAAGGAGCTGGAGTTATATTAACTCCACCACTAAAAGTAAGCAGTTATTGCAGATTAGCAACAGTACGTAGGGAGATCCGCCAGTAGACAAAAATGTCACATCATTCCTTCCCGCGATTTGGGCTATGAACCACAGCCAACACATCGTTATTCCTAAAAGAAGCTTTACCAATAACCAGTACAAGACCGAAGAGCCACTGGATACTGGTTTCTGCCTTTTTTTATGGAGAAATATCTGCCAATTTTACTTCTGCTTAAAATTGGATGCACCTTTTTTCCGAAAATAAAATAGCCTTAGCAAGTATTAATGCTAGGGACCTGCATGAAGGATTCCTTCATAACAAAGCAATAAAAATACCATCCTCTAACAAAATTATTTTGTGTTTCTGTCTCTTTGGCTACATTAACAAACACATGAGAGATAACAAACACAATTCATTCATTCAGTCAAACAATTCATTCATTCATTCATTCATTCATTCATTCATTCATTCATTCATTCATTCATTCATTCATTCATTCATTCATTCATTCATTCAAATTCATAATGGAATAAATGCGCATTTTTCACTTTTAATATCATTCATGTAGGTCTCTAATAAATGCATAGCCCCGGGGAAAAGCTGTAGGCGACACACACAAAAATTTCCTTTTAATAGTGGTACCAGATAAGTGTTGGGTGTCCCGCTAGACTAATTTGTAGTGGGAAGTCTACTTATGCGAGGATTCGATTCCCGACAGAGCATCTGTTATGTTTGACTATAACTAAAATTTAGTTAAAATATAATTTTTAAATATATTTTTAACAGAGTATTGTAACAGATAACAACGGATTCTTCTGAATCTAAAATTTTTATTATGAAACCTCCATTTCATTATTTAGCTTTACCATTTAAAAATAAAAGCAACCGTGATTTGAACTCTTGGCAGACTAAATGCGTGAAGACATACGAAATACGGTAAAAAAAAAAACTTATTAAAAACGGAAGGATTAAGAACATTTTCGTGCCAGATTTTTTGTTTAAAATAGCGCTAAAAAGTAAATGTAATTCCAAGTCAACATGCTAAACAAAAAATAATTATATAAAAATAGTACTTAGCCTTCTGGGACTGACGGGTAGTCTAACAGACACTGACAAACATAAAAATTGGGGTTTCCACTTATTGTACAAACATCGACTCTCGCGTTTTGAGTAGGTACCTTCGTACTACGTTTTCATGTATACGTTAGCGTAAAGAACGCGATTAAAGTGAGCGCAAATGTCGCTGGGAGCAGAAAACTGTGTCAGTTTTAAGGTAGGCGTCAGAAAAACACCTACATCAAAATTTCGTTATATTTTTATAGTGCCTTCTAGTAAAATTTTTTGATATTTTATATTTCTAATTAGTTCGCTCAAATACGGAATCGGTTAATAATTTCACATAGCTCCCATATAAATTTCTTTTCGGAATGGGTTCTTTAGGTACATTAATCATTTTATTATGATCGTACGTAGATTAAATTTGGTCCAAACTTATTTTATTTCGATCTTGATTATCTTATCATCTTTTGTTAGCATCGTCCATATCTGACCATAGCTCACATACAAATACAAACTACTCCTGAAAAAAGCTTTAAATATAATAACTTCCTAATAAATGTTGGTATGAACATTAAAATTGGCTGCTACGTCAAAATATTGTGTTCGTAGTTCCAAAATCAACAATAGGTCCCATAGAAACCTCTATCCTTAAAACATATTCGGCACAAACAAAGAATGTTAGCATGAATCTTAACCTCAATTAATTTTGTTCTGGCGGGTCCATAATTGTCCATGGGGTAGGGTGCCATATCTCTCAATTACTTCAGATTTATTTCGAGTTAAACGCGTTTAACGGTTTTGTAACTGCTAAATTACTGATAAATTAACGACCCAAAAAGTCTTAAAGATGCATTTTATACACAATATAAAGAAAAACATATAAAATAACAATTCTGCATCCTTAACTCCAAAATTTAATTTGTTGAGTTATGTTACTACTTAAGTAAATCTGTCTAGTACACTGAACTGAATAAAAAATGTACATAAATACTGCAAAATGGGGCGTAAAAGGAAAGAAATGTAGGTTGTTCTACAACTTAAGCTTCGTTCACAATCCCAGAAACATTTTCACTTGGTGTTCATAATAGAGCAACAATTCTTTTCGCTACCACGCACATTTTGCATTAAGAAACCGTTTGAAATTTCAACCACAACAATATTTTGATTTTTTACAACATTATGTATGTTACAATTTTCATTCGAAACTTATGTGCTGTTTTCACAACACAAGTGACTGAACGTGTAGTAAAATTTATATGGAAAACACTCAAAAAACTGAGTGCTTTTCATATAAATTTTACTACACGTTCAGTCACTTGTGTTGTGAAAACAGCACGTTAATAAAATTATTTTAAACGTCAGAAACAATTTCATACAAATCATAATGTATTAACAAAGTGGCCTCAGTACTACAACAATTTTGTTGCTAGAATTGAGACGGCAAATGTCAAAATACCTTTATAAAAAATGTAAATAAACAAAAAAAAATGACGACAAACGTCACACGCGAACAAAATCACTGCAAACTTTATTAGTACATTCTGATACAAATTGTTGCTGAAGTTTTAGTTGACTCAACTTTAGTTAAATTTTTAAAAAAATGTTAGTTACATTTTTGTTCTAAAAATAAAAAGAAAATATATGAAATACTTTGGGAAGAAAAAAGATAGAAAAAAAATACAAAATTGTTTCTCTGATTGTGAACAAAGCTTTACAAATTAATTACTCCAGCCTACGTACGTTTTTTGTAAAAACATAAATACTTCGTAAATACAGGATGGCGTATAATGAGCTAAATGGTTTGAATTCTTCATAAGTTTTTTAATTATTATTCTTTATTTATTTTTTTTCAGCATTTTGTAAATAAGGCATGGGGAATTATTAATGAATAACTATACAATCGAACAAAAATAATGGCCCGCAAAATTTTGCAAAAAGTTATGGAAAATATGCTAAAAAGAGCACGTATGTGCGAGGCAGAAAATGGACATTACTTACAGGATGTAATTTTTCAAAGCTAATTGCAAAAAAAATCCCCAATAATATACTGTATTTGTAAACAGAAAAAATTATAATTATCGCATAAATAAAATAGTTCAAAACCATTTAAACCATATCGCTCATTCTGCGCCACCCTGTAGCAGTAAAAAGAATTTTCTTCGATTAAACTTTTGCCTTTTCATTATTTATTCAACAAAATTTAACTTAAATTTATTACAAAATAAGTAAAATTTACTAATGATTATAGTTATATATTATTAATTTTGATAATTGTTTATTCATTAACTAATCAATGTAGTTTTTCTGAATATTTTTTTTATTTAACTTTATGAATCATTATTTAAATTAACTAATATATTTAGTAATATGGATAACTTTCTTATTTGTATTGAAAAATTATAACTGAAAATTTAAAAATCTCATAATCCCTTAAGTAATATTTACTTTTACTGTTTAAAGCAATTTTTTGTTATGTTGTAAAATGAAATATTGCAAAACTTTCTTTCGCCTTTGTTTTCTACTTGCTTTATAGTTTGAAATGAAAACTTGCTGAAATAAACTTTTATGCTATCATCAAACACAGCGTAAATTTTTCAAGTAAAACATCCTAACATTGCCATGAAAGTACTTTGCTTTGCGTAAGTCAATATCTACTATAAAATGCATATAAAGCATACACATTTAAAGAGTTATGCAAAATCTAACCAACATAAAAGATTATTCGTTGTCATAAGTATTGTCATATATACCAATTTGAAACCAAATGACTTTATAAAATGTGCCTATTTGTTTAATACATCGAAAGTGCAGTTCGCTTTTGACACCTCATGAAGTCTATAATAATAATTGTGCTTTCAAGTTCCGCCCAAGAGAAAGTCCAGTAGAATAGCTTCAATAATATCGTTGATTTTTTTCTACAGAATCGTAATATACAGGTTGAGAAAATTTCTTTGAAAAAGGAACTTGTATAACTCTTACCTAGTTTTCGAAATCTCTTATAAATTTTTATAGGAATGTGACCTCTTTAGGAGAACAACACTTTTGTTTGCGAACTACGTTAAAATATTTTTTCTATAATTTGCACTGTGATCTTCCAGTTTGTTTTAGGCAGCAGTAGTTAGTAGAAGCTTGTACTACACGTTATGTCAAAAAAAGGGAAAGCAAACTACGTTCTCACTTTTGTCACACAAATTTAACCCTCCGTCTTACACATGTTTTTATTTTCACATTCGAAACGCATGACTCTAGCCAGACCCAACAAACTTTTGAATAAATAAAACCAATTTTTTTTAACTAATTGTTATATTATACACCTTTATAATTTAAATACATATTTTCATATTTTATTTAAATTTTAAATGTGTATAATATTACATTAAGTTAAAAAAAAATTGGTTTTATTTATTCAAAAGTTTGTTGGGTCTGGCTAGACTCATGTGTTACGAATTTGAAATTAAAAAACATGTGAAATAGGGAGGGTTAAATTGAGAACTAGATGGAGCTAATAGTTTGTGTGTTTAATAAAAATAAATAAATAATAGATAATTTAACAAAAAATAATTAAAAACAGCAAGAAAGAAAGTTAAAAATACGGCATCTTCTATACAAAATATATATGGGTCTGGCCAGACCACATGTGTTACGAATGTGATGTGTGCAGTAAAATATTCGAATAAGTTTCCTTATATATCCTTTCCAGGTTATATTTTTCAAATTTTTATAGAAAACTAAATTTTAGAAGGGTACCTGAAATTTCAAGTCCCTACCTGTGTGTTATATATACTAAAATAACATTTAAAATCGAAAAAGGTCTGACCAGACTCATGAGTAAGACGAAGGGTTAATTGTTCAATTTTATCGGCATGTTTTTCAAACAAAAAATTTATATTGAAAACAAAATCAAATTTGAGTTTTTTTCATTTTTGCTTTAACGCTTTAAATTTCTACTAACAGCAATTTTAAAAAATTCCAAATTTATTCCAATTTTTGTTAATTTTTTTTCTATGTTCTATTTTAGATTTTGTTAGTCATTTTAAAGATTGCTATTAGATTTTACGAAAAAAAATTAGATAAATTGAACAAAAATTTTTTAATTTTACTGGCGTTATTTTTATAAGGCATTGTTTTACTTAATTTTAATAAAATATCAGTTAAATTTAATAACAATTCCTTAAATATTTACAGCCATATTCATAAAAAGTTCTATTTTAAGCTTATAGCTTGTAATAACTATCAAACGCTTTTTGTCTAATAAACCTCCTATAAAAATTTGTATTCATAAACGTTCATTAACAGTTTTATTACTATTAACAGTTTGTGGCGAATTTGTGTTTAAGTATGGCAACTTTCTTTATATTTTACTGCCATTTTATTGCTAGTGATGCGTGAAAATTCTATTCGGTTCACATGATATTCTATATTAAATTGTTTTTTATAGTTTTTTTTTTAATTGTAGAACTTAAAAATTATTCTTATCAAATAAAACTACATTTTATTTTAGTTTCTTAAAAAAATCTTGCCGAAAGGTATCATAAACACTTTTGCTTGAACCTTTTTTAAATATACAACAAGAAAGTATTCGAATAAAAAGTTTGTTTACTTTTTATTAACATCACTTCTATTATGATTTGTTTATTCTATATTTTTCAAAATTTTTGAACAATAATTCGTTAGTTTAAACAAAAAAACAATTAGTTTCAGTAATTTAATAAGTTATTAATGATAATATCTGCATTTGCCCCTGAACATATTCTTTTAAATCATATAAAAATGTTTTAAATAATTAACCATATAACTTGGTTGTCTAAAATAAAAAAAAAATTTAGTTACATATATTTAACATGTCCATATTAATAAATAAAACATTTTTTTCATTATTTTTGAACATATTTCACAAAAATAATATCATAAAATGCAGACACTTATCAAAATTTCATTTTATTTTTGGTTTAAAGTAGGGTAAATCGAACAATAAATTTTCTTATTTTATGAATGGTTTATTAAAGGTTTAATATACTATTTTTCGTTTATGAATACAATTTCTGCAAATTTGCCTTATATTTGGTTAATTAACCATTAATAAATTTTTATGAATACGGCTGTTAATGTATTATATGTCATAAGTCAGTTTTAAGAATTTTATTCATTCACAGAAATTCAAAATAGTTAATTTAAACAAAATTTCTTGAGTTGTACATCCATTTAGTTAAAATAAAAAAATTTGAAACAAGTTTTACGATAATTCTTCATATAAACTAACATTTTTTTCGCAATGTTACTAAAAAATTCTTCTTCTTACTTTAACGAAATGTAAACAAATTTGTATTCAAAATTACATCTTCGTGGAATTAAATTAACAAAATTTAGTTAAAAAAACGGATGGCGTATTCAAATTAATATCCTTAAAGGATACTTATTCAAATATTTTTACGCGCTGTTCCCATAAAATTGCTTTATTTACTGGTTTACTACTATTTTAACAAAATTTTTGTGTATTTAACAAAATAAAACGAGTTCTTTCAGTTGATTGAACTATTTTTTTAGTTAAGGGCTTACTAAAATTTTCAGTAATATTACTGATGAAATTCGGTTTGGTGTATATATTCGTTATTGTTTGATGATTAAAGTCATAGCTGAATAAAACTTTCACTTTCATTTAAAATAATTATAATTTTTTTTCAAGTCTATATTTTCCTTTTTTACCACATAATAATCATTAAAATAAAACAACATTTAATTAATACAACTTGTTTAATTACACCAGCCTTTTTTGATATTTACTCTATTTAAATATTTTTCTAAAGTAAGCATGTACTCTAAACAAAATAATTGTTAAATAAATACAAAACTATTTATTTAAGAGAATTGTTTACGTTTGTAACAATTTGTGGCCAAAAATAAACACAACAGCACAATTTAAAATCAAGAAACTTTTTAACAAATTTTAAAACATATTATTGAAGTTTTTATAACGAGCATCCACCCTTTGGTTTAACACGTATTTACCGAATTATGCCAACAAAATTGTTTTCTTTTCAACAAATCGTTTAAAGCGTGGTATCATGAATATTAACAATTTAAAATTTTAAACTGATTCCCTTGACGAAACTTTTAACGATTAGATGGGAATATTGAAACAATAAACCCATAAATTGTTTTTAATTAAATGCAAATGAAATAAAAGCGAATATATCGTAAAATATATTGTTAAATTTATACGCAGTACAAATGAATTCGATTTAGAATTTTAACCATAGCCTCACATTAAATATATTATGATATTTGAACACACAATATATTTTAAAGTGCAAAAAGAATAAAAAAAAACGTAAACTCTTTCAGGAATAAAAATTTTGTATGCAATAAACGTTTAAATGTGTAAAACTAAAGCTACGGTCACACTTATTAAATATTTGACCAAATAAGCGTAACCACTATTTTTGTTAATAGTTAGTGAGATTTAAAAAACTCTTAATGTCACAAAATAAAGCTTATTATACTGCTAGACATAGCAAAAAAATGTTTTCTGTAAGATGTGAAATTATAATCAAAATAAATATTGGAATTAAGGGAAATTATTATTTAGTTCGCTTGTTGGTTCCGTTTTTTTCGTCAAATATTTGACAAGTGTGACCGTAGCTTTAAAGTATAATTCTTTTAATAAAAAAAATAATATTTTTCGATAAGGGAGAAATAAAAACAAAATTAAAATTTCTACAGGGTGGCGCAGAATAAGCTATACGGTTTGAATTATTTAAATTTTTTTTTATCATTGCTAAAGTTTGCCATTTTGTTTATTATTTCTACAATATTGATGTTAGACACCATAAAGTATATATTCTGGGTCCAGATGAGTAGCAAAAGTGGATTTAACGATGTTCGTTTGAACGTTGAAATAAGTTTTCCGAAGACCCCAATGGGGGGCTAAGTTGTCACACATCTTTGTCGTATATAGTGCAAACCTATTTGCTATTGAAATTCAGCCAGATCGGTCTATAAATGGCTGAGATATGATCAAGAAACCACGACTCCCTCTAATTTTTCCAATAAAATCCCTTGTTGTTGTTGGTTTTTTATATCCATCACCAAAAATTACATTGTTTTCTTTGACTTTTTTTGGCATTTTGCTTTCCAAGCTTTTTTTTTGCTTTTTAAACCAAGAATCCATTTTATTGGCAATCAATTTAGTGTTCTTTTTGGTGAAGTGTATCATCCGAAAGAATAATGGGCCCATATTTTTTTAGAAATTACAATATATATCTGTGGTGTTGTACATCATACGGTATTGGAAAATTGAGGTCAGTCAATTGCAAGTGCGTGTACAATTTACACCAGCGTGCGAGATCAACTAGCACATACATGTAGTAATTTGCTTTAAAACTAAACCTATATAATTTTTTCTAAGTCAAGCGGCATCGCTGGAATAAAAACAGCTTCAAGCGAAATTAGTATGCAGACCAAACTTCCGCACAATTTGTGGAAAACCAGCCCTGGAAACTGACTTAAGATCTCCCTTCTGTAACCGACCTTTTAGGGGCTCCGAACAATCGTGATACCAAATGGGATCTCAAGAGATATGTCAATATTTAACTCTGACGAATACCAGCACGTTATTTGGGGATGTAAATAAAAAGGAAAAAATATTCTTAGGAAGTCTCCCTTGTTTATAACGAATAGTACATTATATAGCTTTAAAATTAAGAAAATAGTGGGACTCTAAGCGAATCTTGAAAAAGAGAATTATGGACTCATTCCTCGAAATCTAGAATTGAATTTGATTGAAGCAAAGCCTCGAATAACGTTGTGTGTGACAAAATAATAATTTTTCATTAGACCAAAAAACTTTTTTTAAACCCGTTTTATTTTTGTAACATTTTAATGTTTACTGTACGATCGAGTAGAAAATCCATGTCACCGGCCAAAGAATGGTTATGCTAAGAAGCTTTTGTTAATTCATTTCAATTAATTTTAATTCATTTCAAGTTGTAAACTCCTTCCTTCACTAAAAATAATATAATTAAAATAAAATTTGCTAAACTTAAGCCCAGTTAAAATACCAAAACTTCAACTAAAAACAATCAGTTTAATGAAAATTCACAATTGTAATTATTTATTTTTATCAATGTTTTCTTAGTAATTGCTAAAATCTCTTACAATTTCCAAAACTGTTTTTTTAAAGTGTAGAGTTTATAATCAAACACGAATTAAATATGAGTAATCTGTTGAAAAAAATTATTTGAAATTTGAAAAAAGTGCAGCATACTTATAGGCTCTTAAAAGAATATCGATTATTGAAACAAATATTTACAAAAATAATAATTCGACTTCGGTTAACAACATTTTTATTTTTTTTGTTAAATTTGCATTAATTGAAATGGAAATTCCTGCATTCGATTTATCTTATTTATAATAAAATCTTTTTCCTTGTGTACATTTTAATAGGCTCATTTCAGTGTAATAAATACAAACATGTATCGCACACGTACATAAATGCAAAAGTACACTTACACATTTATAATACAACCACTTTTATCCTTTTGTGGCAATAATGTGCATGCTTGCATTATATTTGATTCATTCATAAATTTTGTGCAATAATCGTTAATTCATATGGCTTTATTTTTGATTATATATGTAATTTGTATGTGCTTTTATATGGAATATATATGTTGATGCGCATTAGGGATATAACAACATATCAACACTTGTTTTGAATGCAGTATTAAATGAAATGCTTAGCCAAATTGTGGGCAGCATGAAGTAACTCCTCAAAAAAATTTAATAACTATATTTTTGTAGAATTGAATCATAAGTGATACATCGCTGGCATAACATGTAAAGGCTCCCTATTTGAAAATTTTAGAGGACAGACAAAAAACAATCAAAGCACATGTCATGGAACCATTTGAAAGAAATGGTAAAACTGTACTTTTAATTGGGACTTAGAGCTTTTGCTTGTGATAAATTGGATTTTGCTCATCACTACAAAACAACAACAAAAAATTAGATAACTGTAATTTTTTCTTTGTAAACAATGTATTTTTACTTATTGCACATTTACTTATTGCACATTACTCAATTTCTTAAAAAAGTGGACTTAGAGCTTTTAAAAGTTAAGCCAGCGATATGATAGTTTAAAACAGTTATTTTGTTTGTTCTAGCACAACAGTACGTTAAATTTTACGCAAACGGCTTGGGATCCGCCGAAATCCTGGGAAAACTTGAATTGTCTTATAAAATTTGTTAGAAGGGCGTGTTTAACTATCTGCGTTTTCTAAATAAAAAGCTACAAATAGCAAAGTTGCTTCGTAAGAGCATGTTGTATTGCCATAGTATTACAGTGATTTTAATCGGAAATACATACATATATTCTGTATAATTTAGAAAGATATTTCAGGCTTGTTACAGATAAGTAAAACGAAGCAAAGGGTAAATTACACGGACCAAATTACCTTTGAGTGACCAAAGTTATCGTTACATTTTAACATATCCAATAACTACTGTGGAACATATGAAGTCTTTGCACGTTGGCTGAGAATAATTATTTAAAAAAATTGCCGAGTACTAGCTAAATAAGTGTTATTTTTTATTTTGCCTACAACCAGTGTCTGTTTTTTTTTTTGTGCTATTTCATTATAAAAAGAATTCTAAATTAAAAGGTAGCACTTTATTTTAATAGTATTTTATTCCAGTAGAATGAAATATTCAAAAAATTGTTATTGCTAGAAAATGTATTTCCTTTTATAAATTGATAAATTATTTCATAATGAAACAAAACCCCAATTTTAATTTCGTTGGCAGTTCTAAGAACCTGCCAAAAATTATAATCTGGCTTTAATTAACTTGTCAGTATCGAATCGAGTAAATCACTTTTTTCTAAAATCACTTAAATTTGTAAATCACTTCTTTGTGAAATTTCGTCGATATCTATAATTTTTGATATCAATCAAAATAACTGGTGTAATAAGCAAAAATGGATTAAAAAATTGTAAATTTTCAGATTCAATATTTCGGCAAAATATAATGAAACAAGCGACAAGTGTAAGCGATACATTTTTTTTTATAAAAGCTCAACTGGCTTCCTCAATTTCTGACGAAGACTTCGTTCGCCAAACTTGGATTTTCAACAAAAACTAATTTCATTAAGATTTATATTGTTTTTTTTTTAATTTAAATTCTTGATATTTTAATTTTGTTTTAAGTGAAAGTTAAAAAAATAATATTTTTATTCGAAATCAAGGGTTAAAACAATGTATTCTTCTTCCAATATTGATAACAACTTTTGGATAACATATTTCTACACTTTATGAAGAACACAATTTTACATTACTTTACACTTGGTTTCCACAATAAAGGAACCATATTTTTTAAAACCACACGCATTTTCAATTCCGAAAACGTTTGCAAATTGTGTCCACAAACTTACGTATTTATTATTAAATTTTAAA
This sequence comes from Pollenia labialis, assembly GCA_949318255.1. NCBI lineage: Eukaryota > Metazoa > Arthropoda > Insecta > Diptera > Polleniidae > Pollenia > Pollenia labialis. The sequence goes on from OX439141.1 coordinate 121,718,975, forward strand.
ACATTTTTTAAAATTTGTATTCAAAACTAAATAAAATTTTTTTAAATTTCATTTATAATTTTATACAAATTGTTACTGAATAAGAAGTAGACTCAACTTTTTCAAAAAAAATTAGTTACATTTTTGTAAATTAAAGGAAACTAAATGAAAAACTTTGGGAAGAAATAATATGTAACAAAAAACGAAAGTGTTGCTGCCATTGTGAACAAAGCGTATGGCTTTTGAAATAATTTTTCAAAATAAATTTAGAAATTAATTGACAAATATTTGAATTTAAAACAAGATTTTGCCAATTAAGCTTATATTTTTAGTGCTTAACTCCAACTGTACTAACAACATTTTTATACAGATACTCCTAATAAGGGTACCTGGGTACCCGTATGTAAGTTAAAGCATTTTGTATAGAAAAAATAAAGATTACGCTAGTTTTTGTTTTTCATTTTATTTAGAATTTGAATATCTAACTTTGTACTTGTAGCATTCATAAAATAAAAAACCGTAGGAAACTAATATTTTGTGCAGCGTGGAGCAATTATCTTGCTGTGCGTGTTGCACATTGGCTATTTACAGCACAGCCATCGCATATTTTGCGTGTTTTGAATAAGTCTGTGATACCATTCGTCAGAACAAAGTGTTTATTCCGAAAGGGCCAAACGCCACGGATAATGTAGAATCGCCACGAAATGAATTCAGTAAGTGTGGGCTCTTTGTATGTTGATACAAAAAAAAAGAAAAGTGTTTATTTTTTGTCGACAGTGCCTATTGTCTAGTGACTATTGCTTAGAAACCTGAGTCAAGAAATTGCTTAGAGGTAGTACGCTAATATTTCTATTTATGTATAAGTATTTGACTATAGAGGCATTATTCGTGAACATATATGTAGTATCTACACCAAAAAAAATTTCATCAAATTTATTAATAATGTTCATACTTTTTGTTGTTCATAGTATTTATGAAATATTTTTTATATTTTTGAAAAATTTCTTAATTTTTTTGAATTGACAAGCTAATTACGGTATTTGATTTAGAATTTTTCGATAACTTTTACATAATATTCTTATATGCAAAAATTCTTAAATGTTATGAAAAAAATTCATAGATGTGAAAAGTGCATAATTTATAAAAAATGGCGATGATTTTCCTACATTTCTTTATTATCAATGAACAATTTCATTAATGGAAAAATATTAAATTTTTCTAAATTGTTCATAAATATTAAAACAATTTTGTAATATTTATGAACTTTCTTTATAATTTGCAAATTTTAAAAGATACGTAAATAATTAAGCATAGTTGTTGCACTGCAAATCTAGAAGTACTAGAAGTGAAATTGTGAAAATTTTGGATTGGGATCTCCATAGGTTTGAAAGTATAAAATTAAGAATTTCATTAACTCCCATATTTGTATTTGAGCTTCCTTAGAGTTGGAGATATGTGGCAACCATGTTTAAAAACGTTTTATCCCCCTAGGGGGACTCCTATGCAGTTATAGCTCTTATGTATAAGAAACTTAACTTTTATGTCAACAGTAACATACCCGGATATGTTTTGAATTTTAGAAACTCCGTATTTCTAAGAGTGGCTAAAATTGCAAGATATCCTCACCAGAAGTGTTTTCTAACATATTCTAAGGTTTGAATAAAATTGGACAAATCAGATCATAGATGTGGTAATTGTTCATTCCTACCTCTTACGTCAACCGCAGTTCAAATAACGTCGAGCAACTAACAAGTTTTTGCTAAAAAGTCACTTATTGTAAATATTCACACATGAAAGCAAAGAAAAATCCACAAGTCTTTGCTTAAACAGCCCTTATTTTAAGTATTAATGCATAAAAACAATTTAAAATGGGAAAAAAGCGCAAATAAAATACAAATAAAACGAAAAAACACTAACAACAATATGTACTTGTATACCCGGGTATGTTTACTGTTGACGTAAGTATAATTGTTTAGCTGTTGACATAAAGGTTAAAATGCTTTAACTAGCGCTGATTCCGAAAACTCGTACGTATGAGTAATATTTGATTTAACCTAAAGCAGCACTTATCTCGACTTACTATCAATAACAATTATTTTGCCTTTTAATATATTAGCTTAAGTTCATTTTAGTTTTTCTTTTTCTGCCAATGGATTTTTTCATAATATGTTAACTAAATCAACGAAAACTAACTAATAAAACGTTTGCAATGGGAGTCGATGGACCGATTTGCTGTATTTTCATTAGAATATACTTTTTTGTATAAGGGAAGCATTTATAACAAATGTCATTTCGTACGACCATTTTCGTGAGAAAAATCTTTTTTGGTGGAGAGGGCAATATGTATTGGGGCTAGTATTGATACATCTTGGAGATATTTCACCACACAGCGTATACCTATCATTGCAGAGTGAAATCGTCAGTACTTTTTTCTTTGGGATGATTGCTGCTGACCAGAAATAAAATCTGGACCCAATGGTGTCAGTACGGTCCTGGAACTTTATAACTGGTCTAGCTTATTTGAGGTTCCTTCGATAATCACCTAGTGGCACGCGAAGGAATATCTAAAAAAAAGTCAGCATAAAAGGCTGCTTTCTACACACAGTCGGGCAGTTCGACCAGCTGACGGGTCTCTCTAGGTGATATTGCTAATACACAGAAGCTGCTCTGCAGTGACATGTAGATAGCTCGAGCTCCTCAGCAAGGGTTGAGTTTACGAGTTTCGGCCGAAATTTCTTCCCTTAGAAGCTGCCACACATGCGCAAGGTCAGTACTGTAGCTACACTTGAGGGCATTGATAGACTCATGAGTCCAGCCAGTGTTGAGTGCACCCAGGGTGCGCCCGATCAGGCCGGTAACCACGTTAAACCTAGACTCATTTAATTACCCTGAGAATCAAATATTTTAGTAAATGTGCAAAATTTAGTTACTTTAGTCCGTATAGTTGTCATCATACCAAAAGTCACAACTCGAATATAAATTTGTATAAAGGCCTATTTAGATAATGAACTGATTTGGCTATGGTCAATACAAAACCGACCGAATTTGATCTTCCTAATTGTTTTATTGAAGCCTGTATGGTGCTTTTAATAGGCGAACATAAGGACGGACATGACTTTATAGTCGCCGCTGATTATTTCGAGGTGCTAAAAACACAATGACAAATTCAATATGCCTTCCATATTTTGGTGGCGCGTAAATTAAAATTTGTACGCATTCGCGCACAAACCATTCGGTGTTCGTGTCGTTTGAACACTTTCTACAAACTAATTATTAACTAACCCTTCACTTCAAAATAACAAATAAGTGCAAGTTTTATGTTGAGCTACATATTTCTTCAAAATAATGGTGTAGATGTTATTTTAATATTTCACCACGGCCGTAAATGACGCATTTGTTAAATAAAATTTTATTGCTGAGTCTTTGTCTTTTACGCAAAAAAACCAATATAAACAAATATTTTTTTCATTCTGCAGTGGTATTTAATTTTTAAATTTATGAGATTTACATTTAATGTTCGCCAGTCTCGTACAATTATTGTTGTTGTTTTAAATCGATAAGTGGTTATAGATATTTTTGTACATACCACATAAAATACAAAATGTATGTATGTGTGAACATATTTTTACACACATATTTAACCATGAATACATAATTTTAATAAAATAATATTTTGAATAATAATTAAAAAATGCAACAAACATTTTCAACATAATTAATTTCGATGAAATTTGAAAGGAAATATTTTAACATTTAACGCTGTCACAAACATTTTTCCATCAGAAATTTCTGTCACTCATCAACAATTGAATAAAAGCATGCTTTTGTTTTGTTTGTAAAAGTTTTTGTTAAAAGCACTCTATAGGCTGTGATTTTGCTGCATAAGGCATAGAAAGCTCAGGATTGCTCAGCCAAGTAAAATTATCAATAAATTTTAATATAAAAAATAAAAAAATTCCAAGTTGTAAAAATTCCTTCCTCAGTTAAAATAATTTAATGAAAGTTAAATTTGATGAACTCAAGCCTAATTAAAGAATATCAAGAAATTAATTTTATTTAATTTATATTCTTGATAGGTGCTACGTTCCACTTTTATAAAAAATCCCCTTTGGTTTATATTCCAGCCTGTGACGACATTCATATTACCATTTTTTCTGTTCTACTAGTTTTTTCTACATAAATTTATGTGTTTTAATCAATAATTAAAATAAACTTAATGAGAATTTTAAGCAAACCAAGTAAAATGCAAACGATTCTGGTCGTTGTTGCTTTTTAAACATATTATTTAAAATTTAAAATTATGATTCATTTTTAAAAATGATGTTTAAAATATTATAATTTCGAGCATATTATTGTTATTCAATATTAACAATAACATGTTTGGAGGCAACCATAATATGGTTATAGCTTTTGTATGGATGAATTTAACCATAATATGGTACCCGTGATAATAATATGGTTAAGGTAACCATACTATGTTTAAGTGTATCGATATAGTTATATTTTATTTAAACCTTATTTGAAGTTTCAAGGGAGGTAAACACTTTATTGTTAAATAGAAACACAATATTATCAATCGTGAAAAAAAGGTTTTTTAAAAACAACAAAAGTTTGTTTTTTGCTTTTGCAGGGACCATACTATGTTTTTTTTAACCATTCTTCAAAAATGTTTTTTCTCTACGTGCGGATAATCCATCGCAGTCCCATTTACTGATTAATGTCAGTTTCTCAGTAAGAATTTCTACCACATTTTCGGGAAGACTCCTTAACAGACATTTTGTTTTATGGTCCATATGCATATTGGCTTTCCCAGAGACTTCAGTGAACTCCGTAAGCAGTGGTCCTTAATCTATTTTTGATTTCGAAACATTTTTGTATCCGCGTAGAATGTCAGCTCCATGTTACCTTAAGATGCCCGTAGTACCTCATATTTCTCTTTAGAAAATTATTAGTTTATAAACAAAGCCTAAGTTTCTTTGGAATAATACTTTTTAAGGTTTTTGTTTGGAGGCGTGAGAATGCTTTTCTTAATTTTTTTTGTCGTTTTTTAACATCCTTTTTAGATATATCTATTAGACAGTGCTTCCGATAAATGTTCCGTGGTCAAATCATTGCAAGAAAAAGAACTTAGCCAGTTTCTTCTTTCTTGTAAAATTGTAATACTTATCAAAATAGAATAAAATAACATAGAAGAATAAAAAACAAAACAAAAACCTTTTAATTTATAGATTTTAAATGATATTGTGTAAAGTACGTAAAACATTACTAATTTTTATTATTTTATTAATTATTTTATATTTTTATTCTATTAATTTAATTTTAATTAAATAAATTTTTTTAAATTTTTAATTTAATTTGAGTCAAATGGTTTGCTTTATGATAAATAAATAAGCAGCTCCAAGGAAAATTGGTGTGTGATAAGAAGTCGATAAAGATGACAGAGTTACTGGCGAAAACATTTCAAGCTTCATTGAAAATTTTATGATTTTGTTCAATTTTGCTCTTTTCAAGTTATTTTTTAATATTTTGCCCACAACGGTACAAAAATGCAAAAGCTACAGAAGATTTAGTAAATTATTATTAAAAACTATTTAAATTTTTTCTTAGCCTACTTACAACTACAATTAATGTTGGAAGAATTCCAATCAATTGTAGTGGGGAATATAAGGAGAGATGAACTCACTGTTTATTGTTGATGATTTTGTTTAAACTTTGATATTGTTTCATATGGAACTGTTGCAGTAATTCTTGTACGCTTAACAGTTTTATTTGGTTTAATATCCTTAGTTTTTCTAAAATCTTTATGGATGAAGTTCCCTGATGATCTGGTCTAAGCAACCAGTGAAATCCGCATAGGAATAGCTTATCCCATCAACAATATATTTCAGTGTTTGTGTCAAAGAATAATATTTGGGAATTAAGCACGAATAACAAAATCATTTAAATTCCACTAAAATTTTACAACAAAAGTTTTTTTTTATTAATCAATATACACAGAATCCAAAAAAAAATTGTTGTCATAAATAACAGGCTCTCCTTAAATTTTCGTGTTTATTATTTGTTTAAAATATAAATTAAATGCAGCAACAGTTACGCCCATGTTCCATGAATATATCTATAAATAAAAGAAAATATTAAAAAAAAAAATGTTTAAAACAAAGAAATTGGTGTACCTTTATTAACATTACTTCATCAGAAAATTCCTATATATCCTTCTTGAACTGTATACGGTATGGATCTGAAGACGGTAGTAACATATGCATGACATCTTCATTCGTTGATATGCGATCAGTTTTTATGGAGTGGCTTATGCTATAACTTCTGTAATCTTTATTACGAGCTTCCTCCGATAACATGCCAAGTGGCAATATTGCTGCTGATACAATTTTACGCCCATGAATTAGAACTTTGTGCACAGTAATAAGCATTTAGTACCATTAAAAAAAACTAAAAAGCTGTAATCACAAAAACAATGCCATTAATAGTCACAGCTGGAAAAAAAAATATTGAACTTTCAACAACAACAGGATTAAAAATAATGGGAAGAAGTTATTTTATTAGCTTTTGATATATGATGCGTTCGAGAACTCCAACATTTTTACTATTTTTTACTAAACTTTACTGCATTATACTAAATTGCGTTATTACTCATTTACTACATTTTACTGTAAAAGTACCCAAACGCACCTATTGTCTTTTGTGTATCTTTTTTAATAACAAAGCAATATTGCAAAATAAAAAAAAAACTGTTATTACATGTGCAATTAGGGATGGACAAATTTAAAAAATATATCGATATACATCGTATCGATATGTTTTACTTGTATCGATATTTTTTAATTTAAAATATCGATGTATCGAGCGTATTTAGCTGAAACTAATACAATATTGAATATACTTATGTACATACATATTTATGTACAAACATATTATATGTAATTCCATTGTTACTTTGTATTGTTTCTTTTACTAAAAAACAAAAAATTCAATCAAAACAAACATTCAATTTAAACAAAAACAAAAGAGAAGAATAAAAAAAAACATGAAATTTGAAAAAAAAACCCGAATTTTTATTGTTTGAAAAACGGCTAAAGCTTTGAGTTTTTTATGAAGACTTTGATCGAATTCGATAGTCGTATTTCAATATTGATATATCGAAGTATAGGTATTTTAAATATCGGAGTTAATGATCGTTTTCTTGTTATTTTAAATATCGATATTTTTTACCCATTCCTATGCACAATGCCATGCTTGTGAAGGAAATTTGTTCTTTTAGTTTTTTATACCGGAATTGCTTAGAAGCAAAATGGAGATAGAGGTCGTTGGAGATCAATATATACAAGCCAGTGAAGTTGGAGAAAATGTATATTTTTGGACAATATATATAGTAGTAAAAGAAATATATTTTGTTTAATTTTCAAAATTTTTTTATTTGCATATAAAAATAAAGATTAAGTCTAATATTTTGGATACACGATAACTAGAGTGTTTATTACAAACTGTGAAAAAACAGGTATATCAGCAGAAATGAAAAAAATGAATCAATGCCGCTCTTAAACCGAACTACCCTCAAAAATCCCAAAAACTGTCAAATCAGTTGTCAGAGCATAAAAAGCTGCCAATTTTAAGTTCTTCCCCCGATATTTTTATTAAAGTACTTAAAGTAACATTCAACAAACCCCCACCTCTGCGTCTTTATTTAAAAGCAATACATTTTCTGCAGAAATCATTTTCAAACTTTAAATAACTGCGCATATATTATTTTTTTTTATTTTTATTTTTGCTTAATTAGTTTCCTCTACAGTTTGAGGCATTTTTATTCTAAACTTTATTAACAAAGGACTTTTATAGCTTCATTAAGTAAAACAAAAAAATACTACTTTGTATTGACAGCTGCATATAAATACAGGGCAGGGTAACAAAACTACATTGTTTTTAACATATAGTTACATACATAAATATGTACGCAGTTTGCTGCCACTCCAATTATTCATATTCATTGAAATATAATTATTAATGCATAATTAGCTTTCTTAAATATATTTTTTTCCCCGGAAATATGTTAATGCAAAAAGTCCTTACATGTAAATGTACTCTTCTTTTATCCCATTAACTTTTTCTTACCTTTAAAAGGGAATCAATTCGTTATGGAATACAGTAAGTTGTGTGGTATGAAAGAAAAAAGTTTGAAAGCAAAATTAACTACGTATGTTGTAATGGCTGAAGTAAAATGGAAAAATAAGTTTTTTGACATGGAAAGTTAAATAAATTTAATTAAGACTAAAGGGAAGTGAACCGACACCAAAGTAGTCCCGTAATAAGTCTTTGGTGTCGTAGAGGCCGTTTCTAGGTCTAACTGTTTATATGAATAGGATCTATCACTTTTACATGGGGTTCTCATTGTAGGGGATCAATTGACGCCTAACAGTCAGCATTTGACAAGCACACATCTATTCTCAATGAACGTGTTTAATGTAAGAATAAAATGCAGTTTTATTTCCGTAAAACAAGTCCTAGAACTAAATTAAAGACAAATTTTAGCAAGTCCAAAAAATGTTATCACACCACCGGTGAATACTGTACTACAATTCTTTACTCATTCTACCTTTTTGTTCTTCATATACCAGTTAAATTGTACTACTTTCACGGGTCATGAGGAACAATTGAGAAACAGGTCTGTTGGAACAATTGACACAAATTTCCCGCTGGGTATATATAAAAATGAAAAATGCTTGCTTGTTTGTTTGTTGGCTTATAAACTCCTAAACTAATAAAACAATATTCTGAAATTTTACAGTAGCATCGCATCCACAAGATGCATATCTTGGGAGCCGCTGGAGTATGATCTTATAAACCTCGAAATTGAAATAAGACATCAGCAGGTGAAGTGGTACTCCCAATACGTCGCATATATTAAATATCGCGTATCTTAAGAACTGTATTAGTGCGAATGTTAAAACTTGGTAGAAACCACACTTAAAGTAAACTACTTCCTCTTCCAAATAAATATGTAACTAATTTTGATAAAATTTTTCTATCAGCAGATAAATAAAACACACAAGGTTTATTCATATGTTTTTCAAAGCTTGGAAACTATCTAAACGATTTTGATGAAATTTAAAACATTATTTGTTTAAAATACATATTATGTAGATCGATCTACACATAATAAAAAACACAGGCTATAAACATTGTATAAGCTTAATAATTATTTTACATTTTTGGTTCTTTGGAAAAGTACTGTGATTTCAAAACATAGGGAATATGGTGTACTTTACAAAATAGATAAGCACTTAAACTGTGGTTTTTTGGGTGTTTGCCAACGTTGTAAAAAAACAGGTAGGCAACCCCATCATGGGGTTATTATTTAAGTGTTGACATAAATCTGCAAAAGTAAAATTTGTTGTGTTTTGCCAACGTTGGGCCGATTGCTTATTTTTGCATGGGCTGTTTTAAGCTACAAGCTGTATTTGAATTTAAATTTTCGTTATTAGTTTTAGAATTCATTCATATATATTAAAAAATGTTGATACATTTTTACTCTTATTTAATTTCTCATTAGTAATTTAAATTATTTTTATTTATATTGGTGTAGTAAAGAATATTGTTAAAAAAAAGGTACGTAAGTAGTTTGAATACCGACTTTTCGGTCGCCAACCTTCCCTCTTTAACTTAGGAAAATATAATTAGCCTTGCGTGAAATGTGTATCAATTGTTGAAGCAGTAGTTTTCCCGGGTCCAGTGAACATAATATTATAACAAAAAGGACCGAATTGCGATAGGTAAAAAGAGACAAAGTCTTTACTGGGGATAATGTTTTTAAAGTGTAGTTACTACAGAGGAAAGGTAACTGACACAAAATTATTCTCTTTCTATTTTACTTTATATGAAGGAGATCTACCATATTAACATGTTTTATTCGGCACAATATCTGCTACAAATTTTATTTCAACCTTGTTACAAAGTATCAAGCATTAAAAAGGAAACGTTTAAGTGTTATTTTTATATAATATAACGACTTAAGAACTGTCAAGGTAACGAGCTAGCCTGCATACGTTACGATTGCGGGTTCATTCAATTCCCCCTAGAAAATCTACTCTGTTTTACTACAACGAACTAAAGCTTTACGTTACGTTTGGCCAATAAATGAAATTAGAATATTTCATTCCAAATTTAATAAAACATATATTTCAAAAAAAAAAAAAATAACCAATAAAATTTACCTTTGTCGAATCTTCTATACTTACCAGCGAAATTAATAATATTTTAGAAGTAGCATTTGTATGGAATTGTGAATGAACCAATCTTAGAAAACCTTAGAAAACCTTGCCTCACAGTATTGGTATTAGTTGCAGTTTTATGCACATTCCAGAAGAACTTTTTCGAGAACTGTTTTTAAGAGATGCCTATTGTAAATTATAGATGCTATTTGGTCGTAAGCTTTAAATTCTTATAAAGCGGACAGACTAAATTTAATTCGGTCCCCATTTTTAGGCATATCTCTTTTGTATTCGTTAGTACTGGATTTGAATTTCAAAATACTTGTGCTTTGTTTTATTGTTGTTTATTTTTTTTATTTCTTAATTATATTTTAACTCGTTTAAGTTTAAGAAATTCTCCATCTTAATAGCCGTGTTTTCCATAACCATCATGTCCACTGCGGCTGCCATGGCCACCATGACCCGCATGAACACCATGACCCCCATAACCGCCACCATAAGCACCATGTTTACCTTGATGACCATCCAAACTACCATGACGATCACCTTGACTGCCACCGAAACCATTTTGGTGACCTCCTAAACCACCTTGATGACCATCATATCCGCCGCCTAAACCACCTTGATGACCACCTTGCCCGCCAGCGAAACCGTTTTGGTGACCTCCTAAGCCACCTTGATGACTATTATATCCGCCAGCTAAACCACCTTGATGACCACCTTGACCGCTACTGATGCCGTTCTGGTGACCACCTTGATAGCCATCATATCCGCCACCTAAACCACCTTGGTGACCACCACCAAGACTGTTGCCATAACCTCCTCCAACTTGAGGAGCATGGCCGCCACTACCATATCCACCAGCGCCATAACCACCAGGGAAGGCAAAGGCAACGGCAAATAAGCTTACCAACACGATCTTAAATAATTCAGAAATATTTAATTATTTAAAATAATAAAATCTTTTTTTTATTATTTACCATAATTTTTGCCATTATATTTTTTTTAATTAATTAAATATTTATTACTAGATTTCACTTGTCACTGCTTCAATTAATTTTTTGTACTATTTTTATATTTGAATACAATGAGTATTTATAGGTTAATTTTTTTAGCCAAAGCTATAATTTTAATTTTTAGTAAACAATCTACATATTTCATTGATTATTACACCAAATTTTCTTAGAAAAAAAACAGACTACACTTTATTAACAAACAATAAACGTATGTGTATGCAAACACCCACGCATGCTTAAATAGTCACTTATCAGCAAAGTCCATATTATGAGATTAAAATTGACTTCGAAAACAATTGAGGCATTATGTTTACAAACATTATACACACATTTGCTATATTGTTTTAGCATGACAATGACTATATTGATTCAATATAAATAAGATTAAAGTAAATCTCAAATTTTAAATAAATTTGTGTGTATAATTAAACTGGTCGACAAAAAAAAAACAAACAAAAAATTCGCAAGCTAGAACTTTGCTTTGTGCTTTTTAAGTTAATTAATCGTGCTGAATACAAATCTGTTGTCAGAACGTCTAGTTTATTTACTTTAGTCCACCGATTTTCATGATATTTGATGATATACTAGGCCTTCTGATAAAAGCTAAAAACATTAATTTTCTAAAACCAAAAATTGTACTCCTAAATCCTAAACAGCTGCAAATATCCAAATAAGTTATTTGGATGCCTTAAAGGAAATTTGATTCCTAATCATTTAATCAAAGTCGTTCTCAAGTTCAGATCAAATATATTAGCAGAACTGCCATATTTCGGGCGAAAGATTAATCAAAAAAAATATTAATTCGGATTTTAATTATGCAATTTAAAATTTTCAATTTATTTTTATTTAAAACGACTTTAGCAGTTGACAAGTGTTTTTTGTCTGTTGAAAAATAATCATTTTTGCTGTTTGTAGAATGGTCATTTAATACTCAATAAATGGGTTGGATTTCACTGTGCTACAAAGAAAATATGCTGGGCCTCTCAAAGAGCAATTCAGTGCAGTTAGAGTCGACAGTAACGAAAATTATTAAATAATAGTCCCTGTTTTAGGTGAAAAAACGGCTCCTCGAAAAGCCTCCCAATGAAATAACGCCCAGGAAATAACCCCCAATGAAATAAATCCCAAAAAATAGGAAATAACACCCAAAAACAATGAATGAAATAACATCGAAAAATAAATGAAATAAACCCCAAAGCGAAAACGAAACAACCCCCAATATTTGGGAGTTATTTCATATGAAATAACACCCAATGATGAAAATAAAATAAACCCCAATGAAATAAACCCCATCAGCAACAAAAATGAAATTATGCCCAAAATTCATAAAAGAGTCAGTTTGAGCAAGGATAACCCCCAAAAACCAACAGCTTTAAAAATGAAATAAACCCCGAATTTTAAAAATTTGTTGGGTGTTATTTCATTGGAGATTATTTCATAATTTGAAAACCCCAAATGAGGAATGAAATAATTACCAAAAAAAATGTAAAAGGGCCCAAAAAAAATCATATGAAATAACACCCAAAAATGTATGAAAAAAATTTGGGGAATATTTCATTTCTCGTTTGGGTGTTATTTCATTTGGGGGCTTTTCGTGGAGCCGAAAAAACCGGAACAATAATATTTAGAACAGGGTTTGAAACAATGTTAAGCATTAAATATCGCTCCTCAGTGTTTCGTTCGATAGATTTGTGGAAAGCCCAAACGCTTATAGTGTCTTTGTAGTAAATCATTAAAAAAAATAACGTTTGTCATGGATGTGTGAGAATTTTCCCATTTTGATTTAAAAGTTTATGTTGTTTAAAATGTTCTTATTTTTTGACTTTTAGTCGATTTTTTTTGTATTCGTATTCATTTTGTGTTCACAATTTTTTTTTTTATTTATTTTATTACTTTTTAGTAACGAATAGCTTTAATTAATTTAACCGCCTTTTACTCAACGCAAATGAATGAAACTGCAGGCATTCATACTCCAGATGAGAATACACGAATACATGGGCGTAGCCAGGATGAAATCTGTTCTTTACATTCACTTCGGAGCATCAAATCTTGTAACTTAAATTTAAACGTGTTTATGATTAAATTAATCAAAGCCGTTCACACTACATTTGAGATGATTAAGTTGGCAGTTGATTTATCAATAAAACACAACAAAGAAATTTATATTTCTTTTAAGTACTAAAACTGGATAAAAGTAATCAGAAACTTATTTTAAGCATTTGAATGATGAATATATTATTTAAGGACGTAATAAAAACATATGGATGACACCGTGCTCGGTAGTATACATGAAAGGTACGTTTATGCCATACTCAGTTTAAGGTTTGTTCAGAGAAGTTTATGCGATTAATGAAATAATTAAGTTTTAATCATGTTAATTTGAAGTGATTTGCATATCGATTAAATTTATGGATAATCATATCGATTTTGATGTGGTTAGAGCTTAATTACGTTCGGAATACTTAAACGCGCTTTACAACCCAAATGTGAACATAGCATAAAATAATAATTTTTAAAATTTATTCAAAACTAATTAAGTTATAATAATTTTTATTATACCATTTATACATTTATTGTATTGCTGTTTTAAAAGTGTGTGTTTGTTTTTTGTTTTAATACAACTTTCATGCTAGAAACTTGTGATTAAGTGCCTTTAATTCGCCACTTTTATTGACTATTTGATGGACTATTCGATGTTACTGTCAACAAAGTGTCTACAGTTTTGTCAGTCTTTAAGAAAAAAGATAAATATTTTGGTAGATGAAAAGTAGTGTATAAAATCATTCCTAAAAATTTAAGGATTATGACTATTACAAAAAAAGCTTTATAATGTATTTTAACTGAAATGTAGCTCATAGAATAAATTCGAAATATAATATATGTTGAATATAATAAAGTAGCTTATAAAAAGAAATAATTCCCAGATTCTATTTGTTAAAATTGTTGAGTTAAATACATTAAATTTATAAAGTATCACTATCCAGTGTGACACAAGGAATGCTGACGAAGGCCGTAGCAGGATGGTGTATAAAAATTGTAAATGTTTCTGTACATACAATAAACTTCATTGCTATCCAAAGGAAAGCTAAGGTAAAATGTAACAAGATGATACAAGATAATACCCTGGTAGTGTATTAAGTCATTCCTTAAAATTTAAGGACTATTACAAAAAAGCTTTTTAAATACATAACTGAAACTTAGCTCATAGAATAAATTAGAAAAATATAAAAATGTTGAATTTAAAAATATTTACCTAATTGATAAAATCGTATTACCGGTTCCTAAATGTAAAGTATTTCTCAAATTACTCTTAATGATGTTTATTTGGTTAAATACTATTTATACATCAGCATAAGACCATGGAAGTGAAAGCAACTTTGTAATAAATTCTAAAATTTATTAAAGTTTTTTTTGCCGCCAGTATCTCTATACTGAAATGCTTCCGACCAAAAAAAAAAAACAGTGTAGTTTGTGTTGATCACACAATATTGGAATACTGTTCCTTTATTTTTAAACGATGTTCATCATCATCGTTTATAGCGATTTATTACTTTTAGCAATTTTTAAAGGAAAATAAAATTTATGATTTTAAAACAAACATGGCTTTCGGCTAAACTAATTTTTTGGTGGTGCGTCAAATGAGCCCAGGAAATATGGCCCCAAAAGGAAAGTGAAGAACGGTCCCAAAATTTTACATGTGACATAACAAAACTCAATTTTGGGGCAATTTTTTGTTTTTTTGGGATTATTTTTCATTTTTTGGTTTGGTGTTTTTGCATTTTAAGAGCAATGAAAAATGATCCCAATATTAAGGAATGAAAAATGGCCCCAAATAAAATCACAATTTTATCTTTGGGGATATTTTTTGTTTACTAATTAAAAATGCAAATTTAAAGAAATAAAAGATCACTTCAAACATGTTTACACAAATTACATACAGGCTTCTAGGGATAGTATAAAAACCCCGAATTCTTATACCAAAGTGAGAAAATCCTTGCAGGTCAAGCAGAGATGCTTTAGTTAGCGAAGCCGGTGTTTGTTATACCATAAAGGAAAAAATCTTTGCGCCCGGCCCAAGGTCGGCAATTGACAGAAGCTTTAAGGAGCGAAGCCAGTGTTCGTTATATCATAGAGAAGAAAATCCTTTAAATCAGGCTTTAGTAAGCCTGATCATATGAAAAATATTATTTCTTACAAAATAAGATGATTAAGTCGTGTGGGATGTAAAATTTTATGTTTTAATAATTGTCATTTTCATTACGCATTGCATTCACACTATCCCACTTTTACATATTAATTGAGTATTACCTGACATGCTTTTAAATACTTTATAATTTTGTAAAAATTTAATAGAATCAAGAACTAGAGCAAATCAAGAGTTATGCTATTTTTCTGTAAATTGTTTGTTACTAAAACAGATTTTTGTACGGAATATTCTTTTAGCACAATTATTTCTTTATAATTAATTTGGGGCAATAGTTCTAAGAAATTAAAAATCAGACTTAATAATTATGAGGAAGTTAATTAGGATGTTTACATTTGAAATAAAAAAAATGCAAGCATATGTTTATTTGTTTCCGCAAAACCAATGTCTCTATTCTTATCACTTCAAACAAAACATTTAATGTTGTTAAAAAACAGATTTATAAAAATAATGTTCTACCTTTTGAACCTTTAGTCTTATCTCTAAAAACTGAAAACAATTAAAGATGGGGTTTGGAATCACAAAAATCTTCAGCTAATCTGTATACGGAGGAACTCTCCACATTTGTCAATTTGATTATATTTGTTAAAATTTTTGCTTACCGCCACTACAAGTACGTAACACGAATATATTAAGTTTATCATTCCGTATGCCAAATGAGCAGTACTAATTCTACTTCCCTTAATTAACCCTTTACAAAACATTTTTTCGAAATAACGTATTAAGGGATTGCGACTTTTTTGTAATATTAAATCAAACGTTACAAAAAATATCACACAGCATGAACATATTTGAAACAGATTTAATTTTTTGTTTGTTATTGCAAAACACTACACCACATTTTTCACCAACATTTTGCGATATGCCGGTGTATTGCGGTAGCTGGCACCTTATTCTCAAATTTCTTTGCAGATATATATATATGTATATTAAATTTTAACGTTTGCCAAACTTTAAGTACATCAGTAGTGGTGCCGTCTAAAGACATCAACCCAACGGGAAACTTCAGAATACATTCTTATTTCAGGCCTTTTGAAAGGCATGTTAAAAATATGTTTTAATTCAATCGCTATTCTTGTCTAACTGTTAAAGAAGGCCTCGGCTCTTTCGAATAAAAGGTAAGATACACATTCCACACTCGCTTCTATGAAAAGGGAGTTGAAAAGGAGTAAAATTTTTTTGTGTTGTTTTTTGCACAAGCAAAACCAAAATAATAATTGTTGATCCCTTTACCATTCTTATGGACCTGCTAAAGAAGCGAGATCGGAAGGCCTATGAGTATGAAATAGAGCGAGCAGGCCTTGTACATCCAAAAGAAGGGGTACAGAGTGAGGCTCATGGGCTGGCGGCGTCATCGGGCCAAACTTCTTCAAAAATGAAGTCAGCCAAGCAGTTACCGTGAATAATGTTTGCTATCGCGAGATAATACCTTACTTCTTGTGGCTAGAAGTAAAATATGTAGACCTGGACGATATGTGGTTCCAACAGAATGGTGCCACTTGCCATACAGCCAACGAAACTGTTTTTTTGTAGCCCAAGATATTCAATGGCCGTGTTATCTCACGTCATAATTGGCCGCCATGAACATGTGATTTGACACCATTGGACTTCTGTCTTTGGCAATATATTGAACAGCCAGAGGATGACATTAACGATATTAAACCTCAATTATGTATCAGAGTAATTGCAAATATGGACCACCGGGTAGAGGTATGCCACCAAAGCCGAAGCAAGAATTTGGCCGATATTTTGTTTCACACATAATTTTTACAGATACGTTTTGCTGTATTTCAATTAACATCGTGCGTTTTAGTTGGACCACCGTTTACTTTACACCGTGTGCGTTCATATGCAATCAGTTTGTGTCGTCAATTTTCTAGTTCTTTACCTTTAATTTATTTATTTATTTAATATAATTAGGTCTATGGATAAATCCTTACAGCCTTAACTTAAATACAATATTACGTTTCACAATGTTTACATCTAGAGACAAATCAACAAATTCAAACATTTCATTAAAGTAACAACACAGTTTTCTAAAGAGGTCTGCCGTAGCATAGTTAGTTCTAAAGGTTTTTATAAATAAGGGATTAAAATACCGCACCGTACGACGTGGAATGTTAAATGCTAATCTACTTAATAAAAAATTGGAGCATACTTTTCCATTCGTTAAGTTTATTACAAATGAGACATTAAGCATAACTCTGCGACTTTTCAGTGTTAGCAAACGTATTAAGGATAATCTTGTAGTATATGATGGGAGATTATCATATCCTCGATATGTATCTCTCAGGCAAAAAAGCAAGAATTGTTTTTGAATGGATTCAATATGATCATTATGAACCAAGTAAAGTGGAACCCATACAATCGAACCGTATTCAATGATTGGTCTAACGAGAGATGTGAAAAGTTGTTTAGTGACGAAAGGATCATTGAATTCTATAGTATCCTTTTGTTAGGATGTTAAAAAAAAAGGACAAAAATAACACCTTAAAATGAGTGTTAGAGGGTTAATATATCCTAAGAAAAGAATCGCCATACGATTTTACTGAAGACATCTGAATTTTTTTTTAGCTCAGAAGTACATTTAGTACATTTTTTTTTTGACTTATACCAAACGCCTTTTCAAAAAATTCAAAAACTTGAGTGGTCCATATTTCGGGAACCCAAGCTAACTTTTCAAAACCCTTTGGCAGATTTGCTCTACCGGTATCTAGTTTCATTTCGCGTTGCAAGTGTTAAGGGTGGCGGCAATGACCCGAATTGTGTAACAGTTTCTCCCGTGCGAGGAATCTTTTACGATTAAAAATTGCGCTCGTCGACGATTAATGCTCTTCTTCATGAGATTCCCAGTAGATTCTTGCGATTGCAAATGCTAGCTGGGTACATACATATATGTATGTATGTATGTATTTACAAGAAATATAATTTATAAGAAATATAATACATACATACATATATACGTGCATAACACAATTACAAAAATAAGTAAATTACTTACCCCTATTTATTAAGTTTTTGCACATTTTCCGTTTTTGAACGCAAACTTATTTATTTTAATATAAAATTAAAATTATTTTATTATATTTAATGTTTTGACAGAAAATTTAGTAAACAATTGGGACATATAGCTTTTTTTGGTTGTGAATACCAAAAATTTATATTTTCATTTGTAGTACTCGAATTGAAACTATACTAGCAATCGATAATTAGCTGCAATAAATGAATTAACATTTATATTAGAAAATTTTTTGACAAGAGCAAATTATTAATTGCAAAGACCAATATTCAGTATTGCCCTGTATTAAATTCGGTTGTGATTCTAACCATTTGTACTAATTTTTAGAACTAAATTAAATAAGTTGTCATAACTAATAAAAGAATTGAAGGATTCATATTTCAGCTAGAATAACGTTTAGATAATCAAGAGAATAAAAAATCAGTTAGAACTATACATTTTTAATAGTTGCAATAATAAATTATATATCTTGATCAATATTTTATTATTGCAACCGTTTTCCAACCAATTTGTTTTCTGTGTGTAGATGTGGTCTAAAGTGTTCGTGAAGTTTAAAAATATTTTTACATCGTCTGCCAACATTAGTATATGTGAATGTTGAATAATTTCAGGCATGTCGTTGATAAAGAGCAGAAACAAAAGAGGGCCAAGGTGACTACCTTATCGGTTAAGAAGTTGAAACCCCAAATTTTACGCATTGTATTCTGCCGAGAAGATATGACTTTAGCCAGCTTACATAAATTTTGTCGAAACCCATAATATCAATTTTTTTCCAGAAGAAGGTTGTGATTTACCTAATCAAATGCCTTACTGAAGTCGGTATAAATAGCGTCGGTATGTTGGTTGCTGACAAATCCTTTATTTACCAAAGTTGTTAGTTCCAAAATATCCATGAAATCCGTGTTGAAAAGGTGTTAATAACGGGGAAACTTGATGAACCAAGGAATCTAAAATGCATTTTTCAAAAAGTTTTGGAATTGCGCTAAGTTTGGCTATACCCCTGTAATTAATCATAGTTGATTTATTTCCAGATTTGAAGAAGGGACTTAAATATGACTCTTGGGAAATAACCATTTTTCATAGAAATATTAAAAATAATTGACAACGGCATAGCTAAAGCTTCCATACAATTGATTAAAATACTGCTTGGTATACCATCAGGACCTATTGAGTTTGAATATTTAAATGATTTAAAACAATTGATAATATTGATTGTCGTTATAGGTGAAAATTATATAGTTTGACCAGTACCTATATTAAATAGATAATTGACATTTTCAGTACAATGTGCATCAGAATATGTGGACGAAAAAAAGTCTGATAATAAATCACTGATTTCCTTTTCATCATGTGTTTCCGTACCCATATATTTCATAACCTTCGGTGCGCCAGAAATCTTTCTTTTCGAATTTACAAATTTATAGAATGATCTTGGATCGTGTTTTAAGTTGTTTTTTATTTTAATCAAATAATCGTTATATAATTTCCAGTTAGCAAATTATATTTTGCACGAAGGACGGAATACTTGCTGTAATCGCATTGGGATCTAGATTTCTTATATTTTTTGCAAGTCTTAGTTTTTGAGTTTTTTAACGAAGAAAATTGTTTATTGCCCCATAGTGGTCCATTCATATATTGTTTAATTGTACTGTAAAATTTATTAATTTTTTTATCGATTGTTTCAGGTGCGCCAATGCAAATTGATAACAACTGAATCCAATTTGTGTTAATTAAAAGGTTATGTAAGTCGGTGTAACTTGCCCTTTTAAAACAAAACACCTTTTCTTTTTTATGAAAATTTTGATCACGGTGACAGCTAAAAATGTTGCAGTTAATTTCAATTGTAGGGTGGTAACGATCTTCTGGGAGTGTTATAGGATCAACACGATTTATTGTACATTCCTTAGGCTCATTAACAAATACCAGGTCAAGTAATTTGATGTAAACATAAATTTGTAATGTTGCCGAATATACCATTGCTAATGTTTGGAATGTAAGTATTACTTTCTGTGCAGAAATGCCAGGTAATCTGAGGTATATTTAAACTCATCTAGCATATAAATAATTGAAAAACAAAAAAAGAAAATTGACGAGCATGATCAAGTCTTAACCCCTTTCCATATTCTTTTTTGCTCTCTCATAAAATATCAATATTTGAAGATTCAGACTGTATGTGTGTAAACCAGCAGTGATTACAAAGAGAGACAGTTAAAAATGTGTATGTAGTGGTGAGTGTATACCCTGCAAACAATGCGACTAGTCCATACACTCATGTAAAATGCAACCCATAAGGGACTAGGACTAGTCCAAAGGTAACCCCAATGTATGGAAAAAACATGGTCTATTTTAAATTACGATGTCCTAGGGCAGGACCATATAACTCAGCTTTGTATTACAACGTAGTAGACTTAAAACTACTCCATGGTTTACCCCAGAGGATAAGTTTTGTCGTTAAAAAACGAAGACGTGTTATTTCACTACAAACTCTTTTTAACAATGGCATGGTCCATGCTTGCATTACATTGGACCAGTCCAGGAGGTGGTCCATTTTATCAAAATGGATCAGGTAGACCAATATTTTTTGCAGGGTATTGGGTGCAATGAAATACAAAATCTAGAAAAGAGAGGCAAAAAAATTACTCATTTGAGATGTTAACTATGTATTTTGTTTTTAACAACAAAGCGATTTGAAGTGAGTTTCGGTAACATTCGTATTGTGTGTGTGAAAATCACCAAAAGTGCTAGGCCCCTAGGGGCATAGCGTGATCGTCGTTGGTGTAAACCAGCACTTAGTAAGAAAAAAATTACGCATGAAAAGTGTACCAGCCACTAAAGAACTTAAGTTATAATTTAAAAAAAAAAATTTACCAAAATTGTTAAGTTAATTCAGCACCACTAATAAACTTTACTTTTCTGGCATAAAAGTTCAATATGTATGTACGTGAATTGTACCGCGTTCTTATGCTCGATTCCAAAATGGAAAAATGTTCAAAGATTCATTTAAATGTTCTAAATTCATAATTAAAACTATAGATAAACAGAAATTTATTGTTGATGGGAAAAGCTATTCCTATACGCAGTTCACTAGTTACCTATGCCAAATCATCAGGAAACCTTTTCCAAAGATTTTAGAAAAACTAAAGATATTATACAAATAAAACTGTTTAGGGAATAAGAATTATAAGCACTCTGGTTTTTCTTGTTACAATATCAAAGCTTTTTCTCGTTTTAATTTCTTAATATGTCGCAGAGATAAATGGTAAATAAGTATGTTCCATATTTCACTCCAATTAAATTTGAGGGTGAGATAATAGCCTACTTTTGAGCATTATGCTAAGAATACAACTACGACGAACGGCGAATTTTTGGCCGCAAATATTTGCGCTAGAAATAAAACATATTTTTGGTCGTCGTTGGCCAAAAAAAAAAAATAAAATACGAACAAAATTATTATATAAGGAGTATCGGTCTATAATACTGGTACTTCCCTTATGGATTAAAATATCTATTAAAGGCTTGAACTGATGATAAATTATTAAATAATTGTATATTAAACCCATATAAAACCTACTCTCAAAAATATCCTTACGCTTTCTTTCTTACACTTGGAGGTAGTTATCAAAGATTCGACTAATCTAAATATAGCAGTCACACTAAATATTCATGTATTATGACTTTTTCTTAATCTTTTTGGTGTGCTTAAGGTAAACATAAAGTATTAATGAAATGAAAATGGAAGAGTAATTTAAAATACTTTAACGTATTATGTACATTTTACAAAACAAAATAGTATTTTAATTTAAAAAACCCCATGTCTCTCGAGGGTCTTCTGTTAAATGTTTATAAACAAAAAATTTTTTTTACTCAAAGTAAAATTAAGATTTTTCCTTTGCGCTCTTTTTTGAACCACATAATTGAAAACAAAACAAAAATAT
Source organism: Pollenia labialis (assembly GCA_949318255.1). NCBI lineage: Eukaryota > Metazoa > Arthropoda > Insecta > Diptera > Polleniidae > Pollenia > Pollenia labialis. The sequence continues at coordinate 121,741,348 of OX439141.1, forward strand.
TTTTTTTTTTTAATTTTTAATAAAAACCTTATCTGATTTACTTGTTTATATGTATTGTTTTCACCAATTTTAATAACATTCACCTTACTGTAAGTCAGAATGGTATAAGTGTTACCATTAGTACAAAATTTTGCATTTTATAACATTTACTTATCATTTCTACACGTTGATAAAACATTAATGATTTTATTACATAATTTTTAATAAAAAAAACGGTTTTTAGACTGATATTTATCACTGAAAATTCTACGAAACTTGTACTAGTTTAAAACACAGAGAAAAAAAATGTTTGTATGTTCCTCAACAATTTTAACAAATAGAATAGAAGTACGTTCGGAAGATGTTTAATACAATAAAATATAAATTTATAAAAGAGTAATAATTTCTACATTCTGTAAACGGAAACGTTTATTCCAGAATTTTTAAATTTTCTGAAGGAAGGGAATTTGTTCGTAGTCTTGTTTTTGTTTGCAGAAAAATGGCATATCTGCTGTTATATAAAACGAAACTAAAGAAAATATTTTGAAGTAATTTTATTTTGTAAAATGCAATACAAAAATATTGTACATATTTAACGAAACAATTTTGTTATAAATTTTTATTTTTGTAAAATAACAAATGATTTTTAATTAAAAACCGGAAATACTTTAACGAAAAAATTTAGAATAAAGGGGTTATTTTTCTACATCCCTAGGGGATTTACAAAATAACCCCATAAATTGCTTCTCGTTTTAAAAATTGCTCTGCGTTAGCAATATTTGTATTAAAAGTTTGTTGGAATTATGTAAAAAGATTAAGTTTATTTCAAAGGTAAAAGGGTATATACAAGTTTCTCATTCCGTTTGTAATTTCTATAATATTGATATTAGACCCTATAAAGTATATATGAGGAGGTCCATAACAAAACGGAACAATTCCATTTTTAAGGTTTTTTGTTTTTTGTATGTAGTGTACAAACTGTGTCTAACTTTTTGTTATGAATACGCATGAAAGTATTCTCATATTTTTCGGAGATAAACGATTTCACAAGTCCGTTTGAACCAGATCTGCGTTGGAAAATAATCACTCAAATGCGACAGAATCCATTTGAAAACTTAAGTATTCCTGCGCCATTTTCTTCAAGTTTGGGTATAACATGCCATTACGCCCGTAAGCAAGCGGATCTGTGTCTCTAGAAATGTTAGAATATTTAAGGTATCTCTGGACTTATTTAGCAAAATCACAGCATATGGATTATAATATTTTTACAAAAGCTCCCAACGTTTTGTTGACTTATCAGAACTTGCACCCCCTGTAGGTGGTGAGATGCAGAAATATGTAAAATAGCTCAATAGTACGTTTTTCGCTACGATTAAAGTCAACTGGCTTTGAATTATTTTCTAAAGCATCAAAAATTAAAGTTAGAGCTAATGCTAAGTCAGCCACTAAATTTTCAGACTCCGAACAATTTTCCGTCTATGTTAATTCATTTATTATATGAAACAATTTCATATATCTGCTTTTATTTTATGCGCTGCTTTTTAATGTGTTATTTTCCTTAGTTGCTTTGCAAAAAATTAGCATAGACAACAAAATTATTTGTTTAAACAACAAGACAGCAAAATATCGCCGATGCCGATATATCGGAAAATTTGAAGCATCACCGATATATCGGTATTCGTTACATCCCTAAATTAAACGTACTAAGTTTTTTGTAAATATCCTACTAAATGCAATATATAAAATTGAACCAAGTGTTCTTTTAAGACTTTGTAAGAATATACTACGCCTTTTATAGTGCATAAACAGGTTATAAGTTGTTTATGATAATTAACTAGTTTGAGAAAATTGTATGTCCATTCAAATTATAATCTGACATTTGAGATGAAATGTAATGTGAACGGCTTTGATTACCTAAATCGACATTTTGCTCAAACGCGTTTAAAAACCCAAGTGTGAACATGGCATAACTGTCTAAAATGCTGATTTAAACGGTATAGTTTATGAAAGTAGCTTCCGCTCGTAAACTAGTTTGAAAATTACAAATGTAAATGCACTATTATAAAAAGTGAAACAGTATATGAGTTGCACTTGCTTCGCATGGAAAACAAAAATGTAGTTGAAAACATTTCGCAAGTTGTTCGCATTATAAAAAGAGTACAATTATGTCCACATTTGTTCGTATATATTTTCCACAACAATTTTTATATTGAGTTTGCCAGCATTTCGCACGAAATACTGAACAGAGTACCAGGCTTTAACATCCAATTTGACTATTCACACAAAATTTTTAAGAGTAACATCAAAGATATAATTGCTTGATCTTACGTTTCGTGCGACATTGTTTACACCGCGTCTCTACACCCTTTGTCCACAATCTTCTGTTTCATGGAATATATATGTGCGACATGTCGCATAGTTAGTCAGAATCCGGTTATATTAAAAAATATTTCGAAAAAAAAATAAATTTGTATTCGTAAATATATCAAAAAAAGTAATTTTATATTTTACTAAAACATTCCTTAGATTTTCTTTCACTATACCCAAGAATTTAGTTTAGTTTCGTATAAAGTAAGATCATTTTTGTGTATGTTTTTTATTCTTTTGCTAGATTTTATCAATTCTGCAACTACCATCACAAAACTTTGCCATGACAAATTGGCTTTTATAAAAGTTATTGTTGTCAAATTTAATATCAATTGGATTTAAAACCTATTCCTTAAAGTTATATAAATGGGAGTTATAGCTAAGATGATTTGGATGGCAATAAAATATTTGCTGAGTGAATTTAATCTAAATATTGACATAATTATGTGGATTATGGGCACAAAGACTCTACATCGGGATTAAGTTTGTAACTTTATGGACAGATCGCCATTTCAACAAGCTTCGTGATCATAGCAATTAACACAATGTACCAACAATTATTAAAATAGCTTCAATAGGCATCCAGTCAGACGGACCTATGCAAAATACCCTTCCCACTTATGAAGCAACAAACAATAATCTTCTACTGCACATGACGTCACGAAAGTCTTTGACTATAAGATATTTTGCTTTCAAGACAAGTCTTTGTAGTTCACATTAAAGGACCTGCGCAATGCTTTATCTTGGTTATTTGATTCATACCCCACATATTGCAGACTAAGAAGTCTTCTATTTCTGTTGCTTCAAAATTAAAAACATAAATTTTTTGTAACATTGAAAATTTATTTCGCCGAAAATGTAAGATAAACACCCAAGATTTAATGTTCTTACACTCAATTTTCAATACGACTATTTTGCTTATATCTGCAACTGCGCCTTCAAAAAATCAAACTCATGTAAAAAAATAAAGTAATGAAAGTCCAATAAATTTAAGGCATCTCAAGTATATTTTAATAATAAATTGCTTCTTAAAGCTTTCATCAAATATTACAGTTAAAACACTAGATTTGAATATATTTAATAGCCATGACTTTTAGAACTATGCTGGCCATGACTTCCAAGATCATTTCCTTGACCTTGATGGCCATCCTGATGACCATGAGTTTCACCGTGGCTAGTTTGTTTGCCATGATTGCTGCCGTGGCCACCATCACCGCCATCGTGGCCGCTATGTTGATCATGACCATTACCGTGATCAGCCAAAGCCACAGCGATTACGACGAAAAGTACAATCATCTAGTTCGTAAATAATAGGAAATTGAAAAAACCTTCATTAAAAAAAAATGTTTACTTACAATTAGTTTTGCCATTTTTGTGTTGTTTAAAATGCAGTTTCTTACTGTATGCATTTCTGAAACATTTCTGGGTATTTATACAAAAATTCCATTTTGAAATTTTTATTTAATTGACTTATTACTATTAGTATATGTACCTCAATAACGGATTAATCTTAATTTCATCTATGTACAATTATTATTTATTACTTTTGACTTAATTGGGGTTCTTATCAACTTAACCCTTTAATGCATACTGTATCTTTAAAGATACAACCAGGAAAAACATTGTAATTTCCGTATTTTTTGACGAAATTAAGAAAAATTGAAAACTACTGCTAAGAACCCTTTTTGCTATCATATAGTATCAAGTTTGATTCAACAGCTTTTCATCTAGAGCAATTATATTACGGGAAAATTAAAATTTCAATATTCTTACATTTTTAGAAAAAGTCTAACTTTGAGTCGGATTTTATTAGTAACGGTTTTTTTTTATTTAACCATAAGTGTATGTATTGTTGACTATAGTGTATTTTAATTAATTATAAAGTTTTAAACGAATTCGACCTTAACTTTGGTTTTAATGTCACTTTTAGTGGTTGTATCTTAAAAGATACATTATGCACTCCGCACTAACTGCTGATGTTCATTGTTTTTTTTTATACGCCGTTTATTTTTGTTTTTTTAAAGACAAATTTGGTATAAAACAAGTAAGAGTGCTATATTCGGCTGTGCCGAATCTTATATACCCTTCACCATTGTGCGAGCAGAATACATAGCAATTAGACAGAAACTAAATAAAACTGGTAAATATTTTTTTTTTAAATAAGAGACAACCGGTTTTGAACTTCGCTTTTCGTAAGGGCCCTTAGAACTCTGGGAATTCTTTCTGTTGGTACAATCCGACGGAACAGGATAAAAAATTGCAAGTTTCCAGAAGAAAAAATCATGGTGAAGTGTGAACGAGGGACAAGCAGGGAATTCGTAGCTAGTGTCTATGGAATAGATGTTACTTCAATTTCATGGAAAGATACAAAACTTGTCAATCTGGTATCGACATACATAGGAACTAAGCCAGCGTTTTCCTCAATTGTTCCGAATGAGAATGAGTCTGTTCGTAGATCTGACAAAAAGCAAAACAAAGTTACAATGGTCGCTTGCCCACAGATAGTTAAGGACTACAATTAAAATATGGGGGGCGTAGATCTATTGGACAGTTCAATGAGCCGCCATAAAATAACACTGAAAAGCAGAAAGTGGACAAATAGAATATTTTACCATCTATTAGACATGACCTGCATCAATGCCTGGATTCTTTATAATAGAATTAACCAACCCCAAGCAGGAATAAAAAATTTAAGATTAATAGATTTCAAATTAGAAGTGGCGGATTCACTATTCAAATATAAAAATTCATCGAAAGATGTTTCATTTCGTCGACGATCAAATCTTGAAACTGAAATACAGAAGAAAAAACTTAAGCCGAATTCGCAGATACCGCCTCCTAAAGATGTAAGACTAGACGGAACTCAACATTGGATCATGGTAAGTAAAAAAGGATGGTGCAAAATGCCTGGTTGTACAGGCCAGACGAAGTTGTTTTGCCGTAAATGTGAACTAAATTTATGTCTTACGACGGAGAAAAACTGTTTTTATAATTACCATAATCAATAGAAATAATTTCTTTTATATTTTTACTTAATTATATCTATATTAATTGCTTACATATATATTATTAACTTTATCTATATAAACATATACATAAGTGTAACAAAACTTATGAAAAATAAATTTTTGTCATTAAAATCGAAACCAGTCGTTGTTTCGCTTATGTATTTTTCTCATAGCGGGGAGTGCATAGTGTATCTTTAAAGATACAACTAGTTTTTTCTTCATAAAATCAACAAAAATAATTTTTTTTGGAAAATTTAAACGCAGTTATTATTTGTTTGTTGGATTACATATAATATATAGTTTTCGCAAAAATCTAAGAACCTATGCATTTAAGGGTTAATGAAAAATAAAAAAACCTAAAAATCTTTAAATACTTTTCAGTAGAAGTTTTAAAATTGTTTAATATTGGTATTAGTTTAAAAAGGTGTAATAATGAGTTAAATACGAATCTATAAATTATGATTAAATATTTAATAAAAACACATTAATTAATTTTTTAAAATAACACAAAAAAATTAATGACTCACAAGCAGGGCAAGCTTAAATATGCACAAAAATGTTTTAAATATGCATGCAAACTCAAGAATATGCACGCAAAAAATACAAACTAATAATTTTTAATTAGTTTTACCTTAGCAAATGTTTATTACAAAGTAAAGTCATCTTTTCAAATTGAAATGATCTTCGATTGTCACACATTCATAGTTGAAAATATATGTTCAATATCAGTCGATTTTACCGAAAACTTAAATAGGATTACATGGAGAGAGTAGCGAAACTGCAAATACAAAATATTGTAGCTTTTGTTTGCAATCCAAAAACAAAATACACAGTATCGCAATTACCACATCAGAATTTTTGGGCTAATTGTAATGCGTGTTCATCCCTGATACTCGAACAGCTGAGATTTGTTAACAACAATTTAGAATCGTCAAATAAAACTTATTTAAATATGTACATTAAGGTTGGTCGAAAAAAGGTGTGCCTGTCACCCCCTAGAATAAAAGATGTATATCAATGAAGTTTCTAAAACAGGTAAACATTTTTTTTTGCCACGCCCCAAAATACCGCCCTTTTGGTTTTGAATATGTAGCGCTGCCATTAAAAGTCCGATATCATCAAAGGCATAATTTTAGGGCATGAGCAAAAAGTGGGAATATAAAAAACTTTACTTATAAAGCTTCTGAAGGAATTCTATTCTAGTAATGAAAATTGGTCATTAGAGGGGAAGGATCCGATACTTCTGAAATGTAATCTAAAATTTTAAGTTGCATTAAAAAAGCATTAAATAGAGAAACTAAGCCATATTTAAGCCATTAACAATGATATAAGATACGATGAAATTGAACTTTAAATGGCGATGCTTTATATATAAAACAAAAAGTGCTGTTATTTAGGACGTTGCAAAAACAATTTTTTAAAGTTTTTCAAACTTAAAATACCATTTACTCTAGGTCGTGACGGATGAAAATTTTTGGTTTGTATGGGCTTCTATTCTACCTGGTTTAATGTAATATGTGTGTGAAGAAGAAAAATGGGGCTTAATTTGGAGGCGTGTCATAAAAAAGAGCATGTTAAAAGCTATACACACTAAGTTCTAGAAGGGCATTCTTAGCACGTGAAATATTTGACATTTTGGGGAAGGATCCGAGATGGCATGAGTGGCGTTCTGAATTTGAGCTCGAATTAAAAAGTCACCAATGGCAAAAAAAAATAAAAAAAAAAACAATGGAGGTCGACACGGTCTTACGTACAAACATGTCGTTGTTTTTAACTTGATTAACATTTAAAGACCTTAACCGCAAGTAAAAACTGGCTTCAGCAACTGTGCGAGTACATGTTAATCATATGTGTCAAACCATATTGAACGTAAAGGGTATAATAAACCACACAAAGTGCTTGGAAAACACATATTTTGTTTTTCGTAAACAACACAATTTTGTTGCCTTTTGCTTTAAACGGAGAAAATGTGTAAAATAAAGGCAAAGACTTTAAAGTAAAAAGTGATTAAAGTAACGAGCTGTTTTGTGCCAAGCAATGCTATTAAAAAAATTTAATTTACTATTTAAAATTATTTTAATGTTTCTTTTTCAACGTCTTTTTTTAATGTTTGTGCTTTTAATGTTTGTCCAAACAGCAAACACCCCAATTACCAACACATTATATTTGTACAAACATAAAATTTTAGCATGTTTTCCAAGACATTTGGGTGGTTTATTATGCCCTTAAGGAAACTGTTTGTTAAGCTTACCGATTGAACATTCCTTACGGAATCAGATGATTTTGTTTTTGAAAAAACTTGAAAGCGAATGAATAGTTTTCACCCCAAAAGCATTGAAAACTTGCCCTGCTCATTAATATTGAATCAGATCATAAAATTTTCCTTAATTTTTAAAAATATATTTTTTTATAGAATAATAATAGTTTTAGTTATATATTAGTTTGTAAACAAAACTATTGTAAACTAATAAATTTTAATTCATAGACAAGTCATTATCACAATCTAGCGAAAAATGCTAAAGGGTGTTCCAACCATAATGCTAGATGTTAATTGTGAGTCAAACCTAAACGTCAAGATTTTTACCCAACATACTTTGACATTTCTTTGTTTCACATTTTGACAATTTCAACCATGGAGATATACCAACTAAGCAGCGTGTTAAGATTACTAAAGCATTTTTCGAAAATGAGCGTTCAAATCGAAATGCTTTTCGTGGCACACTTTCACCTTAGTGGATTCGTTAACAAGCAGAATTACTGCATTTTGGCAAATGAGAATCCATGAGTGAATATTAAAAAGCCGATGCATCCACAAAAAGTGGATGAGGATGAGGTCGGCCAAACAGTTGCCGTAAATGGTGTTTGATATCGCGGTATGATAACGGACTTCTTGTGGCCAGAAATTTTGAATATAGAACTGGACGATGTGTGGTTCCAACAGGATGATGCCACAAAGCCAACGAAAAATGGCTATGTTGCGCGAGATACAATGGCCATGTTATCTCACATCATGGCGATGTTAATTGGCCGTCACGATCATGTGATTTGACACCGTGGGATTTCTTCTTTGGGGATATCTAAAAGAAAAAGTGTACATCAATAAGCCAACAACTATTTATTTATTCAAGAGCTTAACCTCAATTATGTCTCAGAGTCAGTGAAAACGTAAAATGCAATTTGGTTTAAAGATTGAAGTTTGACTATTAACTGCCAGCATCTCTGAAGAGATGAAGTGGTTGTAATCGAAACATGTAAGGGTAACCTGTCCGTGAAAGCCCGGGTTCGAGCCCCACGGCAGTCAAGAATGAAAAATTATCAATAAATTTTAATTAATTTTTTTGTTGTTAAATTCCATTCTTTATAAAAACAATTTAATGAAAATCAAATTTGATGAACTTTAGCCTAATTAAAATATAAAAAATTGGATAAAAGAATATAATTAAGATTAATATAAGAATATAACTTTCTACCGCATACTCTAATTATTTAAAATGTATGTTAATAATTAAAAAGATTTTGTTTGTCGTACTTAATTCCCAATTTGTATTCTTGATAAAAACACTGAAATTTACTATTGGAGGGTAAGCTAGTTTCTATGCGCATTTCACTATTGGCTTAGGCCAGATCATCAGGAAACATTACCCTAAAATATTTTGGAAAAGCCAAGGATATAAGCAAGTAAAACTGCAGAGTTAATGAGAATTGTAAACACTCCAAAACTCCTATTTGCAACGATATCAAAGCTTAGACAAAACACGAACAATAAACAGTGTGTTTATCTCTTAGAGCTTTTGGTGTTCAAAATATTTACTCATACACATATTTTGCAAAATGTATTTTGAAGCGGATCAACAGAATTTGTTACAAATTTTTCTATTTCTTAAGAATAAAGGTAATGTAAAGGCCACACTTGCTTAAGGAAACGCTAATGTAAAAAATTTTCCCTAACGACAAATACGTATTTTTGTTATACCCATCACCGAAATTTCTGCCATAGATCCTAGACTTAAGATATAATATTTATATTCTTTGCCCTGATGAGTAGCGAAGTGGATTTTACAATGACCGTCTGCCGATTGAAATTGGGTTTTCGAAAAACTCAGATATGATGGGGATTTTGTTGAGAGAGCTGCAAGGAGTATGATCGAGCTGACTCGATCACTACGGCTAAAAATTCAGTATAAATCAATATAGCATTCAACAATTTTGTTATCCTTCTAACGTCAGCACGAACCCAAAAAATTCAGTAGGAAGTATGAATCGATTATTTGTTTATTTAAAAGCGATGCATCTGTTTATGAACAACAGCTACCTCGTACTCGGCTTTCAGTTCACTGATTCGAACATAAGTTTATTGTGGTTAGTTGCAACGATCACTCGAATTTTGTGACAACATCTTTTGTAAGTTGTTGTTGTTTTTATTTTGTTTTTCTTAACCTACTTACAACTACAATTAATGTTGAGAGAATTTCAACTAATTGTAGTGGGGAATGTAAGATGAGATGAAGCCAATGTTTATTGTTGATGTTGTTTTGTTTAAGCTTTGATATTGTTACAAGTAGAACTGTTGCTATAATTCTTATACGTTTAACGGTTTTATTTGGTTTAATATCTTTAGTTTTTCTAAAATCTTTATGGATGAAGTTTCCTGATGATCTGGCCTAAGCAACCAGTGAAATGCGCATAGGAATAGCTTATCCCATCCACAATAAATTGCAAGTGTTTTTATCAATAATAAAAACTGGGAATTAAGCACGAATAACAAAATCTTTTGAAAATTTAAATTTTGTATTCCCAAAAATTGAAATTACTTTTTTATTTATATATTTACCTTCTGCAGAATATTTTAGATTTAATAAATTTTATTTTTCCATATATGACGTACAAATATGTTATTTTTTTCTGTCTAGAATTACTTTGATGATTTTCATTTAGATGACAATTTGCCTTAGGGGATATCCTCCATTTGTTTGCAGGGAGGTATATATGTATATATGTATGTATAAGTTGTTTTTAAAAATATTAGGTACAACCATATTGATTATTAAAACACAACATCTGACAAAATGTGGGCGAGATTGGTAAAGTGGGCGTGACACAAAATCGATTTATTTATATCTAGAGAATGACATTTATATATCTTTCTGTTCTTAACCCACCATGGTGAAGGGTTTATAAGATTTGGCATGGCCGAATATAGCACTCTTACCGGCTTTTTTTTTACTTTATCTTTTTAACGTAAAAAGAAAAAAATCAACAATTTTTCCATCTAAACTAAAAAGTTTTTTTTAAATACTCCTTCTTTTTGTTAAGTTAAACATCAATTGTTTAAATATTGTCAATAATGATAAAACTAATTAATAACAAAATTTACAACCAAACAAAGTTTTAAGTAAAATCGATTTTTTATTTTTCCTTTTTTTTGTAATAAATGAAAAGTTGGTAAACTTTTAAAGACTACTTTTACTCGTATTACACTTAAATGATAGAAAAAAATAAAAGTGTTGTAAAACAAAGAGAACAAGAAAAAACATGATTATGTTGTAGCATCAACATTAAAAAAAAAAACCTGTCGTTAATTACACATTGAAAACTTAAAGGTAGAAAAAGCTGGTAAAAAAACAATCAAATTCAGCTTATAGTGAACAAGATTTCAATAAGGATTATAAGCATTAAAAAGGAATTTTTTTTTAGTAAAAGGTGCTAGAAAAGCATTTAACATCAATTTAGCAAGGACCATAAGACCATTATATAGTAAACATACGTACTGATTACACTCCATAGCAATACACTTGCACACGAGCAGACATCTTGACGTTAGTTTTATAGTATTTTGCAAATTGCAGCTGGCACATAAATTTTAAATGGAACAAATCAAATAAACTTTTTGTTCAAGCTTGTCTTTTTTATTTCTTAATATCCTTTCTCTTTAAGTAAAAGAAAATAATGATATAAAAAAGAACAGTGGAACAAGTGGACAAAACTTTATAATGTTCATTCCTTGTAAATTCTTTAAAAATTAATATCTAATTTATTTTGATTATATTATCTGTGTAAAGCATAAATAGAACAAAATATTTATTTTTTGTAGATATTTCAAAATTATATTATTTTTCTATGGAGTATGTGAGCCTGTGTGGTTGTTTTATTTTTTTATATACCCCAATTTAAGATCTAATGGATAAAATAATAAATTTGTGCTGATGTGCTACTTTTAACTACCCAGCGGGAAAAATTCTTTCTTAAGGCCTTTTTAAAGGCCCGCTTAAACAGTTTTTTTTATTTAATTGCTATTGTTATCTAACTGTTAGTTAACATACAGAGGCCTTATAGAAGGGATCCGTACTCCTTCTTTTCCCCACTGGACAATTGTGCGCGAAAGCACACAATTAAAATTATGTGCATTAGGTAGAAGCAGCAAATCACGGAGTTACGGTTTTGAGAAATTAGAAAACGGTGGGTATTGAGATCGTTTTTCAACGATATCTTAATGGCAAATAATTTGATTCTCTTTGTTAAAACGTGAACAAAACAACAGCCTAATGTTCGTCATCATCATTCACTCGAATAAAATTAAAGTATACGTGTGTAAACATCGCTACAGCAGAATTGTTTGCCCTATACTCGAGAGTATAGGTAAATTTATTTTAAAATAAATAATCATGCAATTAACATGTTCTAAATCTTCTGAATCTTCCTAGTGTTGATATAAGCGGGAATTAAAGCATCGACGTCTGAGAGAAACGTACATAAATTAATAAAAAAAAATGTTAATGATTCAGATATTCTTACAGTTTCTGAATAATGTTTTTTTTTTTAAAGTTTTATATTGGGACTAAGTAATATTCAACAAAAAACAATATTGGAAAAGCTCTTAAATTGTGGGTGGCACAGTGTTTAAAAAACGATGTAAAACAAGTTTGGACCGCCCAGCCATCAGGCTATAATTTGTGTTTTGGCCACACTGCAAAAGTAGAACTGCCTGTGTATTCTTTGTGTCTCTATAATCCATATTAATTTGTTGCATACATGTTAAATTCCAATTAGAATTAGCAATTGATGCAATTAGTTAATATTCTCTAATTGATCAAACAATTAGAATTCGTTCAACTAATTCCCATTAGCTAATTGAAATTTTTATTCTAATGGTAAAACTAATTGCAATTAGTTGCCATTAGCAAAAACAATTGGCTTACCTTTACAATTAGAAATCTAATTGACTTCTGCTAATGCAATTAGGTATTCAATTAGCTCGAATTAGAATCAATTATTTTAAATTATTGAAGTGAAATAGCACTGTTTTGCAACACACCGCTTACGTCGTCAGGCCCTGTGGAGCGACTATTTTCCTTTGCGGGCATTATTAATAGTCCAAGGCGGGGTCGCTTGACGGACTTTTCTTTTGAAAAGCTCGTATTGCTGAAAGCGAATATACCCGGTCATTGTATTTATTAAACAGTTAGTACGTACGTTAAATATGTGTGCATGTATGTAATATATGTACATAAGTAATATATATATGTGTGAAATTCATATTATGAAAATTGTAGTTTTTTTTTTTTTGTTTTTGAAAATATCAAAATAATTGATTCTAATTGAAGCTAATTGAATATCTAATTGCATTAGCAGAAGTCAATTAGATTTCTAATTGTAAAGGTTAACCAATTTTGTTTGCTAATGGCAACTAATTGCAATTAGTTTTACCATTAGAATAAAAATTTCAATTAGCTAATGGGAATTAGTTGAACTAATTCTAATTGTTTGATCAATCAGAGAATTTCACAAAAGAATGTTAATTAGCAATCATTAGCATTAGCTAATCATTACTTAACATGTATGATTTGTTGGTATTTAGTAGGGTATTCAATAAACCGATGTATTGTATTAATCGATTAAAAATGTAATCGAATAATATTCATGCTTGTCGACGAGGCGTATCTTTCTCTACCATATGGCATCAAAATCTCAATTTTTTTAAAAAGTGAATTTATCAGATTTGCATATTATGCCGACTTTATATAAATTGGCAACGATAAAAGAGCTCTTAAATTCAACTTAACCTCATAACATAATTTTGTTTTGGCGGGCTTATTAGGGCACATTCTTAAGAATCCGTTTGTATATACTGTCGTAAAGGATATCAAACAGCCGGGCTCACCGACTTTACTTTCATACATATTTTAAGATATTCTATTTTTGTTTTATATTTTTTCTAGACCGACGAGTTAAATATTGAAAGAGGTTTTAAAAAATTATTAGTATTGTGGTTATTTTGTTGAAATTTTTATGGTTTTTATTATTTTAATTGGGCTAGAATTCATCAATTTTAATTTTCATTAAATTATTTTTATGAAGAAAGGAATTTTACAACATGAATACAATAATTTTATTTAATTTCTTAATAATTTTTCATTCTTGACTGCCTCGGGAATCGAACCCAGGTTACCCTTACATGTTTCAATTGCAACCACTCCATCTCTTCAGAGGGTTTTGCCATTTAGCACTCACAACCATTGACGACTGCTGGCAGTCAGTAGTGAAGCATCAATCTTTAAAGCTAATTGTATTTAGCTTTTGGTAGATCGAAATTTGCTTTGATTATCACTTTTAATTGATTTATATGTTCTTCCTAACTTCTGTTTGTTTGTACTTTTTGTCATGAACTCTTGTTGAAGTCCGAAGTACATTTTTATGTTGAAAAACATGTAAGAGTAACCTGTCCGTGAAAGCCTGGGTTCGATTCCCGCGGCAGTCAAAAATTAAAATTATCAATAAATTTTAATTAGTTTAATTTTGTAGAATTCCTTTTTGCATAAAAATAATTTATATTATTAGTATAAAATTTTACGAACTTTAGCCTAATTAAAATATCAAAATTTGATTTTAAAAAATATTATCGTAAAGAACAAATATGAAATTATATTATATTTAATATTATATTTGAAACTTATATATTTATAAATATATTTATAAAATTTGGCGCAACACTAACATGCATAAATTAACTATATTTTTAAAAACTGCGGTAGGTCCATGATTGCCTATAGGTGCCCTCGAAATTAATTCTCTAAGCACTCACAAGTAGTGTAGGTTGTAATATGCTTACTATGCTTTTATAAATATTTAATAAAAAAAAACAACAACAAGTGATTATATGGAAAATATTAAGTAAGTCCTGATTTTTTGCTCTTACCTCAGCCATTTATGGACCGATGTGGCTGAATTTTAATTATGATGAGCATATCCGACATAAATATAAGTTTAAGCTCAATCGGACTTTGCTTTCCCGTGCCTAAAGAGCCCCAAAGTTTTAGAAAATTACTGTTTTTCGCAAAATAGCACCATGTTTTCGCAATTGTATTTTAACACTAAACTGCATAATTCTAGAAGTGAGCACCTTTAAAATTCGAAAATCGGTTTTGAAAAACCACCCTAATATATACTTTATAGGGTCTCAGTTGAATATGTTGGAAGTGACAAACGGAATGACAAAGTTATACATACCCTTTTACCTTTGGTAAAGGTTATAATAATAACATTGGGAAAATAAATGCACTTTTAAAATTCGATTTCTGATTTTTTTCTAAAATATTGAAAAAAAAATTACAACAAAAACTTTGTGCAAGTAATGCTGGTCAAATGTTTGCATGGTGTAAATGAAAATACTATTGAACTAAGATGATCAACAAATTGTTGGTTAGTTCAACTTGTATTTCGATCTAAGAAGCCGTTAAGATTTTTCAGCGACTTTAAAATTAGTTCAATTTTAAAGTGCTTTTAAAACCACTGTACATCATTTACAAATTTTACGATGTTTATTTTGCTATGCTCATTACATACACTTAGCAAAAAAGGAAGATGAGATGAAAAGAAAACAATAAGCAATAACGTTAATCAGATGAGCTTAGAATTACAATATAACATAGCTGATGAGAAGCAAAAATAATAGAGGATGAAAAAAATTAATCCAAATTAAAACAAACAACAAAATACTTTGAGGAAGTAGAACTACAAACACATTTACAACAAATTTAAATCTGAGCATACCCAGCATACACGATGTTATATCATTAACACGAAATGACTTTATCATTTGATATCAGGCAGAATTCTTAAACTATTTTCAATTGTTTGATTTAAACATTTGAATTCGAATTGATAATGATTTGAGTATAATCATTTGACATACAATGGTTTATCAATTTGATATCAAATTGTTTTTAAGTGTTATTCTCAATTCAAAAATATACTTATATGGTGTTCAGATATAAATTTTTTATCGCATTAATATTCGGTTTATTGACAAAATTATCTTTCTGTTCACACATACACAATTTAGCTAACTCAATTAACTCAAGCAAAACGTAAACAGCTTTTGACATATTTAAAGAATAAACAAAATTAACATCTGGCTTTTGCACAGACCTAATAGATGGACCTTTGTTTTGTTTCAATTTCACTTAACAAATGTCAAAACACTTTGTTAAGTGAATTGTGTTTTGCTCACTAAACACACTTGTGACAGTGCACACTGCTAAATTTCGCCAAAAATCCATAACTTCTTTATTTCTTTACGTAAATGGCTGAAATTTGGTATCCAACTTAAGAATAGCATGTTTGATCCCTGACACTTACATATAGGGGTTGGCTAGGTAATCATTGACGACCCAAAAGTATGTAACAAAATTAAAAAAGGGTTTTGGAGGTGTAATAAAATATGATCATTTATAGAGATTATATTAATAGTTTGTGGAATATTTATATATGCTCATCTCCTGTCCCCTCCCCCGTTGTCCTATTTTTAAACAACTGCATAGGTTGTGTGTTTATATGAATATGAATCTATCTATGTTTATGTCAGTTTGATAGTTTCTGAGAAGCTGAAATTGTCCTCTATCTCACCTCGCGGTCCTTCGATTCGGTTCAATAGGCTTCTTCCTTGTGCCAATCACAACCTTTGTGCCAAATCAATTTATCTCCAAAATTTCGACCTGTAGTTTGCGAACAAGAATACATGGACAACCAGCCAGTTGGACAGACATCGTTAGATTGCCACAGAAAGTGATTCTGAGGTGATCGGTGAGTTAAGAGACACATATTTTAAGGTGTTACATACATCAGCACAAATGCATAATACTCTCTCCACTATTGTGTATGTACCAACGATAGTTATATATTCGAATTCCAAAAGGTACCAAAATTTGTATGAGAGCTTTAAAAGAGAGGAGAACACTATATAAATTTTATTTTTATCTTTATTACTTAAGAAGATAAAGTGTTTAACAAAAAAGTACAAAAAATTACCCACACAACTACAATTCGAGTCGGAAAGAACCCAACCAATTGTAGGGGAATGTAAGAAAAGATAAACTCACTGTTTATTGTTGGTGTTTTGTTTTGGCTTTGATATTGTTACAAGTAAGACTTTGAGTGTTTATAATTCTTATTCGCTTAAGGGTCTTATTTGTATAATATTTTTGGCTTTTCTAAAATCTTTGGAAGGGGTTTCCTGATGAGCTGGCCTAAGCAACCAGTGAAATGCGCATAGAAGCTAGCTTTCCCTCAACAATAAATTTCAGTGTATTTATCAAATATGAAAAACTGGAAATTTAGCTCGTCATACGGAAATCGTATTAATAATAAATTTTGTATTCCCGAAAATAACTTTGATAATATACAAAAATTATATTTTTGCCCTTTTTTATACCCAAAATGTGCAAATTTCAAAATAGTACCAAGCACATGACAATTGAATTTTCGATTCAATAATGGTATTTTTTAATTTTACATTTACCTCTGTTAGATAACGAGACATAATGTTACTGATTTTGCCCGTTTTTACCCATTTCAAACCCATTATGAATTTAATTTCCAAAAGTCTCTACTTTTTATTTACACATTCGGGAGGAGTCTACATACAAAATTTCAAGTGTCTGGCTTAAGTTTTTTGGGCTGGGCGATGATCACCTCGTCAGTCACGCTAATCTCATAAAAATATATGAAACCACTAAAAATTATTTGGTTACTAGTGTGGCAGGTGGTGGCAGCTGAAATGTATGGCACTTAAAGCCAGTTTACACGGTAATACAATGTATTACGACTTTGTAAAATCAAAATAATATGAAATTCTCTCCGTGCTTAAAAGAAAAATATAAAAGTCTCTTATACTTCATGTTTGCAGGGATGTAGCGGATGGCTACAATTTTACAATTTTTAAAAAAGCAACATGAAAATTTCCTGAATGGTTTTTGTAATTGTATAAAAATGCTGCCACCTTCTGTAACTCCGTTAAAATAGTGATGAAAATATATAAGTTCTTAAAATGGTTTAGAAAAAACATTTACCGACTGCTTGTCAGATTTTGTATTCTCTCTTACTCAATACATTTTGCTTTAACATGATAAGATTTTTCCCATTCTACATAATTTTCCGACATGTCATAATATATTGTATGGCCGTGTAAACTGGCCTTTACTTTTGATACTTAACGATACTAACTATAATTATCACTTAACCTTTGTTATGGTCGCTTTAAATTTGGCTTGTATTAGGTTTTATTTATTTTTAAAGTAACTCACAATCACTTCACTTATCCAACAAAATAAAGCACACAAAATCACAATTACCACCTGGAATGATTAATTACTAGTACGGTTTAAACATAACGTGCTTTTTTCAAAGAATACGTTCAAGGAAAAATCATAGCCTACTTTTATTTCAAAGTGCAAAAATCAACTTTAAAAACCTTTAATTTGTCAGAAAAAATTATCTACTTTGCTCAGGTATTAAGAGTAAAATAGTTATCCAAGAACCAAAATACTAAATGAGTTGTATGTTTAAAAGTGTTCGCTATAATCTGTCATTGGCAAAAATTTACCAGTGTGCAGTGTTGCATTTAAATTTTACTCAATTTATAACAATTTCGAATTAATTGAACAATAACTAAATTGAGTTTTTTATGGATAATTGAGCTCAATAATGGCATTTATTGCGCAAAACTCAATTAAGGTGCATATCTTAGCAACACTTAAGCGAAAAATAAATGCAAATTTTAATATTGTAGAACCTAACAGTTGTTTGACAATTGACAAACCTGCATATTATGCAAACTATTCGTTAGTTCTTTAAGCGGTTATCAAATAAGATCGATAATTTTGGCCGAAAGATTACAAAATTTGTTGTGCTGAAATACATCAGAAACCACGAAAACGTCTATTTTTAATTGTTGGTTAGTTCGCGCCTTTTGCGATTAAGGTAACGATATAAACTTAAGTTAATTCGTTTTAAGAAAACTTTAATTTCTTCTGAAACAACATAAATTACTACGCTCCCCACCTTTTTGATGATTTGAATTTCAATAAAATCTGTTATATAGTTTTGCAGAGGACTCCTACCATACCTCGTGGTCCCGTTTTTTTTTAAAATGAATAGCTTATATGTTGATAAAAAAATCGGAGAGGTAGTTCCGAAAAAGCCAAAATTTCCCCCACCTTCCCTCGAGGACCATATAAGTAGGAATCTATCTATCTTTAAAAATTCAATGGAGAGATGGACAGAAGTTATACAATCGATACGCTATAATAATCCACAAAATAAAAATAAAAACGGAATCCACCAGCATCAGTTATGGTGCCTACAATAGCTGACAGCTTATTTAAGTAAATAATTGAGAAATAAAAAATTATTTTTCATTTTTGTTTAAAATTGTATTGCAGTCCACATTTGAAAAGTAATTGAAAATAACGTTTTGAAGAAAGTTAAAAATAAATGCATTTCTCAATTTGAAAACAATGTCTCATTTTGTTGAGAATGCTATGATTTTCAAATTATTTTCAAACGCTTGTTTCAAATCAACAAATTTTCAACTTTAATTTAAACCCTCGTGTATGTTGGGTAGTAGAAACAAACAACAACAATTAATACGCTAAACGTGTCAAAGACAATAAAGAGGAAGAAGAAACGACAACAACCAGCAATTAAGCTCCAGTTCTTTAAACTTAACTGCATGAATGGTGGATTAATTAAGTTTGTTGGTGGTTGAAGCGTTAAAATTGCTATTCAATAATTTTTTTCATCGCAAGACACTTCAACGTTTTATGGTCGTATCATTGTCGTAGCTTTAGTCTCCAATACCAGTCAGTTAGTCTACTAGAGTATTTTTCCAGCTCTAGTAGACTAACTATTGTATTTTTTATGGTAAAATACAAGCAAAACTGAAAGCAAATGATAAATAGAATAAAAATATTTTGGATGAAAACTTAAGTACGAGAGCAAAAAAAATAAATAAGAGAAATGAACGATAAAAATAAAATAATTAAATCTAGAAATTAAGCTAAGCAATCCACAACGAATAAGTTCAATTTAAATGGTAAAGAAAAATTTCGTGGTAAAAACTTTCGACCATAAAATCAACGTTAAGAAATATTTCAACATGCAATAAAGTACAATTATACTTAAATATAAGAAATTTAGTTAAAAACAATAATTTTATAAGTGGGCTATTCACAAGGTAGTCATAAAGTTTTAAAGTAATATGTCTTAAAATATTTATAAGAAATATATATGACTGCTGTGGGCAAGCGCTTATAATTTAGATTTCTAATATACAGTTACGACAAAGTAATGAGCACAGCATTAACATTTTTATTCTGTTTCAAACACAACAATATTTTTTTTAAACAATTGTAGAATTTTATCTTGGACATTATGACGATATGACTTGATAGCACACCTTGTGAATAGCCCATATGTGTTTTTAGCAATAGTAAGTATGTATGAACATTAGAGTTCTCCAAAAAATTTACTTGCAAATTTTGAACAGCCACCCCATTGAATTGTTCTATGTCTTTAAGATGCACGTTGTGTTTAATTTTAGGATAATATCATAGCGGATACTGGCGCGGCAACTGCGCTGAAATTTGAAGGTGCATTTACAACTGGAAAAAATTATTTTTTTTTGTTTTTGTATAAATGTTTTCATTAAATAATTACATTTGCAATTAAATAAGAAATAACAGCAATGTGTACATAAATAAATAGTTCTAATGAGATATTAAATACAACATTTGGTTAAAAAATTGTTAAACGTATAAAAATTTCCACAGGCCATTAAAGTGTCTCAGGCCACTTGAACAAGAAATATAGGAACAAAATAACATATTTTGAAAAATATTTGAATAAGCTCTAATTTTTACAAGCATATCGCTCCTTTATTGCAACATGGTCATATCTCGAAAAAAATCAAACGTTTCAAAATGTATCTTTATATACAGATTTAATAAAATATATTTTGCTATAATTTCGGTTCAGTTTGAGATATAATGCGGATTTTTGTTTTACATATAAAGAAGGTATAAAGGAACTCTTTTGCTAAAGTAACTTGATTTTTTAAGATATGACTATTTTGCAATAAAGGAGCGATATGATTCCCAGTAAAAAAAATTTGGGTTTTTTGAAGCACTTTAGAGAAAAAGCGCATAATAGACCGCATCAATAAGAGAGCTTTTATATAGCAGTAAATGATAAAGAATAAAATATAGAAAAAAGCTGATATTTTAGTGCTGACAACGATGAGGTTTTAAAGCGAAAAAAAAATATACAAATATATAATGGTTTACGAAAATTATTGGAACAATGAATTTAAGCAATTAAAAGCAAAAAATCAATGAATATGGAAATATAGTTATCCCTTAAAAACGCGCTTTAGGAGTGCTTTGCTTGCGCTTATTGTCAGCAGTAAATAGTCCTCCAAACCGGGAACACTCCATACAAAAATCAGGCATCTTATCAGCAGGTTTGAAGCGATTTGAGGCATGCATTCATACATAAAACCTGCTCCTTTTGGAGCACATTTTTTACTGGGATTTTTTGTATAATATAATGAAAAAAGTAAGAGAGGGTATTATGCATTTGTACTGAAATAAATATTGGTCCTAGACTCACCGACGATGTCCGTCTGGCTGGCTGGCTTGTTGGCTGTCCATGTAACCTTGTGCACAAAGTAAATATCGCAATTTTGGAGATAATTTAATAAAATTTGGCACATCGGTTCTTATTGGCACAAGAACCAAGCCTATTGAAAATGTGCCGAATCATGGGGAGAGGGGGGCAATTTCTGCTTCTCCGAAACTATCAAACCGAATTTAATGAAATTTAAAACATAGATAGATCCCTAATCAAATAGCCATACACTCTCGAAAATACTGTGGTATAGGGTATCATATGGTCGGGCTTGACCGACTATACTTTCTTACTGTTCATATTTTAGCGAATGAGCCAAATTTTTTTAATGTTATGAATTTTGAGTTACACTTATTCAGAATGTTATAGTCCAGATAATTTTTAGTATACTAATGGCCGTTTTCTCATTACACAATTAACTTTTTTCCCAACGAAAAACTGCACATTACAGAAATTTGGTTTTCTTAATGTCTCATTTGCTTCTATTCTGTCGCAAAGCTAACCACCACTCATCTGCCGATTATTTACTTTTACATGTATTTTGCGAGGTGTTGCCAACTCAAAACCATGTTTTTTGTCGGTATATTGAGAAACCCAAAATTGTTAACAGACAGTTTATCGGTCTAATAAATTTATTTTGACATTTAGTAACAGGCAGTTTGACGGTACATTGAGAAAATGGCCTTAAAAAACGAGTCACTGTTTGGTGTGCATTTTGGTGCAGAGACATAATTTGGCCATTTCTCTTCGAAAATGGACAAGGAGTGGCCATTACAGTCAATGGTGATAGTTATCGGGTCATGTTGAACGAATTCTTGTTTACAAAAATTGAAGAGGAGGATATTGGAAACATTTGGTTTGAACAGTACGGGCCTACGTGGCACACAGCCGAAACTACAGTCGATGTTTTGCGCCCTGTTTTAGAAGATCGCATTATCAGCCGCAGAGCTGATGTCGTTTGGCCACCTCGGAGCTGTGATTTGACACCGTTGGACTATTATTTGTGGGGTGCCGTCAAAGATAAGTGGTACGCCGACAAGCCAGAGACAATTGACGCCTTAAAGGACAATATTCGTGAAGCCATTGGTGAAATACAACTGCACACAATCGATAATGTGCTTGAAAATTGGACCGATCGTGTAGGCTACTGCATGGCCAGCCGACGCAGCCATTTGAATGAAATTATTTTCCATTATTAACCGGAAGGATTGTACTTTCAAATAAAAAAAGAAAGTTTAGTAAATATTCAGTAGTTTTTTTATACCATTTTCAAAAAAAAAGTTATTTGGCTGACCCTGTATAAAAATTTGTGTATATTCACACATCGGATAAGAGGTCGACTCAAAACCCATAAGACCTTGTGAAATTTTTATATTTTGCGGTCAGTGCTTATACTTTACCCAAACAAAAGTGGTAGTAGATTGAGCATATTACTTTTAAATTTTACATGCAAGCTTCTATTGCCGTAGTGACCTTTTAAACCTATTTAAAATTATGAGAATATTTAATGGTTTAACATAAGATGTAAGATGTCCATGTACCATATTTTTGTTTGTTAATTCTTTACTTAAATATTTAATACAAAAGAATTTATAATGGTGAATTATGTTACAATCGGTCCACATTAAGCATAGATCTCTCGCAAAAACCAGAGTTCCAGTGCTTCTAATTATAAGTGTTATTCGTTTTCAGCTGTACAAACAAATATTTCATTTACAGCACGTTTAATAAAAACATAAAGAAATGTACTTTATTATTAATAGTTGTATATATTTTCTATACAAATTACTTCATTGCTAGCTAAAGGATAGCTAAAGTAAGCCTCGTAACATAAATAAGCAAACAAAAATTCTGATAGTGTATAGAAAATATGCCTGGATAATATTGAGGGAATAACACCATTAAAATATGAAAGCTTTACAAATTGTGATTTGACTTAGAATTAGGGTTTTTTCCCGGGATTTCCCGTCCCGGGAATTCACGGGAATTTCAATTATTTTATTTCCCGTTTCTGGGGATTTTTGTTGCGGGATGCCGGGTAATAAAAGCTCCTCATAGTTTAAGAAAAAAGCTAGTTATACTTTGAAGTTTAGTTTTCTATTCTCTAAAAATTAGCATCTGTTGATGGGTTGTCGATTAGATCAATAAATCTACAAAAAGCAGAATGTGCCGTGCAACAGTTGATAATTAATAAATTTAGTGAAGTGAAGAGTTAATAAAGAACATAAATTCAAAATAAGATGCAGGTAGTAAATTTTAATTGTCCATGGACAAATCTTAAAAACAGGAGATATCCAAAAATATCGCTACTTTAGTGCACCAAAGTCATATCTACATAAAAAAATCAAGCTTAACAAAATGCGATTAAAGTTTTCAAAATGTTCCGATTTAAAGATATATTTTGCTATAACTTCGGTTCAGTTTGAGATAAAATACCGATTTTTTGTTACGAGTAAATATGAAGGGGCACTTTGCTTAATTAACTTAAAATTAAATAAAAATTTTGAGATATGACGATATGTTTTTAAAGTGATAAACATAAATTTGTTTCATTTTGTGACGGCTTATATAACCGGGAAGTGCTGGGAAACAGAAATAACAAAAAACTATGGAAACCCATGTAAGATACTATAACATACAATTTTAAAAACACATTGTCCTAAAGATTGCAGGTGGATCTTATAAGATGAAGTCCGTTTGATGCTATTTTTTGCATCAACCTTGACATATATTTGACTGATATAGACGTTGTTTATAAAAAAGACAAATTACTTCGGACTGTGAATTAGAAATATGCAACAACTTTAAACTTTTGCACTTTAAACTATTTGTATAATCTCGGTAAAAAGGCATTTATGCAAAAAAACGAAATTAGAAAATTATGTCGCTTACGTTATTTTCGCAGTAAGCGCTCGATATATATCGGTAGCTAAAATGCAAATGGCCCTCAATAAACAAAAATATAAAATCGCATAATCGCAAATGTTCACAAAAACTTTTCGACCAAAATAGGCGATTTTTAAGCACAAAAACAAACGAAACTATCAACAAAAGCGATAATATGATAAACGCTTAAAGATCTTATTAACCGTTAACTAATTGTTTATTAATGAAAAATTTATTATTATTATTATTTATTTGGTATTATAAAGGCCCCAACACAGGTAGGTTATATAGGCCAATTAATTTCACATAAGACCTTATATTCTATTCTAATATACATACATTATTTACATTATTTAAGATTTAAATCGACTTATAAATATTTATTTCAGTCAAAATATTTTTTATGTTTTTAAAATCTTTTTCTCTTTGCAGGATATTAATGTTATTTATTTTATATTTTAAACGTTTGTTATGCAGAAGACTGCATTCATTAAATATGTGAGAGATGGTTAGTGTTTGCCCGCATTCACAAACTGGGGGCTGTGTCTTTTCAATAATATGTTTATGTGAGAAAAAACAATGTCCTATTTTGAGTCTATTTAACTTAATAAAGTCTGTTTTGGATATATTGGGTACTATTAATTTGTGCGATATGTTTCTTTGAATTTTAAATAGTTTAGTTTCGTTATTATCGTTCCATAGATCATTCCAAGTGTCAAAAATATATTTTCCAATGTATTGCCTATAATCTGAATATTGAAAGGAATATTCGGTAGATATCGTGCTTTTTAAAGAATTTCTGGCAAGCTGATCAACTTTTTCGTTTCCACCTATATTTAGGTGGCTCGGAACCCATAGAAATGTAATTTCTTGTTTAGGTAGGGATGTTATTAACATTCTTATTTGTTGTATAATCATGTTGTTACTAAATGGCTCTTGTAGTCCTTCCAGGGCACTTTTACTGTCGGTTATAATTAGTGATGAAAAATTTATAAATTAATTATTTGTATTAAATTTTTGCTTCCCCTATAATATTTTCGAAATGATGTATATCAAGGCCCATTGAAAAGATCTGCGCAAGAAGCCTGATGATCATTGTTTATGTTGTTTTTAGTTGTCAAAAGTTGTTTACATGTGCATGTATACGTTTATGGTATGCCATACATACACGTTTTTCCTTTTGCTTTGTATATGTGGTAGTAAATTTTTGACAACTAAAAAGAATCGTTTTTTGTTTTTGTACAAGAAAGCAGACCTGATAGATGGGCCTTGATGTATATGTTCCATTTAATTAATATTTAATTCTAAAATTAAAATTTTATTTTTTTATAAAAACTAAAAAAAACCTAAATGATCGTAATTTTGAACGTATGATTAATATTAGAAAAACAAACACATATGTATGTATACGCTCTCATGTACTTTTAAGAAAATAAATTAAACTAATTATTAGCATACTTTCGAGGGCGAAATAATTATAATATTTTTTTTTCTCCACAAATTTATTTTTACCGGCAAAACTGTTGATTATTAAGAAAAACGTTATATGAAAGGATTAAAGAAATTGTAATTCTAAATTCTAAAATTTTTGAGTTTGTTTTAGCAAAATCGGACAAGTGGTTCTCGAGTTATGTTAAACGAAAAAACATCAAGATAAGGAAAAAATTTAAAATGTCATAAAAAAAAACTGACACATGCGAACGCCAAGCCCTTTGAGGGTTTTACTATACTGACCAAGTACCATCACCCTGACTTGGAATTTCTCACCCCCCAGATTGGCTGTTGTACTGTGTAATTCAAGTTCCTCTTTCAACCTGTAATTAATTTTTGTAGTATTTAGGCATTTCTTTTACTTACTTTGTAAACAAGTTCCTTTGCGGTTTTTGTAAAAAAGTTTTTTTCATTTATTTAAAACAAATTTACTATGTATTATTTATATGGAGTGGGATCCCGGGAAATTTAAAAAAATTTCCCGTTTTCCCGGAAATCGAAAAACTCCGGGAAAAAAAACTCTACTTAGAATACACACTCGAATTAACACGAAAATGTATATAATAAATGATGGTCACCATTAGAAATAAATTCAAAAATTCTATAATTTAATAATTTTATTAAAAAAAACTTAAAGAAGCCTCTTATTCGCTAATTTGTTCATATTGACAGCCTGGCCCACAATGTGGATATGCTACTCGAGCGAGCGACAACAAGTCACTCATTAGCGTTCTCTTAAGCGGACCACTATTTAGGAATGTCCAAATGATCGATATATCAAAATATTGATATTTCAAAACCAAATCGATATACATTGCCGATATTTAAAATGCCCATATGTCGATACATCGATATTTAATTACTACTATCAAATTCGATATTTTTAAGAACTCTACAAGAAAATTCAACATTTTAGCATTTTTCAATTGCTTACTATGTTTTTAACTAATAGAAAGAAAAAAAATGGCGTTTTACATTTTCAAAGTTAACACAGTCAAGGCGAAGAAAGTTTAAAAAATTCTTTAATGTGGTGTTGGTAGAACAAAATTTGGTTTGTGTAAAGAATAATGTCTTGCTTGTGGAAGTTATTTAAAAAGAAATGCATATAAGGTACATATTCCTGCACTTAAAGTAAAAATACATACAAAACTATTAGAAAGGAAATTAGATCCTGTCAGGTTTTGTGTGAATTTTCGGCATTTCGCGCCTGTTTTTCTAAAAACTGTTTTAAAATATTGAATCTGCATGGCTTTGTTCGAAAGGGTTTCTTCGGCCATCAAAATACAACTCTGTACCAAAAACAAATCAGAAAACAAAAAAAAAAGAGAAAACAAAATCAATCAAAGCAGTAAACAAAAAAAGTTGGAATAGAATTTTGTGAAAAATTTTTAAGCAACCAGAATGTACTAATAAAGTGGCCTCACAAGCGCAGCTGTTTGCAGTGATTTTCTTCGTATGTGACGTTTGGCGTCATGTTTTTTTTTGTTTATTTACATTTTTTTTAAAGGCATTTTGACATTTGCCGTCTCAATTCTAGCACCAAAATGCCTGTCGTTTTTTTCTATTATTTCATTGTTGTAGTACTGATGTCACTTTGTTAATAAATTTTGAAAAAAACTATATAATTTTTGTGACGCGTTGCAAATATTAATGTTTTATTTGTTTTTATTTATTCTTTATTTAATAGTAAAGTGACATAGAAATATGATTTATGTTTACTTATATTTATTTTAAGATTCCCGAAGATGACATCCAAATGATGTCGAAATATAAAAAATAAAGAATTTAAAGAAAAAAAACAGACCTCGAGCTTGAAGAAATTATTTGTTATATTAAAACTATATAATTTCATAAGTGGCGGTGTTTAAAAGAAATCGTTGGAAATGCAAGCGAACGATTGCGTTCGAAGTAGCGGGCCAGGCTGTATAACTATCTTGCACACAGGTTTGTCGTTTATTTGTTTGCGTAGGTAAAATCAGAAAGTTTGTACATAGCAATGAATCTATTGAATCGTATTTATCAAATATATGGTCTATGTTAACCATGATCGCGTAGATAATTTGATGAAATTTCATACTTAATTGACATAGGCCAAGCCTATTGAAAGCAGTTAAACTCTGCCCATAATTTTACATAGGCGCCATACAAACTTCATTTTGGAATCGAATTTATGTGACCATTAACCATCTTAAGAATATATATGTCCCAAAACCATCTAATTGCAATCAAAATCATCCTAAAAATTTTATCAAAATAATAAAGAGGACATACAATTTTTAATGTCTTACCAAATTTTTTGAGAATGATTAATAATATCCCTAATACGGTTGGGTCTTCGGCCAGGCGCAATAATTTTTCCTCTATGGTATAACGAACACTGGCTTCGCTCAGAATTCGGGTTTAAGATGCAATTTGTATATAATTTGTAAATATTATATAAGTTAATGATAAATAGCCCCAAAGTAAAAATTGTAATTTCTTGATATTGGGGTCATTGTACAAAAAAATTGCCCCAAAATTGTGCGTTGTTGTTTCTTATGTTAAATTTTATTAAATATTTTGGGGTAATTTTTCATTTTTTAAAATTTGCATTCTATAAGTAAATAAAAAAATAACCTCAAAGTAAAAATTGTGATTTAATTGGGGCAATGTTTTATTCCACTTAAAATGCTAAAACACCCCAACGATAAATTGAAAAAGAAACAAAATTTAACAAAATTGCGTATAAAATTTTGAAGTCATTCTTTATTTTCTTTTTGGGTCTATATTTCTTGGGATCATTTTGCGCACCACCCATAGCTTTCATATAATCCCCTTCTCAAAATCCCTTTAAGACGAAAGATAAATGTATCTAGATAAAGTTATAATTTTTGCTTTACCGAGTTAATCATTGCTCATGAGTCAAATAGGATACACTCTAGACAATTTGTCTGTTTATACTATCGTGAAGGGTAATAAATGATCCGACAATATTTCCTTAATTTTTAATGTTCGTATGAAAGCTTCGTTTTCTCTACATTTTTACAATCACTTTAAACTTGAAAATTGTATATGTGAAACTATTTAAATAATAATGTTCTTTTTTTTATTCTCTTGATAAATTTGGAGGTCTGTAGAGAGATTTCTCAAAAAATTATTTCCCTTAAATTACCAAATTAAGTCTTAAGTGCTACACAATTTTTTTGCAAGTTAATTCAAGTTTTCTTTAACTTAACGACAATATTAACCTTGTTTATACTCAAACTTTTTCTATTTGACAAAAACTTTAATACTTTAACACAATTTCATTTTATGTTAATACCAATAAATACTTAATTTACTATTTATTTCTTTGTGCTCTTTATTTATTGCATGTTTCGTGTTTAAAAAAAAATACTAAGTTCATAACCTCCACCTCCCGCCTTTTATCAATTACATTATTACTAATAATAAATACCCTAAACAAATTTGTATGGCTTTATAAATAGAAAAACAAAAACTAACAACAAAATATACTTGTAAAAAAAATCCCCTAAGGATTATTCCAAGCCAACTCCTTTTAGAACAATAGCGAAATAATGAAAACAACTTGAACAAAAATTCCAACATAAAAACTTTGTTGTCATTTCAATAAAATTGAAGTTTATTTAGTCATAAAAACCCCAACTATACGATATCCATACAAATCACTACACTACTTTACGGTACTCTCTTTATACTTTGATACGGCAGTGGTGGTGCTAACCCTACAAAACTAATTTGTAAAGTAAAATATCTGCTGGCAAAATGAAATGACTTTGAAAATGCGTTAACCATGCGTGTGAATGTTGCATAACTAGAAATCTGTATTGTCGTTTACATAAATATGTATGTATGTATGTGTATGTACTTGAACTTGTGTTGCAGGGTAAGTTTGCACTGGGTTAAAGTTTCGTATTTGTGTGATGATGTATAAATGTGTAAGTGCATGTTTGTGTATCGTAGTAGTTTTGGCAAGAACATGACCAATTTTTGGTTATTTCTCTTTTAAAATGTATGTATAAAATTGACTGACTCTTTTGTATTAATTGATGCATACCTACAAATATACACATTCTTTTACATATGTTTTTTGCAAAGAAGTTCGCACGTAAAAGTGTTAAGACAACAATCAGTTTTAGGAAATAAAATGTTTGGGAAGTTTTAGCATCATACCAATTGCAGAAATGTCCAAGTATTAGTGTAAGAATAGTTTTCGGCTAAGCATTTGGTAACAAATTTTCTTAAATTTTTTATCGAATGATAAAATTGGTTGCTTGCATGAAAAAAGGCTAATCTAGCGGCTGAAAAATAAAAATGAACTATGGGCACTTCCAAGATTGTAAACGGGACATTCGCACACGTTTATATTGACAAAACTGTAAAAAACAACCTGATTTTCATTTTTTAAATTAATGATTTTTTTAACTCTCAATTAGCTCTTTAATTTCCGCAAATGAAATTTTTCGCTTACTGTCGTGGTTTCCGAGATAATTGCAAAAAACCAGTGATTGTAAACGGGACAAAAAACGGAAGTGGGTTTTAAGGGGTAACCGTTTAAACAGTGATTTCTGCGAAACCTGACACAATATTTTATTGGGATTAATTTTTAAATGTTGCGTACTAATGTGCCCTAAAAATGGTTTCGATTTCAAAATAAAATATGAATTACATTATTTTAAATAAATTGTTAAAGAAATTGTAAACGGGACATTGTCAACGGGACAATTTTTCCACCATGATTTAAAATTTGTTTATGTTGCTATTTATAATCCTTTATATAAGAAACTTAATAAAAAATGTTTTTCAGATCATAAATATGCCTTAGATTAGAGTATTGTTCCAAATGCATATTTTCTAATATACACAAGTATGTGCTAAAAATTGTGGTACTTCGTTTACCATTTATCTTTTTTTTCGAATCAATTAATTTATACGCATATATTTAAAAAATATAAGCAATTCTCTAAATAAATCTTGAAAAGAAAAATTTTTTTTCCATTTTTTGGAAATATGTAGCAGCATCATCGCACATAAATAGCTAGTTCGGAAAACATGGCCTTTTAAAAATCAAAAAAGGTATAGCATTGGTAATGCTTGTAGATGGGAAAAGTTTAACCCCCGTATTTATTAACGATTATTAAATTTAAATTAAATTTAAATTGGTAAATACTCGGTAAATAGGGAAAATTAGGTAAAAATTGGTAAATACCCTGCGATTTTCGCAAACTGTGGGTAAATAATTTTGTGCAAAATTTTTTAACAACTTACCAATTAATTTATATTATAAACACATATCTTCCTCTAAATTTTAAGTCAATATACTACGGTTAATTGTAGTTTTAGTGCAATTTTACCACCTTTTTAATATTTAACGACGTTTTAAAAAAAAATTAAAAATTAAATTAAGTTTTTTGACAGACACCTATTGCCATATTCGATTATATTTTATAAATACATGGGTATTCATTTAATCGGGCTTTTGCTTTAATCGGTTAATCGCTCGATTAATTAACCAAGGTTTTGGTTTAATCGCTTAATAATCGTTTAACTTTGTTTTTGGTCGGTTAACCGATTACTACAGTTTTTTTTCATAAGTTAAGAATTTTTTTATCAAGAATAAAAATTGGGAACACGACAAACAAAATCTTGTAAATTAAGAATTTGAATAAATACAAATGCATAGATTATTTATTATTTGGAATTTATTAGTAAAAAAAACAATAACATTGCAATGCTTGAACTAAAACAAGCAAACAACAAAAATAATTCATTAATATGTAATACATACATATCAGTTATTACCGAATAAAAAATTGAGCTTCACATGAAACAGGTTTGTAAGGGAGAAATGTAAGAGTTTCGCTTATCATACTACTTACGGCAGCCATGCATTTTATAGTTCCCACTTTGAAGCAATACATTTTTGACACAAAATGCGCTTTATTCAACGCATACAAAAAATGGTGAACGTAGTTATCAGCTTTACACACTGAATATTTTTTAACAGTTATTTATGATATTCTGCCTTACAAACCTGCTTGGTAGTAATGGAATTTTGTGTCACTTGAAATGATATGATTTCTTTTATGAAACTTGTTAAGAGTTCCTTGACTTACGTTACTGCATCTCTGTTTCTTTTATTGCGTAGCGCATAATTGTGGGCTTATATTTTTAAAGGACCATTAGTGCTTCGCAAAATGTTGAACTTTTTATTGGGTAGTAATGTGAGATCATTTTATTAGTTATTTTAATAATTTAAGGAGATTTTATAACATAATCTTTTAGGAAATTAACTCGATTTAAATGTTTAGGATTTAAGCGATACTTTGTTTAAGTTTTGATAAAACTTGGCTTGGAAAATTTTTTTTACTTTCCGTAGTTCTTGAAGATTGGAAGCAACCCATAAAACAGAATATCTAATTTCTCGGTTCTTTTCCAGGATTTCTCTAAACACATAAAATATTCCATTAATCCATTAGAGACCAGTCTTATTTTTTTAAAATTGTAACGCTTCTAATTGTTTCGGTAATTCCATATAATGGTTGAATTCATCTATCCATGTTATGTTTGCCTCCAAACATGTTATCGTTAATATTCAATAACAATAATACGTTCGAAAAATTTTATAACATTGTATGTTTAATTTAAAATTTAAGTTAATGTTTTTAAAAAGCAACAACATTCTGGTCGTTTGAATTTTACTTGGTTTGCTTAAAATTCTCATTCATTTTTATTATTATTGATTAAAATACATAAATTTGGCTGGAATATGAATCAAATGGGATTTTTATAAAAATACATAAAAAAACATAACACCAATCAGGAATAAAAAATTAATTAAAATTGAAATTTGTCACTTGACAAACAAATTGAAAAAATGGATAAAATAAATAACCATAATATGATTAGCATTCACCATATTATTGTTAATTCTTACCATAATATGGTCACTTTTGTCAAAATTCTGAGACTTTTTGAACATATTATGGTTTTGATCATTATTATTGTTAATAAAATATGGTTAATTTTGACCATATTATTGTTTTTTAGGAAAATTTTTTTGTTGATTTTTACCATACTATGGTCATATTTAAACATAATATGGTAACCAACCATAGCATGTTTCTCTTAGAATATGATTACCTCCATATTTTTTTCTACATTTCTGACATGAAAAATCTATTATAATTTTTAATATCAATTTATAAATATTCACAAGTGAATGTTATTCTGGACAGCACTGCTTGCAGCTAACTCGATTTCTTCAATAAAGAAATGCTAAAAAAATCTCAAATGACGCACGTGCAAAACTACATATTAAAGGTAAATGCATTATTTCATGGATACTCGTTTAACAATTTCTGTTATAAAATTATTTCATATTATTGTTATGAAAATGCTTTCAGCATGATTGCATGATTTCTATTTGCTACCAATACTTCACTTGCATTTAACTATTATTACTTATTCAACTGTTGCCACATGCTTTCTTAGATTCAATAAAATGCCACAAAAGACTACGTGTTTTGGTTAGTTCTTTACCTTGTACTTCTGGAAAAAAAAAACTAAACTAAAAATAAATTTGAAAAAAAACCGAACTGAATACTGAAGAATTTGAAAAGATAAATACATTGTTACATAAATAAAATGGTAAAATGTACAACAACTGTTATCATTCAAAAGAAGTTATAAGCTGCACAGCTTTTTGCGTGCTGTATTGAAAGAGTACAAATGCAATGTTTGAAGGTTAATATTGGTGATTGTGCTATAAATAAAGGTTAGTTTCATTTATCAATTCTGTAAGGAGTTTCTATTTATTTACTGAATTAAATAGAATTGGAAGTTTTATATAAATTTTGCAATTTTCTTTGCAGAATTTTTAAATGAAGCATAGACCAAAAAAATTATACAGCTGACACAGTCTACATTTAAATGCTTGACTTTATTTAGGGAATTTAGGGAAATTGATAAAAACACAAACATAGTTAATATCAATAATATAACAATAGTGAAAAAAATATATAAAAATCTCCTATTAAATTCATTTATTTTTTATTGAATAAATTCGTACATCTATTAAAATGCATATGTGTATAAATATTACTCATACGCATTGGCTTTAAAAAATCCAATATGTACTATATGCAGTGTTGCCAATTTAGCCATTTAGTGGCTAGATTTAGCCATTTTTCACCCTCTTTAGCCATTAAAAAACGAGTTTAGCCATTAGCCATTTTTTTAGCCATTTATCAACTTGTTTAGCCATAAAATTTTTTTTGCCGTTTTTCTTTTAAAAGAATAATTTTTATTTTATTATAAAAGAAAAATAAAAATTTTTAACAATTAAAACGCCTTTAATTTAAAGCACAACTTTTATAAATGTTGAAAATCGCTATAAACGATGTTGATGAAACATCTTTCAAAATAAAGGAACAAACATCGGTGTTTCTTTTGTTAGAAATTTTAGAATTGATCTCACTTCCATGGTCTAATGATGAAGTAGAAAGTGTATTTAGCCAAGTAAACATCGTTTAAAGTAATTTGAGAAATAGGTTACATTTAGAAACCGTTAATTCGATTTTATCAAAAGGGCAAATATTTTTACCATAACAATAAAATATGTATAACCCCACCACAATAGTGGAGAGGGTACTATACGTTTGTGCTGATGTTTGTAACACCTTAAAATATTGGGTTTAGACCCACCTTAAAGTATACGGATTGAATAAGAATCATTTTCTCAGTCAAATAAACGATGTTTGTCCGGCTGTCTGACAGGCTGTCCATGCAAACCTTGTGCGCAAAGTACAGGTCGCAAATTTGGAGATTATTTAACATTAGAACCTAAATGTTGTCAGTGTTGACCGCCTACACTTTCTTCCTTGTTTTTTATTGTAGATCTAGACTTAAAAGGTTGGGTAAATGTTGTCGTATTCCTATGAGATGAACAATAACGACATCGAATTTATGGATGATTTAATTTTTTAAATATCTATCAAAATATTAATTTACGTTTATTCGTATTTAACATATTGATCTTAACTTACATTTTCATCGTAAACAACTTTAAATGAATTATTTCTGTTTGTTTGCTTTTAGCTATTTTTTAGCCCATTTTTAGCCATTTTTTAGCCATTTTTTGCGTAAATTTAGCCATTGTTGGTCACCAAGTTTTGGCAACACTGACTATATGACACATTATTCGTGAAGCTAAGAAACGTTAAACATATTTTGCCGAAATTCCTTCTAGTAGATGTGAATCTGTGTTGCAAATATTTTTTATGATGTTTATTTGTAGAGTAATGGGGTGCTAAAGTGCTGCCGTTTTTGAAAAGTAGTTTTAATAAATTATTGTTTCCAACTAGAAACAAGTAAAACAAAAACAAGCTAAAGTGCTATATTCTTTGATGCCTGCATACTTGCAGTTGGAATATTTCCCGAGTTGACATATTGGAAATATGGTATATTATGGGCCGATCTACACGAAATTTGATAGAAGGTGATAAAACTGTGACTTACCAAATTTATAATATAATAGCGTTATTCGTTACAGTTTTGCGCGTACTAAATTTTTAACCGAAAAAAGGTTTCATATAAAATTTCAACCGGCCAAAATTTAATTAAATAGCGATTTTTATTACGTTATAGGCTTACTAAAATGTTTTTTGAGAGTGGGCTTTATAAGAGGCCTATATTAAGTTAAGTACCGATTTTCACGAAATTTTGTGGTATGATTTCTAGGCATATAAAACGATCAATATGTGCGAAAAGTCGCGGATATTTATGCTAGTTTTTGTAACAAAATAATCAATTTATAAGTTTGTTTTTTCACATTATGATCGATAACTCTTTTTTTAAACTACGCCGGTTTTGCTGGATTTCAATCTCAAATTTTAGGAGAAGTATCCCTAGAGGGAAGCGAACTGACACCAAAGTAGTCCCGTGATAGGTCTTTGGTGGAAGATACCGGTTCTAGTTCTAACACTTTATATGAATAAGACCTATCACTTTTACATGGGGTTGTCATTGGAGGGGGTCAATTGGCACCATTTGACCAGTCACAGATATATTTTTGAAATGAACGTGCTTAATGTCAGTTACTAAAATGTAGTATTATTTCAATACAATGTAACTTCATTTCAATAAAACAAGTCCTAGAATTAAATTCAAGAGCCAAATTTTGGAAAGTACCAAAAAATGTATCACGGCACCGTTGAAAACTGTGCTGTAATTCATTACTATTTTTACCTTTTTGTTCTTCATAAACCAGTTAAGGGATTGGTTCCTCTTTCACTGGGCATGAGTCCTCTCTTTTTGTGCTTGTTCCATTTACACAAATCCCAGGACCAGACTACTAAACAGATATGTCACGAGACAAAAGGTTTTGCGTTTTTTTTTTTCTTTTTTTTTTAAAGTTCAGATTTAGATGCAAAACTGTTGTAAAAATTAACTTTTAAAATTACCACAACACTAGCAAATAATATTTAAGTGAGTAAATAACATTATAAAATAAAAAAATATAACTAAATATTTTTTTCGCAAAACACAACGTTTGTTATACTACTGCATTTGCTTAATGTGGTTTGTGTTTTGTTATTTTTGTTTTGATCACGTCATTTGTGTTGAGTGTTGCGGCCTGCTTTAACACATTGTCACTTTACTACTAAAAAAAAGCTTTTTGTCTTTTTGCCCTTTTCACTCGTAACTCTTTACATACACTAAGAAAAAAATGACAATCTAAATTTAAAAAAAAAATTCTTGAATTAAGAAAACTTCAGATTTCAATCATGAAATTTGGTCAGCAAGATTACCATTTTCAAATTTAAGCATAAATTCTAAATTTTTAGAATGAGTTCTAAAATCAAGAACGTAATCTAATGTTAAGATTGCTTTATTGAAATTAAGAATATATTTTTAAAGTTAACATTTAATTCTTGTTTTTTCGAAATTAAACATCAATGAAAGCGTGTTGTGTAATAAATTGTAAGACGCTAATCGAAGAAGACTTATTTAGAAAAAAAAGTAACAAATAAATATTAAAATATTGTGAAAGGCAATTAAAATTGGAAAATCAGAACACAGATGAAATGGTGTTTATAACCATACCAATGAGTGATGATTTATAACCGCTGGCCAATATGATGTAATATCGTAGTTTTTCAAATGGAGTCTGTTTTCAAGTACCTCAAGGGTAAGAACTCCTTCTTATTTATATGTGCAAATTAATAAATAAATAGCTTAAATTCATAGATTAATTTCACCACCTGTTATTTGTGTATTAAATTTATTTGTTTCAGACTCAAAAGTGACTTTTTAAAGTTTGCAGTACATGAATAAGGAAATCATAAAAGAAGCTATTTCTCCTCTGGAGCTAAGAGTGGAGTTTCAGAGATTCCAAGTAAATGCACTTCCAATCTTATGAAATTGGTTCTTTACTAAATAAAATAGATATAACTGAAACTTGGTATTTTACTATCCCTCATTTAGATTTATTTCCAATTAATAACACTGTGCGACAAATGGTAGGGGTCAGTGATCGAGAAGGGTTCAAACTACCGGGGAAAGTTATATCGGTAAAAAAGAAGTTATACGTGTCCCGGCGTTTCGCTGGTGAGTAATGCAGTATTTGTTGAAAAAGCTCTTTTGCCACAAACGTAACAAAATAAATTGATATTTTCTGGACAATTTGCACTCATTTCGGTTTTATAATTTTATTACTTTTTCATCTCTTTAAAAAAAACCGTGCTTTACGCGTTCGGAGACACTTGTTGAATGACACAAATCGATCAGTGAACACCTATAAATACTACGTAAGTTTCAATATTTTACTGAGAGGTACTTATGAATTCGCGCCTCTTTTAAGGGTGGCTATATACCTGATTAGTGTGCGTTTAAAATTTTTTGAAACGTTCTAAAACATGACCACTCATAAATGTGGGTGCAATTTGTGTAAAAATTCCTTTTTTCCTTTTAATTGTCCACGCACATTTATGGCCGTTTTTTAGTTTGTTACCACTACCATAAAAATCAAATAACCTTTTGTTTATTATTTTTTTTTTTAATTCTGACAATTATAAAAAAAGTCATCAATGTTTTTTCCAAGGAATTTTTACCATATCTCGAGCAAATTTTTGAAATTCATACCTTCACTTAATTGTGAATAAAAGCGAAACGCGTCCATCGATTTTTATGATCTATGTCTCATTTTGTTTAAAGGTTATGTGAGTTTACGTGAAAGTAATAGGACTTGACACTTTTTTTTACCGTTTTTGGATTTTTTATGAATTGAAAACAAAAAAAATTCAATTTGTTAGGCAAAAAATGGTTTTTTTCTTCATACATTTATTTATAACTGCGAAACTGTTGCTTATGTAGCGAAACGTTGTATGAACAGATTAAAGGAATTGTAATTCCCAATTTATTTCAGCAAAATCGGACTGGAGGCTCTCGAGTTATGTCAAAAAAAAAAGACCACCAAAGGTCACAATTTCCCCTATATGATAGTTACTAGCTTCAAATCGATATATCTCGATTCCTAGACGTGACCCAGCGAAACGCCGGGACACGTGTAACTTCTTTTTTACCGATATAACATTTCCCGTTGGTTTCATCCCATCCCGATTTTGACTGACGCATAGTGTAATGGAAACACATATGTTAGACCTAAGGTTATATACATAAGTATTTATGTACTTGTAAGTATTACATTATCATTGCGGTTTTCTTTTTTTTAATACATATGTTAATATTTAAATAAATAAATACCTGTGTTTTATTTTAATATCTGAATTCGGATAATTTCAAGAATTCATTCTTGAGATCGATTTTAAAAGAAGAAATTCATTAAGTATTAATTCTTGATTTAATATTTCTAATAAGAACAAAAACTTGAATTCGATCTTAAAATCAGAATTTATTCAAGATAATAATCTTAAATGCGATCATAAAAAAATTAAGATTTTGTTTTTGAATTAAGAATTTTCGCATTAAACAGACTACTAAGATTGAAATATTTTGATTTTTAACGTAAAATCTTGATTTTAGCACGTTTATCCCTTAGTGTATCTGTTTAGTAATCTGTGAAGTGAGCGTGATTTCAACAGAAGGACAAATGAACATTGCTAAATGGTCTTAGAATTATTCAAGGACTCAGAATTATAAATATAAAAAAGTTTCACACGAATTGACAAACTTAGTATAGCCTCATTGCAACTAGTTGTGGTTGAGGGTATAAAAAAATTCGGATAACATATTCTTATAGGAAATCGTTTGATCTTTTTATTTTCATTTCTTTTCAAATGAAAAATTTAAAAAAAAATTCATCATATTTTACAAGATTAGCGTAGGTATATTGTGAAAGTTTGAGATTGGAATCTTCATAAGCTTAAGAGTTATGCAAGTTTCTAATAATAGTGTAAACGTTTTAAAGTGGAATATGCATTAGTTTAAAAGATACGTTGATAAATGTCCATGGTTATCACACTACGAAATCGGTGGTGACAATTTCAATAAATTTTTTTTTAATTTATACCCGATATTTTTATTTATTTCTTTAAACAAAATTTGCCTACGCTACCCTTATTATATTGTTAAAGTTTTGATATCCATAATTTTAAAAGTTGAATAACTATGTACTGGCGGTCCGCGGGGAAGGTATACAACTTTGTTTTTCCGCCATTTTGCTAAACATTAGGCTTGACAGTCGTGAAAAAGACACGTGGCAAATTTGTTATGGAAAAATATTCGAAAAGCAACGTGTTTTTTAATCGTTAAAACATTTTATCAAAATCAATCATCGAATACTGTGACGATGAAGAAGTTACATGAAATTTTTGGGAGAAACGACGTGACAACGAAACCCACCATTATTCGTGTAGTGAATGATTTCGAAGAAAGAGGGTATATATGTAGGTAACAGGCGAATGCATGGAACACAACGTACTGCAAGATCGGCTGAAAACATTACTGCTGCTCAAGAAAGTGTTCAAAACAATCCATCAACCTCAATTCGACTCTGTGCTCTGGAGTTTGGTGTTCAAAGAACATCTTTGGTCACAATTTTGCACAAGGATTTTCATTTGTTTCCATTTAAGATTCAGTTGACACAAGAGCTTCTTCCACAAGACCATTTACGCCGCCGTACATATCCCAATAGGATGATGCAAATCGCTATTGCAAGAAATGGTGATGTTAACACAAGAGCTTCTTCCACAAGACCATTTACGCCGCCGCTATTTCAAGAAATGGTGATGTTGATTGGCCTCAACGGTTGCCTGATTTGACTGCTGCTAACTTCTTTTTGTGGGGATATCTAAAAAGAAAGGTTTATGCAAACAAGCCCGAAACGCTTGAGCAACTTAAACAAAATATGAGTAATGAAATTAATGAAATACCGCGTGAAATGTGTGAGAACGGACTCAAAAGGGCTCTCATTTGTGAGGCTAACAAATGCAGACATTTATCTGATAATGTATTCCATACATAATTACCAACATTAAATAAAACATTTATCTAAGATCCACTCTTTTTCATTCATCAAAAATTATAAACAAACAAAGTAGTATACCTTCCCGGCGGAAACCCTGTATATTAATTATGGGATAGAGTTTCTTAGTAACAATATTTGTTTTATGAGGTTCGTAACAAAAATGCATGACCCAAAAAATGGAGGGATAGGACGTGAGGAAGGTGATGCTTATAGAGCTTAAATAAGGGGCAAAAAGAAGAATTAAGAAGAATTCCATACCTGCCACAGAGTCTCTCTAGAAGGGTAAAAAGTAGTCACACCTAGAGGGCAAAAAAGTATGAACGGGTTCCTTTAGTTTTTTCTTTCCGACTTTTTTGCTGAAGATACTTACCCACTAACTTCATTAGTTACGGGTGATCCTTCTTCTGCAAAAATTATACAGTTTTAAGCTAAATCTTCTTTAGAAAATGTTAAAACAAAAATATTAACCTTTTCAAAAACTGATGTTTTCACAACACAAGTGATTGAACGTGTAGTAAAAATTTAGTTTTTTGAGTGTTTTTCATATAAATTTTACTACGTGTTGGGAAAACAGCACATAAATATTGCAAAATAATTCAACTTATTCGATTCATTTAAAGTAAGGATTATGTTTTTTCTAAATTTGCTTGGAAAGAGCTTGAAAAACCACAATTAAGCCGATTTTAATAATTTAAAAGATTGGATTAAGCTTGATTTTATTTATTTGAAAACGTTGTTAATTTAAGTGTTTTTTCGTTAAATTTATATTCTTATTTTCTCTTACAATTTTACGAGTTAAAAAATATATTAGTTTGTATAGTATTACACCACCCAAATGGTCACCTTAGTTTTTTACTTTTTTTTCAAAAACTAAATTTATTATTTTAAGGAAACAATGACCTAAAAAGAAAGCTATAAATTTTCTAGCACGTGACTTTTTATTTATGCAATTTAATGAGTGCAATAAATTCTACTACTCATGCTCATGGCGAATATTGTTTTATTAAGAAGGTTTTTTTTATAATTTTTTAACTTCTCATATTTAAGTGCTCTGGTTGCAGTTTTATTTCATGAATTGTAATTCTTAACTCCCTTTATGTAATTTTCTTAAAATAAATTTAAGTTCCAAAGAAATAATTCAATAGAAATGGCAAAAAATGTTTTTTTTTTATTACCATCCAAAAACCGGACTATGATATTGTTACGTAATAAGATTTATTTTAGAATTATTTATAGTTTAAGTTATAAGTTATCTTGTCCGTTAAATTGTTACTGGCTCCACATAATTTGTAATTGTAGAGATAAAGTTGGATTACAGTTATTTTAAAATAATTCGAACAGAATATTCTAGAACCGACTAGAAGGTTCCCAGTAAACGATTCGCCTACAAAATAATGTGTTGAGTTATAAGGAAAAAGTAAAAGCACTTCTTACAATTCTACTTAAAGAACCGATGAATTTTACAAGGTAAGTCCCAAAATGATCGCATTTAAATGTAAGTCATTATTTTTTTATCTACATGCATTCAGAAAGAAGTAGTTGTTGAAGTAGTTATAGAAGAAAGCTACTAAATAATTAGTGAAGGAAGCTACTAATTTTGAAAAAATTAGCGAAGTTTTTACTGATTGGGTTCTTGAATCAACTTAGTTGGTTGTGAACTATAAATACGGGCTAACTCATAAATGTTCAGTTTGGTTTGATTTGTAACATTCAACGGTTCAGCTCGTTACTAACAATATTGAATAAATTTTGTGAAAATGAATCAAAGTTGTTCTTATTCTACCTATAATTTGAATTAAGTTTGTTTAGTTAAATAAGTGTGTGAATTTATTGTGATGTGCAATTAAAAAAACTCAAAGGCTTATTAAAAAATTAATAAGCCGAAACGCGTTTATAATGAAAAAAACGTAACAATCACCCTTAGCATGATTGGCGAATTAAAAATATGCCTGCAACTGTTTAGTAATTGACTAAGGGAAATAAATTCACGTTCTCTCTTATCTATTACCAAACAGTTGCAAGCATATTTTAAATTCGCCAACCAAGGTTAGCGTGAATATGTTTATATACCCTACAATTATAGTATAGAAGGTATTATGCGTTTATGCTGATATTTGCAACACATAAAAATATTGGCTCTGGACCCACCTTTTGATTAACCTAGAATCACCACGCGAACCGATAAAATCATGTCCGTCCGGCATTTTGAAAATAATATGATTAGAAATTTCCCTTTCTCTTATACAAATATACCAACCCGGTTTTTAATATTAGAACTTTCTTATAAATATTGGTATTGAAATTACATGTGACAGAGCTAATGGCTTTTCCTTTAAGGTAGTTTTGGTCGCTTTTTGGGCAGCGAGTGGTTTATGTATAAAAAAATTATTTCTAACTCAAGATATTTGCACAGCAGAAGCGAGAGCGAGAGTTTACTTTTTGAACCAAAAAACTGTTGCTTTATTCTTATATTTTTTTTTAAAACAACACCACTAGTAAAATTTTATGGTTTTATAGTTTTTTTTTTAATAAAATCTTATTGTTGTTATTAGGGTTAATTAAAAATTAAAAGATTAAAAGTATTCGATTAATCGAATAATTCTAAATCCAGAAATTTTATAAATTACGAGATTTTTTCGATAATTTTAGAAAAAATTAGTACTTGAGCAAATAAACATTCTTTTTTAAATAAAACTTGTCAATGTAGATAAAAATTGCCAACTGAACTTTGGATTTTTGAATCTTTTGACGGACATTCCATCTTCCACTATGCTCCTGCAAAATATTTTCTCTAGAAAATCAATAGAAATATCTTGTTTAAAATATTTATTCATTGGACCACTTGTAGCCTCTTTGATTTTGTTGGTGGATAATTTTCTTCAAGTACTATCTTATAGTCACTGTGTAAGTGATAAGTTAGTGAAGCTGTTGAAGAACATGTACGTTAATACATTTTTAATACCTTTCACATTAAGCATTATTAGATTTATCCTTCGTACAATATAAATATAAATTTAATTTTTCGATTCGATAGCAATTCTTCTTCTGATTCTTTCAGTCGGTACTGAACTAATCGAAATTATTTTTTCAGAGTTGTAAAGCATTTATTTGGGTTTTCACAACGCTGAAAAAATAACTTCGATTCGTTCAGTATCGACTGAAAGAATAAGAAATCAAATTGCTTTCGAATCGAAAAACTATTCGATCACGATTGCCAGAATTAGCTCCCAGGACAGTACAAATTTTAAATTTGAATTGTTTTTTTTTCTATTATTTTTTTAGTAAAAAAAAAACCAGAAAGCATTACATTGCTAATAGTTGGTTGTCAATGATAAAAAATTTAAGCGGATTCGGTGTTTTAAAATTGTTTTATAAAAAATCGTCAAATCAAAAAATCTTGAAAACTTCGGCAATCTGGCAAAAGTATTTTTTTGTGTACATATTTTATGAATACAAACTAAAGAGCATTTAAGAAAAAAAGTTTAAAGTATGAATATTACGGCTAATGGCATAAGGCATTTTACGCCCCTTATAAATCGACAGTGTTGATAATTCCCTGTAAAACTTTTTAGATTCTGTTTTTTTAAAGTTGGAAAAAAACCGTATCTAATCAGGACAGTAAAAACTTTAAATTTTATTAGTAATTTTATCTATTTTTTTGTAGTAAAAAACACAAGGAAGCATTACATTGTAAATTGTGGATTCGGTGGTATAAATTTGTCAAATCAAAAAATCTTAAAAACATAAAAACCTCGATAATTTGGCAAATTTATTTTCTTGTTTACATATTTTATGAAAACAAACTTAAGAAAATTTGTAGATTTTAAGACAAAAAGTTTAAAATATGAATATAATTATATTATAAAAATGGCTG
Organism: Pollenia labialis; assembly: GCA_949318255.1. NCBI lineage: Eukaryota > Metazoa > Arthropoda > Insecta > Diptera > Polleniidae > Pollenia > Pollenia labialis. The sequence continues at coordinate 121,785,401 of OX439141.1, forward strand.
CTTTTACATTTTGAAGAACAAATTTTTCGTCAGCTGTTAAAAACAGGGCATTCCACTTTTTCATAACTTGTGTTTTGTTCTCGTCAAATAAAGAATTGCATTATCAGTTACAGGGTTGGCAAGACATCTTATACATGCACCTTTTAACAAGGTGGTATTTTTTTATAGAAAAGAAAACTTACGCAGCAAAGCTGATGCTTCCTCCAAAGCAGTAATTTAAGAGAGAATTCGTAGTGTTTCTATGAAATATCACATGATTTTTGTTCGGAATTCCTCGCGTAGAAGATCTGCTTTAGGGATCTGTAATATATTTATTTCACGATTTGCGAACTGCCATGATTTACGTGAATAGTGAATGCAAAAAATAAAACATTGAAAAAATTGTTATTTCCATGTAACTATTACTATAAAACATGCCAAAGCTCAATAATTACACTGCCGTGTACCGTGGTATTGCAAAATTGAGTATTATACCGAAACTATTCGAAAAAATTATCACCGAAATCCTTTGTTACCAAGTATCTAATTTGATTTCACCTTACCAGCGTTCTACTACAACTAATCTTCTTCATCTTACAACTGTCATATATGGAGGATTTATACAACAACTGCAAACTGATGTGATATACACCGATTTTTCCAAGGATTTTGATAAAGTAAACCATAGACTTTTGAAAGTTAAACTTAATTTATTCGGTTTAACTGATATAAGTATAAAATGGATATATTCATACCTAAGCAACAGAACACAAACGATTTGCTTTAATAACACAATTTCTAGAAGCATAGAAGTTCTGTCTGGTGTACCTCAGGGAAGCCACCTTGGGCCACTTTTTTACATTGTTTATTAATGACCAACCTGAGGTGATTAATTCATCCAATATTCTGATGTATGCGGACGACGTGAAAGTTTTTCTTAGCTATTGTCAAATATCTGAACAACAACTTCTTCAAAATGACTTGAATTCTTTTTACACGTGGTGCAATGTAAATCGTATGCAACTTAATCCAAAAAAATGTAAATACATGCGTTTTGTTAGAAAGAGTCCAATGGAGTCGGTCGATAATTTCTTAGATCTTGGAATTCTGCTTGACTCCAAACTAAATTTCATCGCACACATAACAATCACAGCTAATAAAGGCAGTGGCATGATCGGTTTTGTAAAACGTTGGGCTAAAGAGTTCAATGATCCATATGTTACTTCCCTTGTACGACCTGTATTGGAGTATGGATCTGTAATATGGGATCCTATATATAATAAATATTCCGACCAAATTGAATCAGTTCAAAAACAGGTTCTGAATTTTTGTCTGCGTGGGTTGAACCTTAACCAATGGAATATGCCGTCTTATTCTGCAAGACTAGCCCTCATCAAGCTGCCAACTCTAAAGAGCCGTAGAACTGTAAATCTCGTTTATTTTTAACATAATTGTTGGCGGCTTATGCTCTGGATACCTAATCAACAAAATAACATTTAATGTTCCTCAACGCCCATCACGTCATTTAGTTCCTTTATCAGTTCATTTTTAAGAGCTAATTGTGCTAATAGTGATCCGTTAAGAAGGATGTGTATTGAGTTCAACAAGTTTTATAAATTTATTGACTATTCCTCTAGTCCAAATGATATTAAAACCAAATTATTAATCCATTTAAACACATAATTTTTGTAATTTTTATTTCACATTTCTATATATTAGAATTTTGTAAAATTAATTTGTAAACTTTGTCATTCCGTTTGTATGTTCCACAATATTGATCCTACACCCTATAAAGTATATATATTCTGCGTCCTTATGGAAAGCGAAGTTCAAATCCGGTTGTCCGTCTGTCCGTCTATCCGTGTGTATGTTTAAATGGGTTTTCCGAAAACCCCAGAAACTATGTGGACTAGGTTGATGTATATTTATGTCACATATACTCCGTTTAAGTTTGCTATTGAAATTCAGCCAGATCGGTCCAAAAATGACGGAGATATGAGCAAAAAACCACGACTACCTCTAAATTTTTCCAAAAATCCCTTGTTGTTGTGTTATTTTTTTTATTTCTGTATATCTTGAGAACGGCAAGAGCCAAAGTTTCCAAATTAGGTACAAACATTAAGATTACCCATATACAGCATCCCACAAAATGTGGTCTGGATTGGAGAAGTGGGCGTGGTACCTCCCGTACAAAAAAAATTTAAAATTGTATAAAAACCGAAATTTTAGGGCTGCCATATGTCCTATGGATATGACTTATATATCAAAATATCGGAACTTTTAAGTAGAACATATTTTATACTCGGGAAAATCGGTTCAGATACAAAAAAGTTATGACCAAAATTAATTTATTTAAATACCCTCTTTCGGGAACCATAGATCTCCCCGAGTCCAAGCTTTATAACTAAAGTAAATGGTAAATTTCTTCTTCAACACGTCGGTATATAAATCTGCCAAATCGGTTGAAAAATGGCTGAGTTGTAACCTAAATACTGAATCCCCAAATAAATCGGTTAGACAATGGGTAATTTATGACCAAAATACTCAAAAAATGGGCTAAAAAACTTGTTGTTGTTGTATTTTTTATTTCTGTATATCTTGAGAACGGCAAGAGAAAAAGTTTCCAAATTAGGTACAAGCATCTTGGTTATTAAAACACAACATCCGACATAATGTGGGCGTTAACATAACTTTTTGTGTTTATTGCACCATGGTGAAGGGTATATAAGATTCGGCATAGCCGAATATAGCACTCTTACTTGTTTTTTGTATACAATTTATATGAAAATGATCGTTGTATTCCTAAAGAGAACCGAAGTGGAGATAGGCTTACAGCTGTGTTTAAACCTTTATATATCGATAATAAAAATTAGTGTTTTTTGCTTTTCTATACTGTTTCAAATTAAATTAAAATGAAGTAACCCAATTGCATTCAAAGCAAAAAGCCATAATACCAAACCTACTAAAACCTAGTTAAATTAATATATTTGTGATCTGTATTGTTTGTTTAAACTATAATACCACAATATTTTTTCTTTTAAAGATGTGAACAACTGTCTTTAATTAAAATTATGCGTTTAACCTAAAAACTTTTATGGTAGAATTGTTGCGTTTTGTTATGGACCTCCTCATATGTAGTTTAATATGCAATTATAATAATTTGTTGTAAATTTGAGGGTTTTTTTCAAAAGAATTAATGATTTCTCTGTTTCAGTGAAGCAGTAGAAAATGTTATCTAAATAAAAACGAATAAACAGCGATTTTCTTTTAGTATTTAGCACTACATCTGAAAATTGTAAGATTGTATACCCAGTCTTACAGTATTAGATTAGGGCAGTAATTTTTAGAAGAAAAAAAGAAAGCAGTTGGTTCTTGACTCCATTTCTTAAAAAAAAAATTGCTGGAATATTAATAAAGTATTGAAGTTGTATGAATAGATTTTCCTCGAAATTACATTTTATACGCCTTTTCTAATCCTAACGTATCTTTTATAAAAAAGGCCGTAAGTATTCTAAGCAGAAGTGGATAATTTTAATGTCTTATTTTCACAATCCTACCATTTCATTCATAATATGAATTTCATATTACAATATTTTCAATATATTGTAATCTTATTTAACTTTTTTTTATATGCTCTTTTCCTTCTTAAGCGTATGAATAACAACAAAACAACACCTTGCAATCATACTCTTTGCTTACAATCAAGACAACTAGAGGAAAGGAGGAAGATTGATTGATGCCTCGGGGGAAAAGAATTATTTTCTGCTTAAAAAAGCTATTGGCTGATTATAATCTTAAAGAAAGTTTCACTTACAGAAATACAAATTCTTTTTTTTTAATTTAAAGACTAATAACGAAACGTTCCGAAGTTACAAAAAAAAACATTACATTTTTTCTATGTATATGGGTTGCAAAATTAAAGACATTTATTCACTTAAATTCATTAATTAATCGTAAATAGAAACCATTTAAATTCCTTTCTACTTAATGTTAGTGCTTATTATCATATTTATCACAGTCATTTTTGTCTTTTCATAGAAGTAAGGTATCCAACATTTAACGCAAAATAAAATAAAAGCATATTTTTCTGTCTATTGTGTCTCAATTTATTTTTATTATTTTTGCAGTTTACCAAATGGTCACATAAATATTAACGCTTTTGATCGTATGGCAGCCATAGTGGGTGCTTTTACCAAGCACATGCAATCTGTTAAAACAACAGATGCACCAACAGCAACAGCAGCAACAACAGACACAATACAAGCGTCAATTGTTACAACAACGCCAGCAGCATTACAACCACCAACAAATCCGACAGCAGCAGCCCCAGCGACAGCAGGAGAATATGAAATGTTTTGTCGCCATATGCAGAAAAAAACAAAACTGAGTGAAAACGGTAAGTTTTAGAATGAGATTGTACAATAAAAACCAAATAAAAATCTATTATTAAATTTATTATTTAGCTTAAATTTATAATTATACTGGTCGGCAAAAATAATTGTTTTAAATTAAAAATCTATGGAATAAAAAGATCTTAAGGCGCTTAACTTAAACCCGTTTTAATTTTTTTCTATCACGTCTGGTTTTTTTATGGGCGGAAGTAGTATATCGCCCGAAATAAGGCAAATAAGAATAATAGAACGATTTTTCCGATTTTGATCAAAACACTTACAAATTATTAGCAAACAAAATTGCATCGAAAAAAATTGTCTTATCCCTTAAGTCACCCTTGTATGAAATACAACACAAAATGAATCATTTTTACACGAAAAAAAATGTTTGAGGTACACTAAAGAAGCTTCTTGACTTTGTTAACAATATCAATTAAGTACTGAAAACACATTTTTTGATTAAAAAATATTTTTTGGAAACAGAGTAATACAGAACTTATTTAAGCTACCCCTCGTGTGGTTTTTCACACATTTGTAGTTTTAATGTAATTTGCACTAGAGACACAATTTGCCATCGCAACGCGTCGGCAATTGTGAATATTTTTGATATTGTTCCGAACTGCATGTAGTGTTTGTTTTATAAAGTGAGTCCTTATTTAAGTAAGTTTTTTTGAGGGTGATTTAAGGATTATATTTTCACATTTTCGAAGTTATTAAGACACTGTTTTTCATGCAAAATATAACTTTTTTTGTTTTCAAAAGTTTTTTAAAAAATTATTAGGACCAATATTACATTTTTATCATTTATCAAAAACACCAGGGCAAGCAGGGTTCTATTAGGATTGGACAGTAGTGGTCTATGGACTCGTATAAGGTTCATAAGGGGTCATTGTCCTGTTACGGCTTGTACGGGTAAATGGGGCAATACCATACTGGACTTCTGCAGGTGCAGGTGGAGGAGACAATTGAGCATGTACTGTGCCACTGTCCCAGGATGCAGGGTTTCACGCAGAAATAGCTAAGAGATAGATTTCAGGACGAACTGGCAGCTGGATATAATCCAGTCGAACTACTGGAGCTTGTTAGGGAAAAAGGTCGGCTGCTTTTGATGAGGGGACTGTAGAGCGAGCATTTTGTTCTATATGGTATCAATTATATACTTACTATCTTCAATTCATCTGTCAACTCCTTTCTTCTCCACTTTTCTTTTTCTTCTTCCTCTAAATTGCAGAAACTTACAATGGAGGGCATGGCTTTCCGAGTGGAGGTGTGCCCTTGGGCGCAAAACCATTCCTAACCTAACAAACCCTAGTATTTCATAAAAAATTAAGGAAAAAGATATTATATACGTTTATGTTAAAAATTTTTTTAGTGTCGATACACTGACTCAGAATTACTTTTTAAAGTGATCTTACTATGTCCATCCATTCGCCTGGCTTGTTGTCTATAAATGTTAACCTTGTGCGCAAAGTACAAGTTGAAATTTTGTAGATAATTTGATGATGTATGGTAAATTCATTTTAATTTCACTCAGGACGAAGTATTTGTAAATAGTGTGAATCGATCTATAATTTCACATATTCATCATAAAAACGTTTTTAGATTAAATTCGCCCCAAAAATATTTAACTGCTAATAAATTTCTTTTCGAATTTTCCCTTTATTAGCTTTAGCTTTCTTTTAAATGTGAACATTAATAAACAATTTAGCAATAATAAATTATTTAGCGACTATCCCTAAAATCCCTTTAAGACAAAAAATATCATATGGATCTTGATATCTAGTAACCCTTTTATTAATTTTTTACCTCAAAACATAACTTTGTTTTTGTGAGCCCATTACTGCCCACCGTTGTCAGATTGGGTAAAAACTCGAAAACATTTTGTTTTCAAATGAGAAATGTTAGATTTTTTCAAGTTTTACTGCATATTTAATGCGCATATAACGGATTTTTAGAGCATATTTCTCTGATTCCCTGAAAAAAAGTTACATGGCTGAGAACAAACACCTGTTTTGGCCAAAATGTCAAGTGTATACCCCTATAACTCAAAGAGTTTTTGACAGATCTTGTTAAAAAATTATTTCGAAACTACATTCCAATAGAACAAACCTTGATGCAAATTTCATCCCAATCGGAAAACATCGGTTTCAAAAGTTGGCTCACTTGACATAAAATCCCCCATAAATATATTTTTTATTTTTTTCTTCTGTAACTTATTTTAAATCTTGGGATTTGAAAACCGTGCCAAGAATTCTAAAACAAAATTATTAATTTTCGAGTTCTTTTAAACTTTTTTTTTGTACACAAAAAATTCCTAGGAATTTCCGACAAAACATTACATATTGTATACATTCCCAGGACCAGAAAAAACTGAACAATTAGAAACCCTAGTACAGTTGAATTTTAAAACCATCTTTTCATCCTCGACAATAAAAAAAAATATTCAATTAACAAAGTCAAATGTTTTATTAAATCATACTTTACAATTTTCACCTAAATGTTCCATTGACATTCAGTTTCTCATTTGATATCCTTCAGCATAAATAATAGCAAAAATTTTAATTAATTGCACTGTGCTAGAAATTGACACTTTTCTTTATAGACAAGCCGGGCATATTGCGTTTTTACATAATTCGGGTACGCTGAATCCAGTGGTGCTAGCCGTTTTTTTAGATTGGCTCTGGTTTTCGAGATATACCGTTATTTCGAAAATGGAGGAGGTTGCACAAAAATGGTTTAGTTTATTGAAATTTTTTTTTTTAGGCGGGCTCCCATACAAATATTTAGTTTTATGAAATTCTTAAATTAATTAAAATTTTTCGACTTTTGTGAATAAAATCAAAAGGTGACAAATTTTATTCATTTATGGCTTCTTTTTTTATATGTCTGCAAAAAATTAGAAGCCTAGCTGCATTTTTTTATGAATTTTGAAAAACAAAAATTTCGAAAAAAAATTATGTTTCAAAAACGACTGCTCATATTAGAAAATTTTTCTTAAAGGAAATTTTATTGCGGGATTTCGGTTTTTTTAGTAATTTCAATAAACTAAACTGTTTTTGAGTTACGCGAATATATGTTGTTCATCCTCCTCCATTTTTAAAAAAGACGGTATATCTCGAAAACCAGAGCCAATCTAAAATAACGGCGAGCACCACTGGATTCAGTGTACCCGAATTATGTAAAAACGCAATGTGCCCGGCTTGTCTGTTTTTTTCTACTAGCATAGTGTTATTATTGATTTCTTCTTTAATGTTATTATCATTTATAATTAAAAAATGTTATATTTATGAACATCACCATTATAAAACATATATTTTATATAATTATTTCAATAAAAGTAACGATTTATACTTAACCGCATATATATGCGGTTAATTACTATTGTAAATATGAATAAATTAAGTATGAATATGAACTGATAAAATTAGGGTAATGGAATTTTTATCCCCATCAGTTACTACCCTGAAGGAAACCTGGGTGCAAGTGTCTCCAAGTCACCAGTTTTGTCGACTATTTTGGTGGCATTGTCAACGAAGTGTCTACACAACACTTCATTTGCCTTCAATACGAATAAAATTTTATCAATAACAACTGAGAAGTATTATTGCTATGAAAGTTGAAGAAATAATAAAACAAGATTGTTATGAATTCGTACTCGTACCATAAGTGTAGACTTGATTAACTAAAATGTACTAGTGATTCTCTGGTTTCAATGTCAAAATATGTTTCCAAAAGAACTACCTAGTCAAAAGTACCTACGTCAGTAGTAGATTTCCAATGACACGCACAAGCTAAATGTCAATAGTAAATAACAGTGTCAGTACAGATTCACTGTTGGCATTTCCGGCAGGGTATGTTTATGTTAAAAATCACTAGTGCATATTAATTCTTTATTTTACAAAAAAAAAACTACATAAATAACTTTAATTCACATATGTTAATGTGGTTATAATATATTATTACAAACATAAAAATATAGGGAATTACTTAGTTGTTATGGCTCAACTACACTTTCATTCATATTTTACAATAATCAACATAATCAGATTAGTTGCATTTCACTTTCAATTAATTAATAATTTATAAAACAAAAACAAAGATATTAATTAATTTGCAAATGTAAAAAGTAACTTTGAATGTATGAGACAAATTATTGACTTTAAATAGTAAAAAATTATTTCATTCAAAAAGTTTTCGTTTATTTGTATTTCCTCCGCCACCACAATTAGTAAATTAAGTTACTAAAAGTGTGTATTAGAGTATCCAATAACTAACATCGAACAACGATTAATCTATGATTTTTGCCGTTATTTAATCGAATAATTAAAATAGAAATAATAAATTTCGAATAACGATTAAGTCGAATAATTATTGTCAATTAATCGATTAAAATTTATTTCTTAGAAATTTAAGCTTTTATTTTACAGTTCTAACTGACCATGTGGGATAAGTCTTTCACTTTATAAGATAAGTATTTTCATGATTTCTTTAGTATTTATTTACTTAAATGAAATACGTGTAAACGCATGTAAAATTACATGCAATATTCTTATTCAACTCTGATGTATGAATTGCAAAATTTCACTATAATTTGGTATGCATTCTTTTAGGATTTAAAAGGGTCAAATATTTTATGCAATTAAAATTATTAGTTGAGTTATATTTATTTAACTTATAAATTTAACTTTAATACTTAATAGTTTTTTTTTTTTTTTTAAGGAGGCGAAAAAAGGTTTTACAACTTATGGTGTTTTCTTTTCTACCAAAAATGTCACATTTTATTAAAAAAAATGCAATTTGGTGTTCGTTTCTTAAAAATGCTTTGCTATTATTAAAAAAATTCACCCTTAAATGTCATAAGGAACCCCGTATAAAACGAGAGTGTTGATAATTCCCTGTAAAAAGATGGCTTCTGTTTATATGTATAGGGCTACCAGACGAAGTTGAAGAAAAATCGCCTTTAATCAGCACAGAAAAATTTTAAGTTTTAATAGTTATTTTTTCTATTATTTTATAGTCAAAACAAAAGAAGGCATTTCATTGTTAATGGTTGACTATCAGTGATATAAAATTTAAATGGATTCGGCGTTTGGAAAAAAAACGTCAAATCAAGAAATCGTAAAAACCAGGGCTGTGGAGTCGGAGTCGGAGTTGATGTTTTTGTACAGGAGTCGGAGTCGTAGTACCCGCAATAACTCGCGACTCCGACTCCAAAGTTTTTCGGCATACAAAATTTAAAAAAAATTTCCAAAATAAAAATTATCTTCTTAAAACACATTTAAAATTTAAACAAATGGTTTATGAATACTGCTCTTATGTGCTGTTTGCAAATGACAGGCGATGGACTGAGTGCTTTTCATATACAGGGGTGTGCTGGAAATCGCAAACGTAAAACGCAAGAATTTTAAAAGTCGTTTTTAAATAATATTTTTGTAATAAAAGAATTTTATGACAAATATTTTACAAATATTTTGCTATTAAACAGGATTTTCAACCAAAAGTTATAAGAATTAGGTTTAAAGTTTATTAAAAACAACTTCCAAATTCTTGCGTTTTGCGGTTGCGATTTCTAGCACACCCCTGATAAATTTTGCTACATAATCAATCGCCTGTCATTTGGAAACAGCACATTAATGTTTGCGTACGGTAATTGCTTTTAAAAAACTCTAATTTTTAGAAGGCCGTACGGTAATGAAAAAAAAAAGCTAACATCACTGAGTCTCATATACATTTAGCATCAAGATTATAGTAGGAGTCGGAGTAGGAGTCGGAGTCGAAGTAGGAGTTGGAGTCGGAGTCGGAGTCGCACTTAAAAAATTTCAGCATTTGGAGTCGAAGTCGGAGTTAGTACTTTTTTCGGACGACTCCACAGCCCTGGTAAAAACTTGATGTTAATAAATCGGCAATCTGGCAAAGGTTTTTTCTTGTTTGCATATTTTATGAAAAACAAACTAAAGAAATTGGAATTTCGTCATTCATTTTGTTCATTTATTTGTTTATTTAATATCGATCTAATAACAAATTTGGCTATGTCCATTTTTTTTATATATTGAAGAACAAACTTTTTGATTTATGTACATAATTTTTTTATATATTAAAGAATAAACTTTTTGTCAGCTGTTTAAAGCAGGGCGATCCATTTTTGTGTTTTGTTGTCGTCAAATAAAAAATTGAAGTATTTCATGTTCGTCAAGACATTTTATACATGCACCTTTTAAAATGTGGTATTTTTTTGGAGAAAAGAAAACACCATTAGTGTATTTAAGAACACGCATTTGCTGTTTGTAAATTATACGAAGAAATTTAAATAAGACCTGTATAAATTATCAACTTTTGATTTGAGCATACTAATGTCTAATTTTGTATCAATATCACATTTAAAAATAATTTTCAATCTATTTTAATGTTTGAAGCTATTTCTTTAAAAAAAAATTAAAATTTTGATTATTGAAATTGGAAGGTTTAAAACATTAATAAAAAATTCAAAAATGTACAAAGTGCCTTGTTTTTTTTAGTATTTTCATGTTTCTTCTTAAATAATTTATAATACAATTGATAATGCATATTAAGATTAATATTGAGCACTAATGAAAATACATATTAGAATCATTGAACTTCATTGGTTTTAATTCGCATAATATTTCATATTTATGAAAATCCTAATTCAACCCTGAATTTTTATTCTATCCAAAGATACGCTAAGTTTAAAATCTTGCTATCATTTATAATAATCAGCTGAAGTCATATTGTTACAAAATTAAATAGGTTTAAATTGTTTTCGGTTATATTTTCCGTACAACTTTTTCTAAGAATACATTATAAATCCATTTCTAATAAATAAGAACGTAAAAAGTGCATCTAAATAAAGAAGTTTCATTGAAACTAATTAAATTCTGGATTAAAGTTTGGGAGCAATGAAGCTCATACGTCATACGAAATCTTAAGGGTTCTTTATTTAATATTATATATTTTGATTCGATGTAATATAGAAGATATTTTAATAAAATTCTATTAAAAAAAACTCATTGAAATAAAATGGATTTTTTCTAAATTAATTCTTAATGGAATAGTTAAGCACTTATATTTTTAAACATACTTTGTGTAAAAATGATCATAAATATGGCAGGTGGAATTTTCTTCAGTTCCATTAGTTTTACCTTTTGGTACTACATACCTGATTTAGTTGTTCTTTAACGTATGAAATAATACTGGTTTTCTTTTCACAAATAATTTTTTTAATTTCATGAAACATAAGAACATTAAATATGAAGTTTGGTGACGATTGGATAAAGAATAATTAAACGGCGAAAAAGTCACTCTTGTAGTTTTTGTCAAAAATATTTCTTAACCGTTTTATTTTAGAAGATGAATTAATAGAAATGTAGACACAATACTGTTTTCAAAAAGATATAAAGACCAAAAATCGGTCTATAGGAACTAGCCCATTAATAAATAATGGCCCAGACCACTTAAATACCAATAATTTATTGCCTGAGAAATTTGAGCATACACCTTAAAACTTCTTAAAATTGATTTCTTTTATAAAATTTTTTATTCAAAAGAGTTTAAATTGTTAAAGGCGTTAACCTGTTCTGAGATGATATCAAAATGGAAAACATTTTGTGGCTGTCTTTCAAATCCCCAATTTCAAATTAAAACAAAATTGTCTTCAATAAAAGCGAACAAATTAAGATTCGCCTAGTGTGCGACTAGTTTAGAAAACCTTGGAGAATGAAAATAAAAAATGTTAAAAAAATCCCCCGATGCTTTTAAATACAACTGCGTATTCTAGCAATAAAAAAATGTTGAGCCATTTTCACTCTTAGATAAAGCAGAAAATCTGTAATTTTTTCTGTAATGAAAATGTGTTTACTTTAAATATTTATGCCCCCATGTGCATAAATGGGAATTTAGATTTTTTCTTTTGAAATATTACACAGAAAAAAATTACGACAAATCAATTGCCATATTGAATACCATATTCGTCAATACAATTAACTTTTTAATTGAAAATGCACCAACAACTAAATTTGTAAATATAAAAAATTATTTTGTTAATTTAAATTGTTAAAACTCAACAAATATTTTTAACAATGAGTTTGTTATATTGAATACAATATTTGTTAACAATTTAATATAATTTTTTACTGTGAGTTTGTCATATTAACAAAATATATTGTTGCTAACTAAGTTAAATCAGAAGATGCATTTATAGAATATTTTTATTAATTTTTTAGTAAAATACATGCATACATATGTATATTATAAATCACATGATATCTAACATTACAATTTATTTAACCAACAAATTTAGACCTGGATGTACTAGATGGCTCTGAACTCAGCACAAAACGGAATCTGGACACCATTATCAGTAATATTTAAAAATCTATAATTTATAAAGGATTCGTTAAAATTTCTTTATGAATCATTAAATATTAACTTTATTTACCGTATAGATTGATTAAATTTCGCAATAATCATCGTATCGCTTGTTCTTTTAAAGATTTTAAATCGAAAAAACAAATTTTTTATGTTATACTTTTAACTTTTTGACACAAAATTATTTTTTTTTTTAGATACATATACTTATTTATTTTTTTTACAAATGGAACAAATTGTTAATATGACAATTTACAAACACGTTAATTAAGAAAATTGTTAAAAATATTTCAAAAGTTTTAAAAATTTTCGTTAATTACTTAATAACTTTTATTGTTTTTTTCTGTGTTAATCACCAGTAACAGAAAATAGTTACGTTAACTTTCATCAACTTAACGACATTTCGTTATCATTTTAATGAAAAATTCAAAAATTCCAAAAAAAAAAATTTAATTTGTCATTTGACCTTCGGCGTAATAAGCATATTTTTAATTTTTTCCAATTTTTAATTGCGTATTGTTCAACTTAAGCTATGCGAAATTTAAGTGTTCATTATCTTATCCAATCCAAAGTTATGCACAAAAAGGTAACTTAGCATACAACTGAATATTGTATAGCCCATTAACTTAAATAGCATCTTCCGCCAAACGCACTTTTTCGACTTGAGCTGTCGAAATGTGACTTTAGAAAACAAAACACAATTTATAAAGAAATATGATTTCTAGACAGATACAAAAGTCATTAAGATATTATTCATCCTTTTTTCGCTCTACATCATTAAGTTTAGTTTAAAGCCTGATACTTTATTCAGTATATCATGCGAAATGTTGTCACACTCAATATAAAACAAAAAAAATTCTGTGAAATTCATACGAGAAAATTTTGATAGAGTTGTAATATGTTTTTGTAACGAAAACCACACGAAATATTTCTAGCAGCATTTTTGTTTTCTGTGCGTAACAAGAGCATCTATATTCCTTTGCACGGAATTTAAAGCATCAGCTTGTTATTTTTTTTGTAGTGGTTATTTTAAATTTGTATAGTGGGTTTTATAACAAGCGTTACAAAAAGAAAAATAGAACGGAGAAAAGTTTTTGGCTTTTGTTTGGAATAGTGGTTTTTATAACAAGCGTTACAAAAAAAGCATAAAAATGGAGAAACGTTTTTGGTTTTTTCATTTAGCTTTGCAAACTAATGTTGTATACTTGCAAGTTATTAAAAAATTAACAGCCGTATTCATAAAAAGCTTTTATTTTAAACTAATAGTATGTAATAACTATTAAACGCTTTTTGTCTTATAACCCTCTTATAAAAATTTGTATTCATAAACGTACATTATCAGCTTTTTTACAATTAACTGTTTGTGATGATTATGTGTTTAAGTACGGCAACTTTCTTTATATTTTGCTGCCATTTTCTTGCTATGCGAATGTTGAAAACGATATAAGCACAAAGAACTGGTGGCAAATTTATACAGTCAATTTCTAAAGCATACAACTTCCTCAAAACAAAATTAATTCTTGAAGAAAATGATTAATATGAACCCCAAATTAAGGCTATTATCTATGCACAATTCTAAGACTTTATAATATGAAACAGATTCTATATTCTCCTCACATAACATCAAATTCGGATTTATATAAGATTGTCCAACCCACATGCATCGAGTTTTGAAGGGATTCATACAAAAATTATTTATTTTAGAACACTCCATAATAAAATTTTAATACTCATTATATTTGTTTCCAAAGAATTAAAACCACGACCATTGTCATCCGCCAGCAACTGAACATCCTCACCATATGTATAATACCTACTGAAATTTTTTTGATGATATAAGTCATTCATATAAATCATAAATAATAACGGCGATAAATATGGAACCTTGGGGTACCACTCTATAGGTTTTAGCGATTGATGAACAGCAGCCGTATTCTGTAATTCGCTAAAGCTCAATCTCTATCGCTAAAAATCTAAAAGGTTGATTTAGCGATTTTTGGCTACGAATGCAATACTGTAACGTACATTGCTAAATTTGGCATTGCCATAAAAATTTAATTCGCTGTAATTTTAGCTTTTAATTTCATCGCTAAAATTTTTCAATTTTGTATTCTCTAAGGCATTTTAGCGATCGAGATTTAGCTTTAGCTAAGCGAATTGCAGAATACGGCTGCTGGCCGATTTACTCTATTATTATTTATCTATTACACAGAAAAAAAATGTTTACCACTAAAGTTTAATCAAAAATAAAATCAGTTTTAATTAAAATTTAATCGAGTGAATTGAACGTTTAATTCGCTGGATTAAACGTTTAATTCACTTGATTTAACGTTTAATTCACTTGATTAGAGTTTTAATTAAAACTGATTTTATTTTTTGAAATTTTCTTCTCTGTGTGGTGATAAAAGACTCGATTACTTTGCGAGTAGAGAATCCTAGGTAAAATTGAAAGAACAACTTACTACCTAGTCGTCTATGGTCAATGAAGTAAAATGCTTTACTAAAATCAAGAAATATTAATTCAGAACCCAGTTTCATTTGCCACATGTTCGAACAGCCTAGCCTTAAGCTTAGCGATTTGATGTTTTCATGAAAAGTTTTTTGTTTTTGTTAAATTAATTTCTGTATTTAAACATATTTTCGTTTGTGCTTCTCTGAGTCCAATGTCAATATATAAAACTTTCTTTATCTTAAAAAGTAGAATTTGGGCGGGAAATAAAAATCATCCCAGATTTTTATTCTTTTAAGTTTTCATACACAAATAAATCAATCTTTTTAAAAAGAAAGTCGGTGCTTGTAAGAAGTTAGTTTAAACACAGATGACCATCCTTCTTAAATTAGTAACATTAAATGGGTGCAAATTTATGCTTTTTGTGAAAAAATCAATTTTATAATAACTCCGATTTTGGGCGAATATCTAGAGTGATTGCAGATAATTAGTCAAGTTCTTGGTTCAGCGTATCAACTATTCGACTCAGACTTATTTATTGTAAAATATACACATCTTCACCAAAAACAAGTTTTCGTCAAAGAGTACGTTGTCATTATGCTTAAGGCATATTAAAGTTCTTATGACTTATAGTATATTTTCTTGTTTCTTGTAATATTTTTTACTTCATTTATTTTTTTTAACAAATTATTTTACAGATACGTATAAATTATTCACGATATACAACATGCATACTAAGAATATAAAAAAGAAGGGGGAAAAATATTAAAATAGATGAATAGAGCCTTAAGCTGTTGTTTTCTTATACAACAAATTCTTTTTATTCTTATTTTTTCACAAAAAAAAAAGTAGAAACAAATTGTAAGAAAAAATACTTAATGCATTGTTTGTATTTTCATTTCAGAAACTTACTTGTTTTTGCTGAAGTTATGATTCAATTATTAAAATTTTTTCTTGTCCTTATGAATTATGAATAGTTTTTATTTATTATTAAGAATTTTGATATTTATTAAAAGCAAAATAACAAAAGAGCAGTGCAACATTGTTTGTTGCATTGTTACTTGTAGCAGGTAAAATGAAAAATCTTTTTATATGCAAATGAAATACGAGTTCCTGTTTGTTTAACGTTTTTTTTTCACTTCTTTACTGAAAGTTAAACCAAATATTCATAAAGAATAAGATTTTATTCGCAAAAAATTTCACCCTCATTATTTTCTTAGCTAAAGTTTGATTTAATTGTACAAAAATTCTTAAAAATTATTGGCTTTAAAAAAAAGGCACATACTCATGCACATATAAAATACAGGATGTTGTTCCCAAAAAATATCTTCAAAATAATAGTGTCTTATAGATAAGACTCAATTTATCAAATATTGGATGCAGCATGAAACATAGTCACTGTATTTAAGAAGAATTGTAAAAATAACATACATAACATTAATTGTTATCAACGAATTTTTTTATTCGAAAGATCAATTCATGCCTTTAACATTTGAAAGTATTTCGTGCATATGGGCACTGCGGCTAATCTAAACGTAGCCCACTCTAAACTTCCAGATTTGAACAGCTTTTCCGAGTATTGTATAACATAAAAAGCACAAACAATATTAACCTATAAGGCATCATTCTTGCTGACTTATAAGTACAAACCAGTGACTCCACCTAGCTCCACTGAAAATAATTAAGAAGTGACAAATCGAAAGATCTTAGAGGCTTACTTATCAACCAAACTCATTTATCATTAACCGCAACGCGAGTCCGTAGTATCTGATGTGGAATTGTCTCACTCCATATGCGGCTATTTTGATTATAAACCCAGTAAAAACTTCGCCTACAAAATAATGTGTTAAGTAACACTATGGAACATTTTTGGGATTATTGTCTGGGGGGTGAGAAATTCCAAGTCATGGTGATGGTACTAGGTCAGTATAGTAAAACCCTCAAAGGGTTTCGCGTTCATACATATGTGTCAGTTTTTTTTATGACATTTTAAATTTTTTCCTTATCTTGATGTTTTTTCGCTTAGTTGTAACATTTTGGCAAAAACGTAGTTTAACATAACTCGAGAACCACTTGTCCGATTTTGATGACACAAATTTAGAAAAGTTAAAAATTACAATTTCTTTAATCCGTTCATATAACGTTTTTCTTTATAATCAACAGTTTTGCCGGTAAAAATAAATTTGTGGAGAAAAAAAAATATTTTTTTGCCTAAAAATTAAAATTTTTTTTTTTAAATTCATAAAAAATTCAAAACGGAAAAAAGGATCAAGTGTTATTAATTTCAAAGTCACATAACCCATAAACAGAATGCGACATAGATCATAGAAATCAACTAACGCGTTCTGCTTTTATTTACAATTAAGTGATGGTATCCCATTTTGACAAGAATATTGATATTTGTTTTTATTCAAAAAATTGTCATTTATCGCACACAACAGTTTTGATAAAATTCCTAACAATTCCAAGTTTAATATGCAGTGGAGGCAGCAATATCTTCTCCTACGGCACTAGAGGCTCACGAATAATAATGGCCGTTTGTAACCTGCTGTGCTCTCTGAGTTTCCATCCGTGGCATGCATATTGGTCACCGGAAAATCGTGTGTCCGCTTTGAAGACCGCAAAGCATTGCTACAACTTTAAAATCGCAACATATGCGCCACATATATTTGGCGTAGTTAACCATTTTTAAAATATTTTCCAGTGCATCATATGTTTCTTTCGTTTCTGTACTATAGGCGATTGGAACTGAAGGTTTTTTATTGGTCTTATGCAGCAAAACCGCCTTCAAGCTGAGTTTTGAACTGTCAATAAATAATCTCCAGTCATTTGCTTCATATTTTATTTCCATTGCGTCCATAAATTTTCCTACATCCGGGCAATATGCAGAAGTTTTTTCATCATTCGCAAGGAATAAACTTTGGAGTGTTGCCTGACGACTTCGATAAGCTGTGACTTTCACACCGGTTGCCAACAAATTCTTTGATTTCAAAATGGAAGCCAGCTCTTCCAATTTATGCTGTGTTAATTCTAACTTGGCAACAATTGAATCAAGCTTATTTTGATTTATTTAAATTGGCTCATTGGATACTGATGGCTCATATGGGGGATCATCACGTGCATGATATGTCAGAGCAGTCGTAAAAGAATAAAATATCTGGGCTAGAAGCTTTTGGCACAGGAATGTGGCCCGAATGAGGCAATGGTGTTGCGGCACTTGCAACACCAACGTAATTATACGATTTTCTTATCCTTTTTGCGGCTCCTTTATTCGCACATGCATAGCAATTCAATGGATTGTGACCTTCGCCAGGATTAGTCCAAGTCATTGGGATACCGTATGACATACTTCCACGTCTTCTATTTTTCCAATCCATTAGACGGTTGTAGCAGCTTTTACACACCATATTTGGTACCCAGTTTTCGTTCACTATAACATTTTGGTTGAAGTACATCTCGTATGTTTGAACAAAATCAGTACTGAAATTTCCCCTTTTTTTATGTGTTGAGACATATTGACCACAGCAGTAGCAAAAGCTGTTTATATCTGCCTTGCACAGTTAATTTTACGTTCTCTTTTGTTCACTTTAAAAAAACTGGAGAAAAATCACTTTTACTGTTCGCGTTCGTCGGCACTTGTTGAATGAAAAAAATCACAGAACCAGTGTGAGAAAGAGAAGAAGTATAAAGACAATGCATGTTTTATGTGAACATTACAGAACCAGTGTTGCCACATCAATATTTCTCTTTTAGTACAGTAGAAAAATATGAGAGAGTTCGGCTTGTGAGTGTCAATGTTTTCTCCAAATAATGTTGTGCATATCTGGAGCAAATTTTTGAAATTCATACATTTACCTAATTGTGAATAAATGAGAAACGCGTGCATCGATTTTCATGATCTATGCCTTTTTTTGCTCATGAGTTATGTGACTTTACGCGAAAGTAATTAGTTTTGGCACTTATTCCCATTTTGGATTTTTTATGAATTTTAAAAAAGAAAATATTTAAATTTTTAGGCAAAAAATACTTTTGTCCCTTCATACATTCATTTTTAACTTCGAAAGTGTTGCACATATAGGAAAACGTTATATGAACGGATTTAAGAAATTGTAATTCTTAATTTTTCTAAATTTGTGTCATCAAAATCGGACAAGTGGTTCTCGAGTTATGTTAAACTACGTTTTTGCCAAAATGTTACAACTAAGCGAAAAAACATCAAGATAAGGAAAAAATTTAAAATGTCATAAAAAAAACTGACACATACGAACGCCAAACCCTTTGAGTGTTTTACTATACAGACCTAGTACCATCACCTTGACTTGGAATTTCTCACCCCCCAGATTGGCTGTTGTACTGTGTAATCAGAAAAACATAAGAGCACTACTTACAATTCTACTGAAAGAACCAATGAATTTTATATAGGATGTCCCAAAAATAACGCATTCAAAAGTAAGTCATTATTTTTTTACATTAATACATCCAGAAGAAAGTTGTTATAGATGTAGTTAAAGAAGAACGGTACTAAATAATGAGTTAAAGAAGCTATTCATTTTGAAAAAGTAAGCAAAGTTTTTACTGGTAACAAACACATTTAGCAAAAAATGGGAATCTTCGCTTAACACAATTTTGCGATAAAACATCGATGATTGTTCTAAATAGGATAATTCAGAGTTGAACAAGCATGAATATATTCATCATGATTGAGGTAACCCTTTTGTTAGTTCCATCAAGAGAAAAGGATGCTTCTTTTGAAAATGTATTGTAAGTTAGATCGCACAGTGGGGTCGGTCACAAAAAAGAGCTAAAAATCTGAACCTCCTTAGCAACTCATCGGATTGTAAAATGATGTATGAACGAGTCGTACAAGAGGCTTTAAGAAAATCAAGTTTGTGAACACCCTGTTAAAATACAAGGTGAGATACAAGGTGTCAAAGTTGTCCACCTTGGGTTATGTAAACTTTGTAAATCTTGCGACTTGTACAAATATTGACAGATTTGAATGAATGCAACTTGGTAATAAGTTAGTAGGAAGTTAAAGAAATTCCAACTTATTTCACGAAGTAACTCTTATTATAATTAAAATTGTGGTTCTTTTTGGTGAACTGTTTATGTTTTTTAATCCAAGTTTTGATATTTTTAATTAGGCTTAAGCTTATTAAATTTAATTTTCATTAAATTATTTTTATCAAGAAAGGAATTTTACAACATGAAATAAGTTAAAATTTGTTGATAATTTTTCATTCGTGACTGCCGCGGGGCTCGAACCCAGGCTTTCACGGACAGGTTTTCCTATTACATGTTTTAATTGTAACCACTCAATCTCTTCAGAGGGGTTTGCCGCTTAAAAATATTTTAGTTTTTTAAAACCATCCACCACAGTGTGGTAAGGTATATGTTTTACCTGACTAAATACGAAAAATATAACGTAGTTAGTCAAGCTAAACCAGTATGAGTGCTATATTCGGCTATGCAGTATCTTATACACTCTTCAGCATGGTGCGATAAAAAAAGACAAATATATTAAAACCCTTCTTAAGAAATAAGTAAATTAATTTTGTGCCACGCCCACTTCTCCAATCCCGGCCAATTTTTTTAAGAAATTGTCTATTGATAACCAATATGATTGTAACTTATTTAGAAACTTTTGCTCTTCCTTCCCTACATATACATGCAACAAATTAAAAATCAACAACAACAAGGGATTTATGGGCAAAATTAAAGGCACACGGCACATCGTGGTTCGAAGTTCCAGTTTATATATACTTTATAGGGTTTAGAATCAATATTGTAGAAATTACAAACAGAATGGAAAACTGATATTTACCATTATCCACCTGCGGTAAAGGGTATAAAAGCACGATTAGTCGGTGGTAAAACAATTTACTCCTATTCAGGGTTTAAAAAACTACAGTCGAAACCAAAAACTGTTGAACAAAAAATGAAAATTTGTGTTCAATTTTTCGCGGGTTTGGACTTAGAAGTGGATTGTTGTACCTAAAAGGATGTAGAATAAGATGAAATGCGTTTTTCTCAAAATTAAACTCTCACACACTAGGTCCCTTTTCTCGGAGAAGGTAACATATATTTGTCGGTACAAAGCCACGTCTGCACTTTTACTACACAGAAAAAAATTACGACAAATCAATTGTCATATTGAATACCAAATTCGTCAATACAATTAACTTTTTAATTGAAAAGGCACCAACAACCAAATTTGTAAATACAAAAAATTATTTTGTTTGTAATGATCTTTTTTATTATTAGTAGACCCTGTAGTACTCTTTATTTATTAAAGAGCCTTAGAGTAGCAGACGGCTCTATCTTATGGCAAAGTTAATTGCCGAAGTTTTTTAGAAAAATAAAACAACTTTGAAGTCAGATTTATTTCTAATTTTATTTACAATTTTCTTCAGCTTATATACTATTTCTTATTCTATGCTTAATAATTATCACATTAATTTATTTTTGTTAACCTTTACAATATTCATTCATTCACCAAAACTATCATTTTTCAACCTACAATTCTAATGACCCAATTCAATAAATACTAGTCACTTGCAATTGCATAATAAAATTTAGGTCATTAACTCATTGTTTATTTTCATAATTTTTCTTTGCTTGGAATTTTGCTTACTTGCATTTCTGTTTTTATTTCTACATTAGGTGTGTTCATACTACATGCACTACACCCCTACCGCTTAAAAGAAAAAAAAATTTTTTGAATGTTAAACTATAAAAAAAAAAAAATTAATATATTATTTAAAATAACTTTATTCTATTCTTATGTATAGTCATAGGTTTATTATCCTTTAAAAAAGTGATATTTACATCTTGTGTGTTTATTACCTTAAATGGACCCATATATTGGTTCTCACTTTTCCTTGCGTTTTCTTTTCTTAAAAATACCTTATCTCCTATTTTTATTTGAATGTCGTTAATATTCTTATCTTTAACAGCTTTTTGTTTTATTTTGTTTTCTAACAGTTTTCTGTTTGCCATTTCATGTGCATGTTTTAATTTTATTTTTAATTCTGTAATATAATCTTCATAATTACAGAATTTATCGTTCGACACGGGCTCAGTTGTCATTGATGCCAATCTTCCATATACCAGTTCAAATGGAGAAAAACCTGTGGATGAGTGTGGTGTTGTATTATACGCGAATGTATAATACGGAATCCATTCATCCCAATTGTACTGTTCCGTGAAAGAACGCATATATTCGTTTAAAACCTTATGATTTCTTTCTATACTACCTAAAGTTTCATGGTGGTATGCCGTTGAAGTTACATGCTTGATTTTCATAAGTGTACATATTCTATTAAAGAATTCGTTCACGAATTCAGTTCCTCTGTCTGTTTTTACTGTATCAAAACATCCATATCTCAATATAAACTTTTCTACTAATATTCTTCCTATCTCAGATGCTTCCTTAGTTTCTATCGGAAATGCGTCAACGTATTTTGTTAATTCGCATTGTGCTGTTAATATGTATCTATACCCATTAGATATCCTTAACGGACCTACAGTGTCCAACTGTATAAATTGAAATGGTTTTGTAGGTGTATTAGTTATTTGAATTGGTGCCTTGGTATGCCTAATGACCTTGTTTCTTTTACAAAATTCGCAATGACTGATAAAATCTTTGATCATTTTGTACATATTTTTCCATATGTACCTTTGCTTTAATCTAATGATTGTTCTGCGTACTCCCGCATGACCTCCGTATGGGGTTTCATGATATTCTTTTATTATCTCTTTTTGTCTATCCCTTCCTAGTATTCTTTCTGGTTGACTAAATAATATTATCTCTATAGGTCTCTGCCTATGTTTATCCTTATTCTGCATGCTATTATACATCTTATTAAATTTTTCCTCACGTATGAGTTTGAAAATCGTATCATCTTTTGCTAGCGTTACTATAAATATTTGATTATCCCGTAAGACCTTAGTTAACTTCTGCAAGACTGAACCTAAATTCGAGTATGCATTTTCATTACCAGATACTACTACGCGATTTCCAAAAATTTCAACTTTTGGCATGCTTTTATTCACTTTATCTATCACAAAATTTAACCTTGGATATCCTTTAATTTGTGAAAATGAAATGCTAGTCCACATATAGATGTGATCAGACTCTCTGTCACTATTCCTTTCCATATAATCTTCATTTTTCCTAATCGAAGTACTCTCTTTATCAGTTTTTTTGTCATTCTTCCTCAAATCTTCAGTCATTTTTCTAGTCATCACGTTTATATTTCTTGTCATCATATCTTTCAAATCATTAGAATCTATTTTGATTCTTGACAACGCATCGGCATTAGTATTAATTTTTCCTTGCTTATATATAATTTCGAAATCATAATCCATTAGATCTAATCTAATTCTAGTTAATCTTGACGACGGATTACTGTGAGTAAACAATGATACCAGTGGTCTGTGATCAGTTACCACTTTGAACTTTCTACCGTATAAGTATGGTCGAAAATGAGTGATTCCCCAATGAATAGCTAAAAGTTCTTTCTCTATCACTGGCTTGTTAATTTCATGCTTATTGAGAGAACGGCTTGCATATGAGATCGGTAAATCGCTATTTATTTCACCTTGTGAAAGTACCGCTCCTAACGCGTAATTGGATGCGTCAGTAGTAAGTATGAATTCTTTTTCAAAATCTGGATATTGTAATACCGGTGGATTAGAAACTACAGATTTTAACATTTCAAAAGACTTCTGGCAATTTTCTGACCAAATAAAGGGTTGGTTTTTCTTTAATAATTCATTGAGAGGTTTAGCTATCTGTGCAAAATCTCTAACAAAACGTCTATAATAGTTACAAAAAGCTACGAATCTTCTTGTATCATCCGCATTCTTCGGAATTGGATAAGTCTCAAGTGCCTTACACTTACTCGGGTCTGTCATTACTCCTTTATCTGTAATAAGATGCCCTAAATAAACCACTTCTGGTTTCAAAAAATTACATTTATTCGGATTTAATTTAAGGTTGTGGCTTCTTAATCTCTGAAAAACTTTTCTTAAATTATCATTATGGTGTTTCAAAGAACATCCAAAAACAATTATATCATCTACGTATATAAATGCATTGGAATCCAAACCTGTTAATGCTATCGTCAACATTCTTTGGAAACTATTTGATGATATTTTGAGACCAAAAGGTAATCTTTTGAATTGATAATGCCCATTATTCGTAGAAAATGCTGTAAGTGGTCTAGATGCTGGTTGTAATTCTATCTGGTGGAATGAGCTCGTCATGTCTAGCGTTGAAAAATATTTTGCTCTTCCTATCCTGTCTAATACATCATCTAGTTGAGGTAGTGGGAATTTGTCGTTGACTAATTTTTTATTTAATTGACGATAATCGACAACTAGTCTCCATTTCTTCTCATCGTTGTCACTTTTCTTCGGGACCAAAAGTAAAGCAGAATTATAAGGACTAACAGATGGTTCAACCAAATCTTCTTCTATTAACTTGTTAACCTGTGTCTTGATTTCTTCCTGCTGTGACTGTGGTAATCTATAATTTCGCGTGTAAACCGGGGTATCGTCCACAGTTTGTAATCGTTGTTTATAGAAATTATTCGCTGTTAAATGGTCTCCCTCTAAATGAAAAATATCTTCGAATTCTTTACATATTTCCTCTATGGTTTGTCTTTCATTAATGCCGACTAAATCTATACTTAATAATTTCCTTAACTTTTCCCATCTATCTTGTCGTCTATCATTAGTAACCTCTTTTCTATTATACATAATGTTGTAATGTGATAAACGTTTGATCTGCAAATCCAATTTTGATATTGTAATCTCTTCGTCTGAAGCATTTAAAACCCTAATGTGCTTTGTCCCATGTTTTGGAATTATTGTGTTGCCAATAAAAACATTGCTACCGATTTGTTTTGCGCATACTACGCTATCCTCTTCAATCTGTAAATTTACCGCTTGTATCATTTCAGTTCTTGGTGGTATTACGAATCTATCGATATTTGCTCTCATTGGTAGAACGTATTCAGTTTCATTTACCATGATAACCAATGTGTATGTCTCATAGTCAATTTTTGCTAAATACTTGGTGAAAAAATCTCTACCTAGAATACCATCCGTTGCTATTGGGAATTTTGTATCCACTATTTGATACGCATGGCTCATTATATCCTCCGGAAGTACTAATTTCA
This sequence comes from Pollenia labialis, assembly GCA_949318255.1. NCBI lineage: Eukaryota > Metazoa > Arthropoda > Insecta > Diptera > Polleniidae > Pollenia > Pollenia labialis. The sequence continues at coordinate 121,810,789 of OX439141.1, forward strand.
GCATCGAAGTACCCATTGTTTGAATTGAATTATTTTCAATACCCGTAATTTTGCAAGAATTGTGTTGTTTTATTTCCTTATCTCCTATAAAATTTTCTTTACAAATTGAAATGTCTGCACCTGTATCTACCAAAAACCTCACAAAAACTCCTACGTCCGTTTTAAATGTTACAAAATGAGGTGCCTCTGTGTGCGAATTGTAAGTTCTTAATGCATATTCTTTCAATTGTTTCAATTTCCCTACATCTTCTGTCAAATTTACTCTTGAGGATTGTAGGGAGTTATCTCGTTTCCCTGTTCCTGAGCAACATATACCCTTCTTTGGTTTCTATTTCTAAAATTATCATCTCTCTGGCTGTTATTGTTGTAATTATTATCTCTTCTATTTCTAAAATTATCATCTCTCTGGCTGTTATTGTTGTAATTATTATTACTTCTAGAAAAGTTACCATCTCTCTGGCTGTTATTGTTGTAATTATTATTATTTCTACGTAAATTATTCCTAGGATTGTTATTACCATCTCTATTGTAAGTATTAACATTATTACTATTACCTCGTCCGCCATTATTACCACGATATCTTCTGTTATCAAAAAATCTCTTGTTCTTATTAAAATGCATTATAGAATTTGGTTGCGAAACCACCTCTGAAGCTATTTGAATTGCTTCATTAAGACTTTTGGGTCTAGCAGCTAAAACAGTAGTTCTGTGTGGTTCATTTAAACCATTCTTAAAAGTACTAAGCGCAACCTGCTCATTCATTCTAATAACTGTTTCTCTGCTTTGGGAACCCAGTTCTGTGACCTGTAATTCATTAAGAATAGCTATTAGTGATTCAACCTTGTTTGCGAATTGTGTTACTGAACCATTTCCTTGTGTCTGTTTTGACAACTCAGTATGCACCGAAGAGAGTGATTTCTTTGGTGTAAACACTTTCCTAAGGGTACATTTGAATGTTTCTAGAGAACTTGGTGTCTCCTCCGAAATCAACTTGTTCCTTACTTTGTCTGTTAATTTAGTAGCTAGAATGAACTTGATCAACTTACTAACCTCTGTACTATCCTTAAGTGTTTCAGCATAGAATTCTATTATGCCTAAAAAATTACTCATTTGCCCGAGGTCACCATTGAATTCAGGTATTATTTTGGAAGCGTCAAGAATGCCAAACGATGCCATGTCTTTGATTTCTTTTAATTTTAAATAACTAAAAATTTTTCTCTCAATTTCTTCTATATCTTCTAGGGAATAGCCTTCACTCTTTAATGCAATACTTTTCAATTCTTCAATTGTTCTTAAAGTACTTACTTTATAATTTTCTGTATAAATAAATACCTATTAATCCATCCATTTATTAAACATATTTTTAACATTTATTAAACATTTTCTAATCTGTTAGTAAATTTGATTGCCTTTTTCCTCATGTACTCCTTATAATATTCATTTAATTTACCTAATACTAACACAACTAAAAGGATTAGAATTACCAGCTGCATATGATCCTGAGTTACTGTCAGCACTCCACTGTTGTTTTCATTTACAATGATGGCTTCTTTTGAAAACCATCCACCCATTTTGAAATATGGTTATTACATACATATATTTTTCTAAATTAAATTTATTTAACTGTCTCCCTTATGATCCGGATTTCTTTTAAAATTTTGGATTTCTCGGCTTTGTTGCCGGTCAAATGAAACCTTCGGTAGGCCTCAGCAACGAGCTTCCGCCTCTTAACCGCTTTACCACCTCTTTTCTTCTGCTTTTCTTCCTTCTCCGGAGTCTCAGATCTTGGTACCTGCGCCTTGGACTTCTGCAGGCGTTTAAGATAATCTTTGATAGGTATCTTCTTTTTGCTGGCACTATACTTAGGGGCCTCTGGAACAGAAACTACAGGCTGAGGTACATACTCATTCTCTAGCAAATGCTCCCATTTCCTAAATAACTTGTCAATCTCCTGTTTGGTTGCCTCTAATTCTTCTGTATCCATTGGTTTGGCAGGATCGCCATGTAATGATCTTTTTTATTATTAGTAGACCCTGTAGTACTCTTTATTTATTAAAGAGCCTTAGAGTAGCAGACGGCTCTATCTTATGGCAAAGTTAATTGCCGAAGTTTTTTAGAGAAATAAAACAACTTTGAAGTCAGATTTATTTCTAATTTTATTTACAATTTTCTTCAGCTTATATACTATTTCTTATTCTATGCTTAATAATTACCACAATAATTTATTTTTGTTAACCTTTACAATATTCATTCATTCACCAAAACTATCATTTTTCAACCTACAATTCTAATGACCCAATTCAATAAATACTAGTCACTTGCAATTGCATAATAAAATTTAGGTCATTAACTCATTGTTTATTTTCATAATTTTTCTTTGCTTGGAATTTTGCTTACTTGCATTTCTGTTTTTATTTCTACATTAGGTGTGTTCATACTACATGCACTACATGTTAATAACAATTGTTAAAACCTAACAAATATTTTTAACAATGAGTATGTGATATTAATTAAAATATTTGTTAACCATTAAATATAAATTTTTGTTACGAAATTGTCACTTTAACAAAATATTTGGTTGCTAACTTAATTGAAATAAAAGATGAAATTAAAAGTTGATTTTATTAGTTTTTCTTGGTAAAATTGATTTAACTGCACATCAGAAACAGCATTAAACATTATTTAAGCAAACCATATACATATAGACCTGGATGCCCCATAAGGTTCTGACATCAACACAACATGGAATCTTGGCATCTTTAACAGTTTTATTTGTAAAACTAGAATATATAACAGATGCATTAAAAGTTCTTTATAAATCGTATAATTATAACTTTACTTACCGTATAGATTGACTTAATTCCAAAACACTATCGCATCGTTTATTCTTTAAAAGATTTTTAATTGAAAATAAAGATTTTTTATTTCAGTTTTGAATTTTTTGACACTAAAAATTTTTTCTATGATATATGTACATTCATATTAATTTTCTACAAATAAAACAAAATGTCAATATGACAATTTACAAACATGTTAATTAAAAAAATTGTTAAAAATATTTCAAAAATTTAACAAATTTTCTTTAATTACTTAATAGCTTTTGTTATTTTTTTCTGTGTACGATCACTCATGATTTGAGTCAAATGCTTAGACTCAACTTTGTAACACAACAATTTAGGTTTGGACATAATGGCATTGATATTCCACAATAGGCCTTACTTCCTAATGCATAACTGACTATTTTAACTAACCATTCCTTAATATTTCATAATAAAACTGATAAGCAGATATATCGAGCCTACACTTTCATCTACAAACACAATCTAGTTCATGTTTGGCTTTCCTGCTCTCCTCAAAAAACTTTAACTTGGCAAATAACCTATCAAAAGCTTCAGCTCAACCTTTCAACAACCGGATTTACATTGATTTTCTCTTTAACTCTACTACTTCTCTTTAACTCTACTACTAACACATATTCATGGAGTAAATGTGTATTGCAGCCAAGTGAAAAATTACCCCTTTATCTTTTATTAATACAAAGGAAACTCACTTTAAAGAAAAACTTAACCACATTTTATCAGAACAGGCAGAGGTTCTCTTTTGTTTGTAATCGTATCAAACTCGATTTTCCTATAAATAACTTCTCCTTCCTTCTTATTCTTAATTTTTTGTCATTATCTAAAACGAACATTTTTAATCAGGCTTAAATTCATCAAATTTAATTTTCATTAAATTATTTTTATGAAGTAAGGAATTTTACAACATGAAAATTAATTAAAATTGTTTGGACTTTAATAAGAATTATTGACAAAAAGTACGAAAAAACAGAGGAAAAGGAAAAACATGTAAATCAATTAAAAATGGATAACCATTCAAAAAAGCAAATTTCGATCTACCAAAAGATTAAAATACAATTTGGTTTAAGGATAGATGTTTGACTATTGACGTCAGCAGTCGTCGATGGCTGCGAATGTAAGACGGCAAATCCCTCTAAAGGGATCGAGTCGTAGTGATCGAAACATGTCAGGGTAATCAGCCGCCTGGGTTCGAATCTCAGGTCAGTCAAGAATGAATGTTATCAAAAAGAATTTTAATTAATTTTCATGTTGTAAAATTCCTTTCTTCATAAAAAATAATTTAATGAAAATTAAATTTGATGAACTTAAGCCTGATTAAAAATATTGAAAATTTGGATTAAAATACAACCTTTTATTTTATTTTGTAAAATAAATTGTATTCGTTTTTTGCGAAGGGCTGGTATGAATTAAATTCTGAGATTGTGCCCCTGCGATACCTCTCATTTTTTTCTAAGTAATTTTTTAGTATAAAAAGTTGCATTCAGTTAATGATATAAATAATTTACTGATACAAGAAACTCTTGGAGAATTGTGTATTTAAAATTAATTTAAAAGAACAAATCGGAAAAAACTTTTAAAGTGAACTGGCAAACTTTAAATAATTATTTTAAGTTTTCTAAAAATTGTTTTTGTAGGTTAATTTTTGCATGTATGTATATTTATATGTATATGTATGTGTTTGCTTTATTTTAATGTGTACAGAGAACACTAAAAAAAAGCAAAAAAAACATTACACAGATCCCAAAGACAATAAAAATAGTTGTTCCTATTTCCTTAATTCAATGTGCATCACAATGCGCTGCGCAACACATAACGGAAGAGCATGAATTTGATTCAAATAAGTAGAATTTAATTAGTATTGTCAGACAATCATCTATTTTTTAAATAACATTAAATAAGGGGGGGAAAAACAAGTATAGTCGGTTAAACCGGAGGATATAATATCTTACACAACAGTATTTACTAATAATTTTCGAGAGTTTTCGCCATATAAACCAACTGGGCAATAAAGGACCCTTCAAAAAAAATTATATTGAGGTAAAGATTCTAATAAGACATTTACATATACATATATGAAATTTTTCATCTTGAAGTGATTTATGAGAGGAAATTTACAATCTAGACCTATCAAAGGAAAATTTTGATATGACATAAAAGTTATTGTAATAATTATTGCATTAAAAGCTATTTTCGGAAGACTGCAATAAAATAGTTTTTGGTTAATAAGCACAAAGACTATGCCGGATCGAAAACGTTCACCGTTAGATCGATTCAGAAACTGCTTTTGAGTCAAAAGGTATACTCAACTGAGGGTCTGCAACTACACAGGAAAAAATAATTTACATATTTCAATACGAAAATCGCATATTTGATTAAAAACATTTTTGAATTTTCTGCGATGACGATTTTTGAGGTATTGATAAAAAAAAAGTTTGATGGTATAGTTATTCAATTTTTAGCCAGCAACCAAGTTTATTGAGTCAATAAAAAAAGTTGTTGCCCAAAATAATTTTTTTCCATAAAATGTTTACGTGATTTGTTTAAATAAATTTTTGGAAATTTTGAATAAATCAAACAAACTTACTATCGAATCTTTAATTATTTATTCATTAATAATGATATTCTTAACTCCCAATTTTTATTCTGAAATACACAAAAATTTATTGTTGGGAGATAAGCTAGTTCCTATGCGCATTTCGCTGGTTGCTTAAGCCAGATCATCACGAAACCTTTTTCCAAAGACTTTGGAAAAACTAAAGATATTATACAAACAAAACTGTTAAGCAAATGAGAATTATAAACACTCAAGTCTTACATGCAACGATATCAAAGCTATTAAAAAAGACAAGAGTTGTAAAGATACTGTGTTTAATTTGGTTCAAATATTTTTTTTTTATTGAATATGAAGAAATATTTAATAATTATCATTATTAAATATGCTTTAAATAAAAATATAAAAAAGTTGAAAAGTTAATTGTTGTTAATTTCTTGGCAATAAAAGGCAATTTTATGCAATTAAACGTTCTAAATCAGTAAAAACGTTTTTGTGTTGTTAAAAATACATTTCAAAAGTTAGCGTTCAAAAGAAGTCGCTCAGCTAGCCTTTTGTGAAAAACGTGGGGTATCATCTTAAAATCCCTATATTGCATAACAAAAGATTTTAGCAAAACTACTAGAATTTATTTTTGCAGGATTTAACATTTCTATTTCATATTGTTTAATCGCCCCATATTCGCTCATATTGTCTTAGCTTTATAAGTAGGGTGCCCAATTTGTTAAAAAAAAGAAGTGTCCAATAAGTAAATAAATGTATGGCTAATAAATCAATGAATGTTTAAACGTTGGTTTTGTTGAACTAAACTTAAATGTATATGCAGTTTATACTTAACAGTTGTAAACCAGTGCCCCATACATAATATGTAGAGCAAAAAATAATAGTGTAGCAGCACTACGATAAATGTCGACAAAATCATATGGTTTGTATTGGTAGTTTAAACGTCCAATTTTATGCATTAAGAGGTGGTTAAAATGTTTACTGAATTAAAGATTTGCTGGTTTACACTTATTTTAAACTAAAAAGACTTGCACTGATGAATTAGCCCTTATTCTTAAGACTTCTTTCCCGAATAGAAACCCTCAAGGAAAGTGATCAAAAAAAGTACCGATATGTAAACACTAACAAATCTGAACTGCTATATTAGAACCCCCAGCATATTTATTGTGAAGCACATTGTTATTTTAATGTTTGCAGCTTTAAATTAATTTTGGTTCGAAAGGCTTACAATATCAATAAATTAAAATTTGTATAAAAGTGCACTTAAATGTTAAAATTTAATACAATGCACATTAACACAGATTTAAAAATTAAATTGCTTTTATAAATGATTTTAACAACAACAATAACAGAAAATTACAATTTTCCATTAAAAAGCCCAAAAGCTAAAAACATTGAAAATTAAGAAAAAAATAAAATGAATTACAGAAAATGAGAAAAAATATATAAACAATTTTTAAATATCAAACAATCAACATCTCCATATAAACGAATGTTTGATAGACATACCCTTTTCATAAAAATTGGTAAAATTCATATTTGCCTTTCGTTTTCAAGTATAATGTTTGTACAGTCATTGTAGTTGTATTTGTTTCTTCGTTCTATCCCAGTTGGTCATGTCTTCAAGACAACGTCGACGACGCGTACAAGACCCATAGTAACTCCCTGACAGCATCTTTGCGACAGCCCATGCAAATCGTCAACGATTTTTTCGAACAAAGTGCACTTAAGTCGTACACGACAATGTGTGCGGCATTATCATGCACATTGTCGTTAATGATCATATGGGTAACGATGTGGTTAAAGTTGTCAGTGGCGACTATATAAACGACTTTTTTCTTATAAATTCGTTAATGCCCGACTAGCGTCATAACCTTAATAGTGCCCTTGATGACAGTGTTGTGGACACTATCTACAATTTAGTCGCCAATAGGTAAGTGATCATCAGGGATGTACTTCAGATTTGCCGATATCCAGGTTAAGGGGAACGGGTAAAGGGGTCTACCTTTAGGATATAGATACTAAAAGGTCAAGGTTTCCTGACCACTGCAACATATTTTTGGCGGAAACACTAGGGATTTTGAAGGCCGTAGAATTGGTAACATTGCTTAGTGCCTTAATGGGCTGTAAATTCCAACTAGTGAATTCAAAATTAGTACATGATTGTAGAAGAGCTCTATATAGAGAGTGTGTGCTACGTAGCCGATCACTGTAACATCACCGCTAATGAAATGGCCGATGAGATTGGGAGACTGGGATAGAAAATAGGGAATGGGTACTGAATCTAAAATGGCAGTGAAGTCAGCAGGAAAATTAATTTTGTTCTTTTTAATTTGCTTCTTGGCCACTCAATTTACGTATATATGTCCAATTTCACAATTAAAGAACAGTCGCGAATAACGTTGTAAGTTACAAAATAATTATTTTTCAGGAGATCGATTTTAAAAGGCAGGATTTTTAAAATTTTTCTTATCAAAAATAATGATAAAAGCAAAATATCAAGAAATTTTAATTTTAAATTATGTACAGTCTAACCCCGCTGAATGAAACCAATAGAAATTTTGGACTGTTGCGATAACTGAGTTTTTGCGCAAACCATGTCACAAATTTCTAGTCATATTTTTCTATTTAAGAGCTTATTTTAAACTAATCAAGAATTTTATAAACAAAACTAATGTTAGCTTTTGATTGAAATAAAGAATAAAAACCTAAAAACAAAATATACATCTAATAAAAAATTAAAAAAATTCACATTCATATGTATGTTAAATTGTAGTGATGGTTGTTATCGAGTTAAAGATTCATGTTTTTAAGGGAAAAAGTCTGAAATTTTCGACTGAGTTTTTGTGCTTGTCATATTTTTTTGAGCTGCAAGTTCACGAATCTTTTGCAATACCATTATATCCTTCAAAGAACAGCTATTCTCCACTAACCATTGTAGACAAACGGTATAGCTTTTTATTGCATCCCTACATCTTATTTTTGAAGGTATTGGACCTAACACAACATTTTCATCCTCGTCTTCAGTTTCGATTGGTTCACGAAAGTCATTCTTGTTATTTTGATGAAAGAACCACTCATAAACTTAATTGATTTCAAAAACAGAAGTACATAATAAGCACAAAATATTTATCAAACTAAAAAAAAAACAAAAAAACCCTTTCTTGTTTTGCTTTTGCAATGTTGCGTTAGTTGAGGCTTTGTTTTTTGAAAAGTTGCGTTTACAGAGTCACCAATGTTACGAAATTGGGTGTTGAGTTAAGCGAGGTGTTGCGCATATCGAGGGTTGCGTTCAACGATGCTATACTGTATGTACATACAAATCTTCTTTTTTTTTAGTAGAGGACAACGTAAGCGAACAATACATGCAGCAACTTACGTTGTCCTCAATAAATTATTATTCTAGACAAGTTTAAAAAATGTCTCCAAAAAAGTCGTAAATACGATTTAAAATATCGTCATAATACACGTTTTGTTACTTAAGTGGTCGTCATCAATGTTATATAGGCGACAAATTCAAAAATTTCCTGAAGACATCGTTGA